>CM051236.1:401349459-401809816 GCA_027917425.1 Gastrophryne carolinensis
CTTTGCTCAGACAAACTTGAGCTGGGGTCAGGGAAAGGTCAACATTGCAAGAATGCACAGCAGCATACTCAGAAGCCAAATGCTATTTGCATGCTGACTTTTGGCCCCTAAGGCGCCATTTTGGATGTGTAAAGCCTCCTAACATGCAGTACATGCATGTTTTTATTATTTAAGGTGACCAATCTGTAGGTACAGGGTGAGTCATACATATAAGATAGACTCAGATTCATTGTGAAGGTCCACTTTAACCGTGAGGGGAGTTGTCATTCCTGCTTGGCCACGTGTGTTCTAAAGCATATCTACTCATCAGGCTCATCAAGGGATGTTTGTGTGTTTACGTGCCTTTTAATTTTTACCCCAGCACAGCATCATGCCTCGGGAAGTGTGGAAGCCTCCTCCAGTTTGCGCACACCATCTACTTCCCTGCTGCCTAGGACACATGACCAGATATATAGGGTAAGTGTACTTTGCTGAAACTGGTGATGCATGTGAATGCACATGACTAATTGGTCCCAAATATATTTCGCCAAAAATCTGACACACTTTTTCACATGTCCCAACAGACTCCCCCACTAATGGATGTAATCCAGCATATGGAGGAGGAGGATGCCAGCTGGATTGGACCTTCTGAAATGACCCCCCTGGAACCTAGTCTGCCACTGCCCCAGCATCCTACTGCACCAAATCCTCTGCAGAAGAGTGAAGCTGGACGCATGTTGCCAGCCCATCATGGCCAGCAGGCTGAGACTGAGCCTACAGTACCCAGTGGTAGATCTGCTGCAGAGGTTTTGCCTAGTACATCTGGTACTGTTGCTCACCCTAGACCTCCAGCATCTGCAGGTGCTCAAACCCAGGGAATTGAAAGATGCAGTCAGCAACATCGACCAGTTTCCCAGGGGAGACGTGTGCCAATCTTGGAGTCAGCATGGCGCCATGACAGCCGTTACTTTAGGCAGGTGACTCAAAGAACCACAGAGCAGATTACTGCACAATTAAAGAACTTCAAGAAATACCAGAAAAAAGAGGAGCCCCACAATTCCCCACGTCCCCCGGAAAAAGCGGCACCACTGTATGAAAATTTATACAAAATAAATCTTTTTTTACTACAAATCTCTACACTAAAAGACATGTTAAAAAACACATAACAAACTACAATTCATATAGAAGGGAGGGAGGGGGCAACAAATGGTCACCAGTTCTTATTATGGTCATGCAATATTAATAAATATAGCAACCATCACTAAAGAAATGCTCTATGATCCCGGCCAGGTACTATTAAAGTACAAAGTACTACTGTAAGCATATATCTATCTTAAAGAATTACATTGCTGAAAGTGCAAAAATACATATACCCATCAACAATCAAAAATCCGAATAAATCTTACATGACCAGGGACCAGCACACCACCCCTCCTGAACGCGTAGATGTAAGATGTATGGTCATGTAAGATTTATTAATTTTTGTATTTACATTTGTTTTGCTTGTTCCCGGCGGGTCCTCATATTAGCTATATATAGGAGTATGAATGTATATATGTATGCACTTTAGCACTGACACTTGGTTTGTTAATAGTTTTTTTTTATTTATTTATTAGTATTTTTGATTGTTGATGGGTATATGTATTTTTGCACTTTCAGCAATTTAATTCTTTAAGATAGATATAAGTTTACAGTAGTACTTTGCACTTTAATAGTACCTGGCCGGGATCATAGAGCATTTCTTTAGTGATGGTTGCGATATTTATTAATATTGCATGACCATAATAAGAACTGGTGACCATTTGTTGCCCCCTCCCCCTCCCTCCCTTCTGTCAGGTCCCGTGGGACGCCCACCTTCCAATAAATCTGCAACCCCCAATCTCCGCTGCTTTCTTCGCCTATAGACAAGCCCCCGTTTGCCGGGACGCAGGACACGCCTCACCGGACATGGCTGCCCCCAGGACTTCTTAGCACAAAGGATGCAGACTTATGCAGGGGAAGGCAAACGAACCAGGAACGAGACTGGGTAGGGTCAAACGGGCAAAGGTCATACACGGTAGATCAATCCAAGGAAGCACGGTACAGGTGGATGAGACAGAAGAATGGTCAGGTCAAGCCAAAGGTCACACCGGGGAATCAGAGATACGCAGTACAGAGGAGCAGGCAGAAATCGTGGTAAAAAAACTGGCAAGGTCGGTCCAGGCAGCAATCAGGGATGGTGATACACGGCAAGATACGTAACGAAACAGACTCCAATTCACACCCAGCAGCACGCTATCACGGGCAAGGATCAACTGCAATAGGAACAGCTTTATAGGAAGTGACCGAGTAGATAGAGGGACATGATTGGTGTAACTAGGAACCTGGGGCTGATTGTCCCATTCAAACCAGAAAGGCGTTCCGCCTTAAGTAACCTTGGGCTCATTGGCCCAGAACTAATTACCTCCGGCGGCCGCGCTGTGTGCAGCGCCACCGGAGGGCATAAGTACAGAATGCACGCGCGCGAGCGCGATGCTGCGCGTCAGGAGCGTGCCGCGATGTCAGGGACGCGGCCGCTCCAGACGCTGCCGAAGAGGGAGCCGCCCGAGCAGCCGCTCGCGACGGAAACAGCCGAGCGGCTGCTCGTGGCGGAAATAGCCGAGCGGCGGCCGGGAACAGAGGCCGTCGAGCCACCGCCTGCCGGAGACGCCGCCCAGCCTGCGCGCCGGCCGACCGAGCGCAGCCGGCGTGGGACCGAAGGCCAGGTGAGTGCGTGGTCCCCGTGACACTACCCCCCCTTCACGAGGGGCCTCAGGACCCTTACCAGGTTTATCAGGGTTCTCACGATGAAATCTATTGACTAAGGTTCTGGCATGAACATCCTTGGCCGGTACCCAACACCTCTCCTCAGGACCGAAACCTTTCCAATCAATTAAATACTGTAATAAATTTTGAACCATACGAGCATCGAGTATTCTGTTAATTTCATATTCAGGTTCATCTCCCATAACGACCGGAGGAGGAGATGACACCTGAACATTTCTGGCAGATTTTAACAAAGAAACATGAAAGGTCGAGGGAATCTTCATGGACATACGTAACTTGACTTTAAAGGTAACATTGCTCAGTTTGTTAGTGATGGGAAAAGGACCGATGTACTTAGGGCCTAACTTAGACGAGGGTTGTCTAAGGGCAATATTTCTCGTGGACACCCAGACCCAGTCTCCCACCTGAAATGGTGGTTCTCGCGATCTACGTCGGTCCGCAAACACTTTATATTTTTCAGAGGCCTTCTTAAGGTTCATCTGTATCTCAGACCACACCTTAGTCCTTTCCCGTAGCCATTCCTCCAAGGCCGGCAAGTTGGAGGAAGGACCAGAGAAGGATGACGCCTTAGGATTCCTGCCATAGTTACAGAAAAATGGCGAAAACCTAGTCGACTCGCTGGCGCGTTGTTAAAGGCGAATTCTGCAAATTCGATAAATTCCGCCCACTGTTCTTGACGGTCAGACACAAAGCAGCGTAAATATTGTTCTAAACTCTGATTCACCCGCTCGATCTGTCCGTTAGACTGGGGGTGATAAGCTGTAGAAAGAGAAACTTTAATACCTAAGCGATTACAAAAAGCTTTCCAGAAACGGGATATAAACTGAAACAATATTCTGTGGTATACCATGGAGGCGGAAAACATGTTTAATGAATAATTGTACTAAGTCTGGCGCCGACGGGAGTTTTACTAAAGGGATAAAGTGTGCCATTTTACTGAAGCGGTCCACCACCACCCAGATTACAGTATTCCCCTGCGATTGAGGTAGATCGACAATGATATCCATGGATATGTGAGACCATGGTTCATTAGGTATTTCCAGAGGTACTAATAATCCCGCTGGAGATCCATGGATTGTCTTACTCCGGGCACATACAGGGCATGCTTTGACAAAGGCGGTTATGTCACGTCTGATGGTGGGTCACCAGATATGACGTTTGGCGACAGCCAAGGTTTTCCGAATCCCTAAGTGACCGGCGGACTTGGCATCATGAAGTTCCTGTAAAACGGCGAGACGTAAATGAGGTGGAACAAATAAGCATTCAGAGGGTTTACCGGGAGGAGAATCAATCTGGAATGGCGTCAAAGAATTAGACAAATCAGGGAGAAGAGCGCCCACTATACAACCTAAGGGCAGAATCGGTTCAGCAGGATCAACTCGGTCTTTACAATCCCCGAAGTTTCGAGATAAGGCGTCTGCTTTGGCATTCTTTTCCCCTGGTTTATAGGTGATAATGAAATTGAAACGAGAGAAAAAGAGTGCCCAGCGAGCCTGACGGGAGTTGAGCCTTTTGGCGGACTCTAAATATTCTAGATTTTTGTGATCGGTATATACGGTAATGGGGTGTAGGGAGCCTTCTAGCCAGTGACGCCATTCTTCAAAGGCCAGTTTAATACCCAACAGTTCACTATTACCAACATCATAATTACGTTCGGCAGGAGAAAATTTACGTGAGAAGAACGCACAGGGATGCAGTCTCTCCGGATTGCCAGAATACTGGGAGAGAACTGCTCCCACCCCAAGTTCGGAGGCATCAACCTCTAACAGGAACGGTTGATTAGTATCGGGATGTATCAAAACTGGAGCTGAAGTAAAGGTCTCTTTCAGTAGTTGAAAGGCGCTTATTGCTGAGGGAGGCCACTCCTCAACAAAAGCGCCCTTCCGAGTAAGATCAGTTAAGGGACTAACAATAGAAGAGAACCCCCTTATAAATTGTCTGTAAAAATTTGCAAATCCTAAAAAGCTCTGAAGCGCCTTAAGGGTTCTAGGTTGCTCCCACTCCATTATCGCGGATACGTTGGAGGGATCCATAACCAACCCACGCTTGGAGATTAAATATCCCAGAAACGGAATTTCAGACACTTCAAATACACATTTAGAGATTTTTGCATACAGACGATTCTCCCGTAACCTTTGTAACACCGCTTTAACATGCTGACGGTGTTCCAACAGGGAACGAGAAAAAATGAGTATGTCGTCTAAATAGACCACCAGAAACCGACTCAAGAAATCGCGAAATATGTCGTTCACGAAATCTTGGAACACTGCAGGGGCATTACATAGGCCGAAGGGCATCACCAAGTATTCATAGTGACCATCCTTGACATTGAAGGCTGTCTTCCATTCATCACCCTGGCGTATGTGAATAAGGTTATATGCCCCTCTAAGATCAAGTTTGGAGAAAATTTGAGCCCCAGATACCTGATTAAAAAGGTCGTTGATTAAAGGTGACGGATATCTATTCTTGACTGTAACTTTGTTTAACCCCCGGTAGTCAATACAGGGGCGTAAACCACCGTCCTTCTTCTCGACGAAAAAAAATCCTGCACCAGCAGGTGAGGTAGAAGGACGGATGAATCCCTTCTTGAGGTTCTCTGAAATATAATCTTTCACGGCCAACTCTTCAGACCGTGTGAGATTATATATCTTCCCCCTAGGGGGCATCGTACCTGGAAGCAAATCGATAGGACAATCATAGGTCCTATGTGGGGGGAGAATGTCAGGGGATTTTTCAGAGAACACATCTGCCCAATCTGCGTAGGCTGGTGGTAAACCATCAAGGATGACCTGTGAGGATCTAAGGGATGTAGAGAAGCAATGCTCATAACAGAAGGCACTCCATTTAACAAGATCCCCAGATTCCCAATTAATAACTGGATTATGGGTTTTTAACCATGGGAACCCTAATACAATAGGGGAAACAGGACTCTCAATAATAAAAAACTCTAATTCTTCAGAATGGGCAGAACCCACAATTAAATTCACCAAGGGGGTCTTAAAGGAGACCAATCCTCCCATGATGGGCTTGTTATTGACCGCCAGGACTCGAAGGGAATTTTCTAACGGGATCAATGGGATATCAAGGGTGGAGGCGAGTGACCTGTCCAAGAAATTGCCAGCCACTCCACTGTCTATGAAAGCGGAGGCAGAAGTCTTGGAAAGACCCCAAGAGACCATAACAGGTAGGAGTAACCGATTGACAAGAGGGAATGATACCTGACCGCCTAGATGAAGTCCCTCAGCAGGATCTAAGCGCTGCAGTTTCCCGCCACCGGAGCCTTGTTTGGACAACTTTTTGCAAAGTGGCCAGGATTTCCGCAATAAAGACAAAGGCCTTGAGTTCTACGCCGAACTTTCTCTGCCTGTGAAAGATGGGTTACGCCAAGTTGCATGGGTTCATCAGACGTTATAGAAGAAGAGGCGACTGCACCCCTAGGGCTTGACTCTTGGCGTGAGGGTCCCCAAGGTTGATCCTTGCCTTTTTCTTGGCGTCTTTCCCTGAGACGTCTATCCACTCTAATTGCCAGTTGCATATACTCATCAAGGCTTTTAGGTAGCGGATAATTTACTAGAACATCTTTAATGTTTTCTGAGAGTCCAATTCTAAATTGACTGCACAAAGCTGGGTCATTCCACTTGGAATCAATGGCCCATCGCCGGAACTCTGCGCTATACTCCTCCGCTGAGCGTTTTGCCTGTCTAAGGTTCCGTAACTTGGAATCTGCCGTTGAAGCTCGATCAGGGTCTGCATATAATAGCTCCATGGCAGAAAAGAAGGAGGAAACTGATTGTAAGGCTTCATCAGAAGGTGCCAATCCAAATGCCCAGGTCTGAGGATCACCCTGGAGAAGTGAGATGACTAGGCCCACAAGAGTTCTTAAAGTTAGAAAACTTCATCCGTTCCCCGAAGAATTTCTCTGGAAGAGGAATCTTGGGCTCGATTGTAGGTCCAGGATCCAATGGCGCAGGAAGTTGGCGACTTTCCTGTGTAGCCACTCGCTGGGCCAGCTGGTTGATGGCGGTAGCCATAGCTTGCACCTGCTGCATTAATTCTACCATCTAGAATAATGTCTTTGGGCCCGTGATAATGTCAGGTCCCGTGGGACGCCCACCTTCCAATAAGTTTGCAACCCCCAATCTCCACTGCTTTCTTCGCCTATAGACAAGCCCCCGTTTGCCGGGACGCAGGACACGCCTCACCGGACACGGTTGCCCCCAGGACTTCTTAGCACAAAGGATGCAGACTTATGCAGGGGAAGGCAAACGAACCAGGAACGAGACTGGGTAGGGTCAAACGGGCAAAGATCATACACGGTAGATCAATCCAAGGTAGCACGGTACAGGTGGATGAGACAGAAGAATGGTCAGGTCAAGCCAAAGGTCACACCGGGGAATCAGAGATACGCAGTACAGAGGAGCAGGCAGAAATCGTGGTAAAAAAACTGGCAAGGTCGGTCCAGGCAGCAATCAGGGATGGTGATACACGGCAAGATACGTAACAAAACAGACTCCAATTCACACCCAGCAGCACGCTATCACGGGCAAGGATCAACTGCAATAGGAACACCTTTATAGGAAGTGACCGAGTAGATAGAGGGACATGATTGGTGTAACTAGGAACCTGGGGCTGATTGTCCCATTCAAACCAGAAAGGCGTTCCGCCTTAAGTAACCTTGGGCTCATTGGCCCAGAACTAATACAGAACTAAGTACAGAATGCTCGCGCGCGAGCGCGATGCTGCGCGTCAGGAGCGCGCTGCGATGTCAGGGACGCGGCCCCTCCAGACGCCGCCGAAGAGGGAGCCGCCCGAGCAGCCGCTCGCGACGGAAACAGCCGAGCAGCTGCTCGTGGCGGAAATAGCCGAGCGGCAGCCGGGAACAGAGGCCGTCGAGCCGCCGCCTGCCGGAGACGCCGCCCAGCCTGCGCGCCGGCCGACCGAGCGCAGCCGGCGTGGGACCGAAGGCCAGGTGAGTGCGTGGTCCCCGTGACACCTTCTATATGGATTGTAGTTTGTTATGTGTTTTTTAACATGTCTTTTAGTGTAGAGATTTGTAGTCAATAAATATTTATTTTGTATACATTTTCATACAGTGGTGCCGCTTTTTCTTGGGGGACGTGGGGAGTTGTGGGGCTCCTCTTTTTTCTGGTATTTCTTAGAGTATCCACCTCATGTGTGTGGTTGTCCTCCTTGCGTGCACACTGCATTATCATATTACATAGTGATAGGGCTTATTGTTATCGTTAGCCGGTGCGGATTTTGTCCTTTTTCCCTGTCCTTAACTTAGGTAATTAGAAAACTTCAATACTAACTTCACCACCATGCTGACTGAATTTAGGACGAGCAGCAGCCAGATGGCAGAACAAATGGCCACCTTAAATACAAACCGCACTGCCATGCTAGATGGATTTAGAACTAGCAACAAACAGATGCTGGAGCAGTGGCAGATTTTGAATGCCACACATGCCCAGGTCTTGGCTCACCTCCAAGGCCCACCACAACATTATTATGGGCAACATCAATATTATGATTTTGACCTGGATCTGCTAAACATCTTTCCTCTACATCCCAACACTATTTACCTGTGTGGTGAGCGCAACCAAGATTGGGTGGTTTATGCCTTAGCTGGTTTCTTTTGGAATTAGCCCATAAAGCTCATTATAGTGCTCACATACCCCACTAGCAAATGGCTGAGTTTAAGCCCCAGTCAAGTGCATGCTCCAGCTCCCACGCAGCAGACTTGGGCCTAAGGAAATGCTGGCTGCCTCATCCTGTTCGTTGCCAATATTGGGGGACATTCTTGACTCAAGAACATCACCATTTGGCCTTGGCTGGCAAAATAACAAGCAGGAGAGAGTGTGTATGGGGCCCTATGTATTCCTGGCCGACTATTCCCCTTGAAATTCGTGCTCCTCATGGATCTTGATGTTGGTGGGTGGGTAAACTTCGGCCTGGTTAGTTAAGTTAGCTTAGAACTCCTGGATGTGGACAATTGTTAGGGGCCAGGAGTCTGGCTCAATGTATACTTATGTTTGAAAATGGATGTCCATGGAGCCTGCGAGTGCCCTTCCCAAAAAATTAGACAAATTTCCTGAAAATGTATGGAATGGGACTTTAACTGGTCTTGCCTAAGTTGATGCATTTATGTTTGTGTGGTTTTTACATTCATAAAGGTTTGTAATGACAAACATGAGAAAATAAACTGCATTACGCTCAAATCAGGTGTAAAATGTTTTTTAATTAAGTCATTACAACATTCTTAAACCAAAAAAAAGGCCTTCACATAGGCAACAAATATAACAGACAAAAACATAAACAAACTAAACGAATCTTAAGAAAAAAAAGAATCTATAACATGGGCACCGACAGATGGTCCAGAAGCACTCGGGGTGCCATCATATATCTCATCAGGCTCATGCCTGGGTGGAGAGGGGGGCATATCTATGAAACGGGGGGACACGCTGCCTCAGGGCAAAGTTTTGGAGCACGCAGCATGCTAAGATTATTTTTATAACCTTGTTGGGGTCATATTGCAGTGCCCCCCTGTATGGTCCAAACAACGAAATCTGGACTTCAACAGGCCGAAGGCCCTCTCCACTACGGCCCGGGTCTTGTGGTGGGCCCGGTTATAGGACTTCTGGGCCGCATTCTGTGGACAAAGAACGGGCGTCAGGAGCCAGGGCATGAGCGGATATCCAGAATCCCCTGAAAGAATAACAAAATACTAACATAAATTACACATTCTAAGCAACATTATTGTTTAACATGTCATCAAGGGCTAAAAACAGCCATAGGTTAAGACATAGGTCATCAACTATATTCATAGGCATACAGTGAAAAGGGAATGATGGAATTTGAACAAACTTACCCAGGAGCCATCCACCAGATAATTCGCCAGACTCAAAACGACGAAATAAGCCGGAGCTCCTCAATATATAGACATCATGGGACAACCCTGGATACCCTGCAAGGACACTGAGGAATCGCATGTCCGGACCAACCACTACTTGTATGTTCAGCGAGTGGCCCATCTTGCGGTTCCTGAAACCCAAGAAAAAAAAATTACACTAAGCCAAGGTAACCAACAAAAACACAAACCCAAACAACAAATAAAGATTCGAGTTCAACAATCCCAAAATAAATAACAAAGGACATAAGTCTAGCCAAAAAAAAAAAAAATTATATGGATATGTATGAAAATAAAGGTAAACATGCTAAGGACTAATTAAGGTCAGCATTAAAATGCTTTTCTAAGGCCTACATGAAAAGTATTGATTAAGGTATGCATTCTAAACTGGTTCAAAGGGATACTTGAGAAGCAGGGATTAAGGTATGCAGTCTAAACTGGTTCAAAGGGATACTTGAGAAGGAGGGATTAAGGTATGCATTCTAAACTGGATCAAAGGGATACTTGAGAAGTAGGGATTAAGGTATGCATTCTAAACTGGTTCAAAGGGATACTGGAAAAGGAGGGATTAAGGTATGCATTCTAAACTGGTTCCAATGGATACTGGAGAAGGAGGGATTAAGGTATGCATTCTAAACTGGTTCAAAGGGATACTGGAGAAGGAGGGATTAAGGTATGCATTCTAAACTGGTTCAAAGGGATACTTGAGAAGGAGGGATTAAGGTATGCATTCTAAACTGGTTCAAAGGGATACTTGAGAAGGGGGGATTAAGGTATGCATGCTAAACTGGTTCAAAGGGATACTTGAGAAGGAGGGATTAAGGTATGCATTCTAAACTGGTTCAAAGGGATACTTGAGATGGAGGGATTATTAGATAGTTATAATTAAGTTTAGCTAAACAATATAAAAAAATAACATAATTAACTTACCGATAGATGTACTCAACGGCTGCGGGAGGGACCAATGCAACGTGGGTGCAATCGATCCCACCCATGACGTTGGGCATGTCGGCGATATTATAAAATCCCAACTTAATTGCGTTCCAGGCTACCATGTCATACGGAAAGGAAATATATTTGGGACAAAGGGTAGCCATGCCATCCAGAAACTTGGATAGTGCACGGCTCAGCGTAGGCTGGGACATCCCCTCGGAGAGGGCACCCAGCCTCTGGAACGAGCCGTTCGCCAAAAATTGCAGGCAGCCAAGCATCTTGGTCATACCTGAAATTGCTTGCCCCTTCCTTGTGGTGCGGGCTTACCATGGCCGCAGCTCACTATACAGTTTATGGAGGGAAACACGATTGAGTCGGGTCAGCTTGAACAGCTCAACGTCATGCATGCAATCAATGTTCATGCGTCTCCGGTGCAATCTGGCCTCGGTCATGCTGATGCAGGTTATGCCATTGAGCTGAAGGAGCTCATACTCCTCCACATAGCCGCAAAACATTTGGTCCCGTAAGTGGAGCAGAAATGAAACCGTTTTATAGGGCGGAGGCCCATCGGCAATCAGGTCTCAGAATCAGAGGCAAGTGCATACCAATAACGTAACTTATCAGAAATAACGCAAATCCGATTTCGATCCGTCCATCGAATGCGCATATACGGGTTAACGTAAACGCATTTAGGCATGGAAAAAGTAACATAACAACCAAAAAACAAGGCAAAAATACGCAAAAAATACACAGACACATGCGAAAGTGCATGCATATCTGTCTCTGAATCAACCCTAATGTGCAGGAAGGAGACACTAGTTGGCTCGGCTGTTTTTGTATTTAGTTGTCTCATTGGAGAGGAAAGTGAGAGGAAAATGGTCACAGCATGAGCCATACCGAGCCCCTATCTAATGTCTGCAATGGGGCCAAGACACATTTAATTACTCCTCTGCGTGTGTTTTCCTTAAAGAACATGTAAAAATATTTTCTTCTTTTCAATAATTTTATTTAGCAACGAAAAGAAAAAACGAACAGACATTCTGGACGTCCATAACTATTGCATGTGATTAATAAAAGAATCCAACAACAAGAACGGAGCAATCTTAGTCAGCTGAAATTCCTTAAAAAATTGTTACACATTCACTATTTTGAGGGTATTCCTTCATGCCCACCAACGACCTAATCAAGATCATGAGTGGGTTAGCCTCCGACCTTTGATTCAAAAGATTATAAAGGAACACTAAGGAATTTGAATTATAAGACTGAGTAAAAAAAAAAAAAAAGAGAGAGAGAAGCAAAAATAGAAGGAGAGAGTGAAGAATGGCTACATACACCCCTCGATTCAAAGAGCAAAAGTTAATTGATTTCGTATCGAGAATCGTAAGTTTGTGTGGGTCTTTGTCATTTTTTCTTGTTTTTTTGGCCATTTCGTATTCGCACGATCGTTCGCGCATAGACGTATATGAACATACGCATTTCGTACGAGAATCGTATAATTTGCGTTAGTTCGTGTGTTTTTCCCGTCCAAATCGTATTATTTGCGTCCGATCCTATTTTTTACGTCCTTCACATGGGCTTGCGCCCAATTCAGAGAGGTGATTGCTAATTGTTTTGAAGCCCATTAAAGAGCTGCTTTACGAAATGTTTGCCGGCAGCTATTTGGCCTCGGGAGTAGGATGGAGCGGAGCGAGTTTGTGGCACATCAAGGGCTTATGCTTTTTGGCATTGAGTTGATCGAGATGTCTGAGAGCAGATTGCCCCTGCGTCGTCGCATGAACATCGATAGCATGAATGATGTTGAGCTGTTCGAGCTGACCAGGCTTAATCGCGCTTCCCTCCATAAATTATATAGTGAGCTGCGGCCATGGTTAGCCCGCACCACAAGGAAGGGGCATGCAATTTCAGGTATGACCAAGATGCTTGGCTGCCTGCAATTTTTGGCGAACGGCTCGTTCCAGAGGCTGGGTGCCCTCTCTGTGGGGATGTCACAGCCTACGCTGAGCCGCGCACTGTCTAAATTTTTGGAAGGCATGGCTGCCATAACTCAAAAATATATTTATTTTCCTGATGATATGGCAGGCAGAAACGCCATTAAGCTTGGGTTTTATAATGTGGCCGACATGCCCAACGTTATTGGTGCAATTGACTGCACACATGTGGCACTCGTACCTAGGGCAGCCGACGAGTATATATATAGGTATTGAGATTGGTTATTATGTTGCCCAACGTGTCATGTAACCTGTTTTCCTTTGCGGCAGCATATTTGTTTATCCCTCATTTGTGTAGCTGCTTTATCTCGGCTTTTCATTAGTCTTTCCCAATAGAGTGCAGACATGTTTTGTGGTTAATTTATTAGTTTTGGTCAAATATCAATTACCCTTTTTGTATGTTTTTGCCTTAAGGAATCGTAAAATGGGACACTCACTTAATGTCCAGGCCGTGGTTGGTCCAGATATGCGGTTTATGAGTGTCCTTGCCGGCTACCCCGGATCGTCCCACGACTCCTATATCCTCCGGCGATCTGGGTTGTTTCGGAGATTTGAGGCAGGTGAATTTTCGGGGGCATGGCTGCTTGGTAAGTGTGTCCTATTTGTGTGTTATTAAATGTGGCATTAATCTTGTATTTGGTGATATGTTTGTTTTGGAAAACTTTACATAAGCGTCCAACTGCCTTTTTCTTGGCTCATATATTAGGAACTTACCCAAAAAATCCTTGTCTCGCTTTGGCCTTCAGAATGTTTTCCCTTTAGTTAGGATGTCTGTAAGTTCCTTGTCCCTAAATATATTGGTTTGGAGTTTAGACCCAAGGATCTTTGACCTTTGGCTCCTTTTGTACTATTGGTCTTTAAATGTCAAAGTGGACTTAAACTGCATACATTGTAGTTTCCAGTGAAATGTGGATAGGGATCTTTGACCTTTGGCTCCTTTTGTACTATTGGTCTTTAAATGTCAAAGTGGACTTAAACTGCATACATTGTAGTTTCCAGTGAAATGTGGATAGGGATCTTTGACATTTGGCTCCTTTTGTACTATTGGTCGTTAAATGTCAAAGTGGACTTAAACTGGGGCGTGGTTAAGCTATGGCCGCGTGAAGACGGAGTTTAGGGAGCTCTGTGCCTAACTACCTTATCCCAAACCTTTCAGCCATTCCCTGACGCTGACAACAACCATGTCCAGGAGGAGGAAGATTAGGACAACCACGGGGGATGCCAAATCTCCTAAGATCTCCCACTACTTTACCCCTGATGGCGCCCCGGGCCCTGCGGGGGAAGGCCGCAACATGGCGTCGGATCCTGAGCACGGGGATAGAAGGGAGACGCGGTGTGAACGACGCAGCGAGGGGGAGAGCGCGGGGCCGGTCAAAGATAACTCACCGGTGGATGCAGCTGCCGACAAGGAGATGCTGAGCCGCGGTGCCCAGGGAGCGAGGTGCCTGTCGCCCTCCCGGGATGAAGGTGATGCCCGCAGTGCCTCGACGACGGCGGGGACGGTGCCGCCAGGAAGGTCTACGACGGGGCGGTGCCCCCAGGCAGACAAGCCGCCGATCCTGGGCGCAGACGAGGAGCGGGTGAGGCGGAGACCCCAGCACAGCCGGCAGAGTGAGGAGCCGGAGACGCCGAGGGGGGAAGACGAGGAGCGGCACGTCCAGCCGGTTGTACCGCCGACCCCGCCAGCTAAGAAGGAGGGGACGTCACCGCGGTCCCCGCACAGTGATCAGGCGGCGAGGTGGGAGGCGGCACCGCAGACGGAGGAAGAAGCAGAACGGCGGCATGCACCAGGTACCCCGCTGAGTGGGTGGGGAGAGCGGGGGTTGCGGCGGCTCCCTCCCGGGGCCCGGAGACGGAGCCTGGGAGACCTGCCTACAGATGGAGCTGGGGGGAGCAGCCTAATGTCACCGGCCCCATGCCAGGCCTGCCCCCCCAGGAGACACGACACCCAGGAAATACAGACCCCTCCAGAGCATAGCTGCCCATCGTCCATAGCCCAGAGAGGCGGTGGGGCTCCCCCAGTGTCCCCCCCACATTCTCCACATGAGAGACACGGTTGGGGTCCCGATCGGTCCTGGCCTCACACCCCGGTCCTGACCTCCCCAGGGGCCAGTTCCCCTAGCTGGTCCCAGATGGATGAGATGGAGGAGACACCGGGCCGGCCTTGTGCACCTGACACCTTGAGCCTGGCTCGGGATCCTGAGAAGTCGTCGACAGATAAAACCCAGCATCGGGGAGATCCGCGCTTGAGGTCTGAAGAGGAGCCGGAGGTTCGAGGTGGGGGTCGCCGGGGCCCTGGCGCGGTGGGGGTTCTACCTGATGCTGCTACTGACTTTGGGGGTGTGCTCAGACCGCTAAGACATGACTCTGCCCTCTCGCCCACAGAACACCAGGGCATTGGGTTCGAGGAATATGACCCCTGTGGGATCACAAGTGGGGAAGCCCGCCCATTGAGATCTCCCACGACTGTGAGCGGGCCCGGATCGCAGATATACCCAGAAGACACGCGCTCCGAGAATGTTCCCTCGGCCCAATATAATCTAGAGGTTCTCCTACGATTCCTACCCTCCAGGAAGGATTTCGAAAACTACACTAACAGGATGGAGACCCTATTTCGGAGAGAATTAGAGGAAGTGACAAAATCTGTAAACGAGGTTGCCGATAGAGTCCAAACCCTAGAACAAGCCCAGACAACTACAAATCAACGCCTGGGGGCACTGGAGAGAGCCAATGCAGCCCTGCAGCAATCGCAATCCATCGCAGCTCAACATACAGCAAAGGCGCTGCTCCACCTCGACGAATTAGAAAATCGAGGGCGGAGAAACAACATCCGGATCCGGGGCCTCCCGGAGACACCGGAAAACAGTAACTTGGAAGAGATTGCCACTGTCATTTTCAACGAGCTCCTGGGCCGGCCCCGAGCTGAGCACATCGAGATCGACAGGATCCACAGGGTGCCGGGGCCTCGATCGACGGCTCCCACTAGGGCTCGGGACATAGTGTGCCGCATCCACTATTATAAGATAAAGGAACAGATTTTAAGGAAAGCATGGGAACGGGGTCCCTCCAACTACCAGGGGGCCTCAATTTTGCTGCTTCCGGATCTCGCCAGGCGGACACTCCAGATGCGACGATCGCTCAAACCCCTCCTGGAGAAAATCAAGGAAACCGGTGCCACCTACAAGTGGGGCCACCCGTTCCACTTGGTGGTCATGAAGCGGGGCCGATCTTTTGTTCTCCGCTCCCCCGCCCAACTTCCAGATTTGTTTGGCTTCCTCGACCTCCCAGCTGTCCCTATAGAAGATTGGCTATCGCCGGACCTTGGTCTTCGCGAAGCTGAGCCGCGGCGTCCAGCGCGCGGGGATGCCCGCCCACGCGGCCCACGCGGTCCTGACAACCGAAGACGCCACATCTTACCCAACTAGAAGGCTCGAGCCGCCCCGCGCCTCCGGTGACAAAACTGGCGACCCACAGTGGTTGCGGCGCACGCTGACTGAGATAGTCCATTGACTGCCTGACCCTGCGCTCTACCGGGCTCGGCCCCATGGTGGGTCCCCCACGCCTGGCCCTAACTCTGTGCGGTGTGCCCCCCCCGGCGCTCTGGACGGGCGGTCTGGTCCCCTGACCCCCCCACCTTTGGGGTGGGGGAGACGGGTTGACCCCGGTTCTGGGTCCGGCCCTTCCGCGGCCGGCCTTGAGCTGGACCGCCCGGTACAAACACGGCGCAATATTGACCCGCTCCGAGTGGGCCGCCCCCCATAAATGGTCCCTTTGTACTCTTCCATGGGTGTTGGCCGTGGATACTGGCGGCCCGGTGGCGCCCCCCCCCCTCCCTGCCCCGGCCTCCCCCCGGCCTCCCTTCCCCCCCCGGCTGGGCGGCCGACACGTGGACGTCCTCTCGGGCTGCGGCGCTTGACTATTCGTAGAGCCAACGGAAACCGCCGCTAGCCCTGCCCCGTGGGGCGGGGCGGGCCGCTGCCTGGCCGGGGGTGGGGTGGGGCCGGGGGGGGCCGGGGGGGGTCCTTGATGCCATACCTGTTGGTGGTCCTCATTGTGCATGACGGCCTAATTCTAAACCAGTTGGGCGGCCGGGGGCGGTAGGCGACGCGTGGACGCTCCGGGCTTCCCCCCCACCATCCTGGGGGGTGGGACGTGCCGGCGCGACTGGGCCCGACCCTGTGATCTTGGAGATGTGACGCTGCTGACAGGATAGGCTGGTCGGTCGCCGGGGCCGGGGCTTTGGGGCTGGACCGCTCCGGCTGGACCTGTCTGCTATGTTATTTGGCGGTTGGCTCTGGCTGGGGCGGCTCAGTCCGGGGGCCCTACAACATTCATGGTTGTTCTTATTCTTATTCTAAAGCATGTCTTCTGTTCATTTAAAGTTGATATTGTTTGACTGTTGGGGCGCCTAGCTGGGAGCGGGGAGTGACTCCCGCCCCCGCGGACGCCCGCGTTTATTCCCCAGGATTGGCCCGACCGATTTAGTTGGGAGAGGACTCTCCCCTGGATCGGCGGGCGGATCTATATACGTTTTTCTGTAAACATAGTTTGGTTTTTGACTCTGATGGGCATACTAATTTTCCCTTCAAGAAAGCACATCTCCCGTCAGGTGGTCATAGTTTTCCAACCCCCGATTTAGGCCTTCCTTCCCTCCCTGAATTTCAGGAGAGTGAAGAACGTAATAAGTTACACTTAGAGTAATTCCCACACAACCCCACCCCTCACCCCAAGGAGTATAAACCCACTTTCCTTCCTCCCTACCCTTACCCCGCCCCAGCCCTTTCTTTCTCTAACCCCCCCGGTCCCCCCCCCCGGACAGCCCCCCCCCAGACAGCCCCACCCACACAATGGGGGACGTGATAATCTGCTCTTTCAATGTCAAAGGATTCAATATACCGGAGAAAAGAACTAAAGTCCTATATGACCTCCACAAACAGAAAGTCAAAATAGCTCTATTCCAAGAGACACATTTTAAGACCGATCACATTCCCAAAATAGGCAACCGATACTTCCCATCCTGGCACCATTCATCCAACCCCGAAGCTAAAACAAAAGGAGTATCTGTAGCATTCCATAAGTCTCTCCCACACGAAATAATTGAAACAAAAAGCGATCCTCGGGGTCGATTTCTCTTCATCAAAACCAAGATATTTAACAAAACCTATACTCTAGCGAACATCTACGCCCCAAACCTGGACCAGGTGGACTTCTGTATCAAAACACTTAAACTACTCGAGGCCTTTGCAGAGGGAATCATTATTGTAGGAGGGGATCTCAATGTTCCCCTTGACCCCACAATTGACACTTCCTCCGGGAGGTCCGCTGTGTCGCTGGGCAGGATCAGCAAACTTAAAAAATCCCTAGGAAGCCTCCAACTCATAGATACCTGGAGGGCATTAAATGGCAATGCCAGAGATTACTCGTTCTACTCTCATGCTGCCAAATCGTATAGTAGAATCGACTATCTATTGCTCAGCCACCACGCCCTGGATTGGAACCCCAGGGCTTGGATGGGACCAGTGCTGTGGTCAGACCACGCCCCTGTCTTTATCTCGCTCCACCTGCCGGGACTCACCCCCCCGGGTTGGACTTGGAGGTTGAATGATGACCTGCTTGGCGACACTGCCTGCTCTTCCGCGATAGAAAACACTATCAAACACTTTCTTGAAATTCATGGGGATGACCCCACCCCCCTGCTTTACCAATGGGAAGCGCTTAAGTGCGTTCTCAGAGGGGAGTTCATTAAACACGGTACGAGGCTCAAACGGGAACGAGCCTCGCTCATTATTCGGACCAGAGCCCTGATCCTAACCCTTGAGAAAGAACACAAAGAGAGTCCAACCAACACCAAGCTACTAGAATTGCAAAATGCCAGGGAAAAGCTCCAAAAGCTCTACAACCAATCATACCTACGGTACAGAGAGAAGGGGAGGGCTCTATTCTATGAATCAGCCAATAAATGTGGCCGGACGCTCGCTAGAACTCTACACCCTAGAACAACTGCAGCCTATATACCGACCATCCACAAGGGCGACGGATCCCTAGCACAGACGCCGACCGCCATTGTGGACACCTTCAGAGAGTTTTACTCTTCACTATATAATATACATAACTCACATACCCCAACCCCGGCCACACAAGTGTCCCCCGAAGAGATAGCTTCCTACATAGGGAGCACACCCCTCCCAACTATACCTGCGGAGGAAGCGGCCCTTCTTGAAGCTCCCTTCTCTGAAAAGGAGGTAGCTGAAGCGATTAGAGAATCACCTGCCGGAAAATGCCCGGGCCCCGATGGTTATTCCCCCAAATTCTACAAGCACTTTGGACCCCTCCTGATCCCACTCCTGACGAAAACCTTCAATTCCATTAATGAACACTGCCCCTTCCCTAAACAATCACTAGAAGCGACGATTTCGGTCATTCCTAAACCGGGCAAAGATGTGACCTTATGTGAAAATTACAGACCGATATCTTTAATTAATGTAGATCTCAAGCTCTATGCGAAGATCATCTCCCTCAGGCTACAACCTTTGCTCCCAGCCCTGATACACCTGGACCAGGTGGGGTTCGTCCCCGGGAGGGAGGCTAGGGACAACACTAACAAACTGCTCGACCTAATAGCACACGTAGTCTCATCAAAGGAGCCAGTGTGCTTGCTTTCCTGCGACGCAGAGAAGGCATTCGATCGAGTGAATTGGGCGTTTATGAAGGCAACACTTCGGCAGGTTGGTGTTGGCCCTGGCCTCCTCTCCAAGATCCTCGCTCTCTATACCTCCCCTACTGCTAGGGTAAGAGCTAACGGACTACTGTCTGCTCCCTTCCCTATCAGCAATGGCACGAGGCAGGGTTGCCCGCTATCCCCCCTTCTGTACGTCCTCACAATGGAGCACCTAGCCATAGCCATCCGGGACAACCCAGACATCAAAGGGATACAGATAGCTAACCACCAGTATAAGGCCTCCCTGTTCGCGGACGATCTGCTGCTGCATCTATCTTCAGCCCACATCTCCTTTCCCTCTGTCCTAAAAGAATTCCAACGGTTTGGCCGAGTGAGCAACTTCAAAATTAATTACTCTAAATCAGAAGCGCTCAACATCTCACTCCCACCCCGTGAGGCCAGCCGATTGGAAAGCAACTTCCCATTCAGGTGGAGAACTCAGGCCATCAAGTACTTAGGTGTACAGATCCCAGCCAACCTGGCCAATTTATATGAATTTAACTATGCCCCACTCCTCACCAAAACGCTAGCCGAACTAGACTCATATACTAAAAGGCCAATTTCATGGTTCGGGAGAATCAATAGTTTAAAAATGGACATCCTCCCCAAACTTTTATATATATTTCAGACGATCCCGATAAAAATCCCCAACAGGTTTTTTAACAAATTGAGGTCAGCTTTCTCTAAATTCGTGTGGGGCGTCTCCAAACCTAGGATACGACTCTCTACTCTCTCCAGGAATAAAAATGAGGGGGGAGTAGGCCTCCCAGACTTAAAAGTGTACCACACGGCTGCGGTCTTGCAGCGGATGGTGGATTGGATGCACAGGGGGAGGGACAAACTTTGGGTGCAGCTCGAGAAAACTATTTCCCCATTTAACCCTTCCTCACTGGCATGGGCCGCCCCCCTCTCTAAAACCCATAAGGAGTCCATACCTTTCTTGGCCAGGCACTTCCTGGAAACCTGGGACCCCTTACAGAACAAACGTGCGCTGGTCCGTAGACCAGGCCCCTTTACACCGCTCTTCGGCAATCCGGCCTTTGAACCCGGGCTAGGTGCCGAGAGCTTCCTCATCTGGGAAGCCTCTAACAATACCACGATGGGCCACGTCCTGGAGATGGGTAGGATCCCCACGCTCTCTGAGCTGAGTGGGAGAGCGGGAGGTAAGCGCGTTTCATGGCTCTTACATGGGCAGTTGCATAACTTCATTACCACGAATAAGCTTTTGGAGGCATCCCGCAATCCCCCTACGGAGCTAGAATCCTTTGTCACACAAACCCCCCCAACTCGAGTTATATCTTCCCTCTATGCCCTGCTACACAGAACACAACACTTGGGTCCACCTAAGTTCATAGACAAATGGGAGAGAGAACTAAATATACAAATCTCAGACACCGATCTGACTAAAGTGTTCTCGAACACCCGCGGGATATCACTGGCGAGTGCCTCACAAGAAAGAAACTATAAAGTGCTCGCCAGGTGGTATAGATGCCCGGTTGACTTGCACCGATTTGCAACCGCACAATCGGATAAGTGTTGGAGATGCCAGAAGGAAGTGGGAACCATGACCCACATCTGGTGGAGTTGCCCAACGATCAAGGCCCTATGGGAACAAATCTTTACAATCTATGAGGAGGTAACTGGGACCAAGATAGACAACACTCCTCAGGCCGCACTCCTGTCATTGATACCGGGCCCGGTGTCAAGGATCCGCAAAGGGATCCTGGGCCACTTCTTAACGGCTATGAGAGCCATCATCCCTAGGCACTGGAAGACCCCAACCCCACCTACCTTAACGGAGTGGGTGGTGGAGCTGGAGGGTATTCGCTGTATGGAAGAACTGGTAGCAAAAAGTAGAGGCACCGCAGACCAGTGCGCATCCACCTGGATAAGCTGGCTGTTCTACCGAGACACACACCTCCTAGCACTGCTTTAGCGGGTCGGAGACAGGGATGTGCGGCCTATCAACCCTCTCTGTTGGGCTGGGGTGGACGGGGAGGGGGGGGGATGGCCGGAAGGGCGCGGTCCCCCCCCCTCTTGGCCGGTGCTGCTCCCTGGAGCTGGCCTCGTCCCAGTCATTAAAGCTAAAGTAACGAGACTGCTTCTCGCGCCCGCACGTTCCGCTCCTCCTACCTAAACGCAGGCTGCATCATAAGTGCAGGAGACGTCCAGGTAGCTTACACAATCTCCTGTTCTAAGGTAGAACTGTCAACGAATGTTAATACTTGTACTTTATCTACTATGTATTGAACTCTAGTGCGACCCTTGTACCCCATTGTCCCCCCCCCTACCCTCTTTCCTTCTGTTCCCACCCTACTCCCCCCCTCTCTCCTATGCTTTGCTATAACTGTTGTATTTTTGTTTTGTCTGAAAATCAATAAAAACTGATTAAACTAAAGTGGACTTAAACTGCATACATTGTAGTTTCAAGAGAAATGTGGATAGGCCCTCAGCAGCATCCTAATTGTAACATGTCTGAAAACTACAAATATATGTAAAATACAAATACCCTTGGCCGTGCAGATGTTTGTTAATTAATTGGTATATAGAAGTGCCATTTTTATTTAGGTTATACCTTAGTGCAATTTTTGGGGGCCCTAATGTGCCCTGTTTTTTTTTGGGAACACTTTACCTTACATCATTATGATATCTGTGAAATTTTTGGTGTTGGTTGTGTTGCCTTTTTAATTTTGATTACATTTAATTCTCTGTTTAAGGTGATTCCGGGTACCCACTTCTACCCTGGCTCATGACGCCTGTGCTGCGGCCCCAGGATGCCTCTCAGGAAGCGTATAACCGTGCGCATCGCAAGACCCGGGCTGTTGTGGAGAGGGCCTTTGGTCTGCTGAAGACACGTTTTCGTTGCCTTGACCATACTGGGGGGGCCCTGCAATATGATCCCAAGAAAGTGATCGACATTATAATGGCATGTGCTGTTTTGCACAATTTTGCCATCATGGAACGTGTCCCACGTTATGTGGACAGCCTGCCCTCTTCAGCCGTCGAGGATGAAGTCGAGAATTTTGAGGGGCCCCCCAGTGAGTCTGGCCAATCTGTTCGAGCCAACCTGATCAGCCAGCATTTTACTTAACTTTTTTCCCTGTCTCACCATTCTGTATGTCTGTGTTATCCTTTTTGTTACATATGTTGTTTTGCCGTAATGTGGCATTACCTCTAAGTAAAAAATTTAGACCTTAATTGTTGCCTAATGTATTTCATGTAGTTTCCTTAGCTTTAGCTTTGCATTGTTACACCTCTTCAAACCAAAATTATCTGGTTTAGCCCAAGCTGTTAAAAATGTCTTCCCACTAAAAACGCCACAAGTATTGTAAGTGAATTTTTTGTTTTACTTTGAAAAGGAAAAATTATAGTGCTTAACACAAATCAGTCCACATACATCTGTGGTAACAAATGGATAACATTAAAAAAAAACATCGAGCACATCTACACCTGGAAGTGAGTGGCACAACCAAACAAGGACACCCAGTCCAAAGGCCAGCCTAGTCCAGTCATTAATATTGCCTGTGCCCAGGGATATTTGGGCATGGCCATAATGTCACACAAACATGTCTGCAAACAGGAGGAGCACCAACCAAATACATAGGTAAAGCCATAAGTGGCCAGATAAACTCCACATAGACCTATGGCATTGGCTAGTGGCCTTAAGCATTACTCTAAGGAGCTATATGGGAGCAAATACAAAACACAACCTGCCAGAGCAACACAAAATGGATTGTTTGAAACATCAAAGGACAAGTAAATACAGTGGGGGGTAAGAGAAAAGATGTCCCACACACCCATGGCTTAATAGGGTGGCTGCCCATAATACCCAGGTGGAGGTCCAGGTGGAGGTCCATGGGAATGGGACCTAGCCTGGGCCATGGCAGCATTGTGAATTTGAAACTGCTCCACAATGTTTCTCTGCATATTGGTCATCTCAGCCATGGCTGACTGGATGCCATTACTTGCATTGGCCACGTTGCTGTTGAGGGTACGCAACTCCGCGAGGATGCCCTGTAGACTGGTATGGATGTTCACCATGTCGGCATGCCTTTGCTCACGCTCTGTAACGAGCTGGGCGTCATAAGAGTCCCTTTGTTGGGTCCATAATTGAAGCAGGGCACTCTGCCTCCCCTGGGAAATTGTGGGGCGGCGTAATGGCGTCCGCCGCACAATTACCCTGGCTCTTGGGCGTGCCCTGCCGCGTGGTGTCGTACCCTCAACAGCAACCGGCCTGCTTTGCAAATCCTCAGCAGCAGAGTGAACACTGGGGACTGTAGTGTCAGTCTCCCCATGTGCAAGCACAATGGATGGAGATTCACTCTGCTGCTGAGGATTGGCCAGAGAAACATTATGGAGCAGTTCCAAATTGGGACCCAGGGGGAGTTCATCCGACGTGCCCTGTACGGAGACATCATCATCTTCCTCCATGTCCTGGATCTCTTCCATGAGTGTGCGGGTCTGTAGGGACATATCAAAAAAAAAAGGCTAAGTTGGCGTCCAAATTTTGGATTTCAACAGTTTAACACATTCTTAAGCACTTGTTAGTATTTATGCTACTAAATTAACTTACCGAAAATCTCTGATCTGGGCTCCTATGCTGTACGGACCTGGTAGGCATAACCAAACTGGGGGGTGAGTTTACCCTTGCTGAGGGATCATGCTGGGCTGAAGAAAAGAAAAACAAACCACGTAAACACACACACATAACCTTTTTTAGGATAGGTAATCAAATATAGCTCTATTTGTAATATTATTCAACTCTAGAGCAATGGTGACCTTTGTTCAAACACACGCAAGTTTACATAGGTGCAATGGCTCTGAAAAACTGCTAAGTGACCTCAGTTCTAAGTCATGAAGTGTACCCAGTCAGCATACAACTTTCAAGGCACATTTTTGGATTTAGCCTACCATTCGCTAGGTCCGGGGTACTCAAACAATTGTTTGAAACGCCCATTTCAAGGTATGTGGGGAGAGGTGAATGTCTGGCCATGGTGCTGACGCAGGGGGTGTCTAGTTAAAAATAAATACACTGGTGGAGGGGCTGGAGATTTCAAATTGCCAACTAATAAAGGCTGCTTGCCCTTGCTGGGCTGGATGGGCCAGAGCTGAGGGGACAGGGATTGGATGGCTAAAGGGGGGAGTTAACGTATTGATGGTGATGGGATGGATGGAGCCAATCTGTTACAAATGTATGGGGCTTATGTGGGGGGGGCATGGGGGGACTGTGGCAGATGGGCCAGAGCAGGGGCAGCGGGACACGATTGTGGCCAGAGAAATTTTTAAAAAGTTACTGTGTACCTTGCAATGCCACTTCCTGTGCAGTACTTCATATTGCAATGCTATGTTTCAGGGAGCCATGACATTGGGCAGGAGACCAACCACTACATGGCCGATCAAGGGGGCAGCTCTGAGCACGTCAACACAGAAGTAACTGAGTGCAGGGCTGTCTGGGCAGGGGTCCTTGAATGTGGTGCCAAGGTCCGCATTGGGACCCCGGGCCGCCAGTTGAGTGTCGCTGCTCTAGGTCAGATATGTTTGTGGGTGGCTAATTAAATTGTTAACTCAAACACAACTCACACAACCAAAAGGCAACCCATACATAATGATGTGTGTTTTGTGATTGATTCCAAATATCTCACTTATCTTGCGAAACTTCATGACTTTAACAATCCAATTGGACATTTGAACTTTGCCATAATGGCTGTGGGCCTAAATGTGTGATTCCCAGGGACAAAAAGAGGACACAAACAGCCACAGTAGTGCGAGGCCAAGCAAGGCAAACCATAGGGGCATCCCGTTAGCTTGTTACTAGTGAACTGTAGATTATTTAGCAAACAGCCAAACATGCAGATTTAAGAGTACTCACCGTGGGTACGGGTCGGTGAGTCTGTGTCCCTTAGACCAGCATGTCCACCGACCGCGACCGGATGGAGAAGTCCAAGCACAATCTCCTCAGCAGGGGTAAACTCCAATTTAGATGGAAAGCCACCGCCAGTTTTCAGGCTGAAAAGAGAAAATCGTTTGGTACTCAGAAAAGGTGCATACAGTACATCCCAAACATTAGATTTAGCGTAAACATTTAGTTACCTGTAATTATGCCTTTTAATTTCTTTTTGCCGTACAGCATACTTCAGATCAGAGATTTTCTTCTGAATTTGGGACACATCTTTCCTCTCTTCCCCCGCTGCATTTACTTGTCGGAGGATGGTTTCAAACAATTCCATCTTGCGCTGCTTGGTGGTGTGTTTGGATTTGCTCCCATATAGCTCGTCATAGTATAATGTAAGGCCACTAGCCAATGCCATATTTTGGTCATGGGAGAATCTCCCACTCAACTGGCCGCGGCGCAATGTGCGGCCAGATGGTTGGCTTGGCTGCTCCTCCATGTGTGCAGACACATGTGGTGACATTATGGCCTGGGGCTGGGTAGGGGAATGGCCGGATTGGTGGCTTCCCAATGACTGGACTGGACTGGCCAAGGGACTGGGTGTTCTTGCGTGGCTGGCCACCGAACTTCCAGGTGTAGATGTGGTCATGGGGGCAATTCGGGGCCCTCTTGGGGGGCTAGGTTCCCGGCTGGTGCCAGGTCGGGGGCTCTGTTCCCGGCTGGTGCCAGGTCGGGGGCTTCTGGCCCTGGATTGGGTTCTTCTGGGCCTGTAGGGGCTTCTGGCCCTGGATGGTGTTCTTCTGGGCCTGTAGGGGCTTCTGGCCCTGGATGGTGTTCTTCTGGGCCTGTAGGGGCTTCTGGCCCTGGATTGGGTTCTTCTGGCCCTGTAGGGGCTTCTGGCCCTGGATTGGGTTCGGCGGGCCCTGTCGGGGCTTCGTGCCCTGGATTGGGTTCGGCGGGCCCTGTAGGGGCTTCTGGCCCTGGATGGTGTTCTTCTGGCCCTGTAGGGGCTTCTGGCCCTGGATTGTGTTCGGCGGGCCCTGTAGGGGCTTCTGGCCCTGGTTTGGGATCTGCGGCCTCTGGATGGGCTTCTGGCCCTGGATTGTGTTCGGCGGGCCCTGTAGGGGCTTCTGGCCCTGGTTTGGGATCTGCGGCCTCTGGATGGGCTTCTGGCCCTGGATTGTGTTCGGCGGGCCCTGTAGGGGCTTCTGGCCCTGGTTTGGGATCTGCGGCCTCTGGCTGTGCTTCGGGGCCTGGATGGGGTTCGGGCCCTGGATGGGGTTCGGGCCCTGGCTGGGCTTCGTGCCCTGGATTGGGTTCTTCGGCCTCTGGCTGTGCTTCGGGGCCTGGATGGGGTTCGGTCCCTGGATGGGGTTCGGGCCCTGCTGCGGGGCATGGGTTTCCGAACTGCCCTACTTGAAGGCATGGCCGGTGTGGGCTCACTGGTGCTGCCTGTTCTGGGGGCGGAGGTGGTGGGTGCTGCAGTTGCCAGCTTTTTGGCTGCAGGAGGGGCACGGGGCTTGGGGCCCCTTTTTTTGGTACCTGAGGGTCCAGGGTCCCTTGGTGGGGCCGAGGTGGGAGTCTTGGCTCTCAGTTTTCGGCCAGCTTGCTGGGACCTTGTTGTGGGGCCCTCCGCGGTCTTGCTTGGCTGGGGTCGCTTGCTCATCGCCTTTTTTGGTGCCATCGTACACAAATGCTCAAAGAGAATGAGCTTTGGGTGCAGGGACCTTTAAATAATGAGCCCAGCGTGTGACGCCTATGCGCACGACTACGCGCTCGTACGAACGTACGTTCGAGCGGAACCAGGAAACCGCTGGGGTTTCACTTATCTGCTGCCTGGAAGAAGCATAAAGATGGCGCCCACTATCTTCACCCGTCAACAGGAAGAGATCCTCATGCTGGTAAGTGGCTGCCTGTGCATTTTAATCGAATAGTCAATGATGGCCTAAATGTAAATGATGCGTTTGGAACTAGTTTGGGGTATCTTAATGTTTAATCACTGGCTCCTCACACTTCATCCTCAAGGGCCGAGCCTGGCCACGTTTTCAACTGTCTATGCTGATGTCCTAATTCGGCCAATTGCTCCGGCTTAGCAACAGTTAATTAACCTGTGGAGTAGCGGGGCGAGCTGGCAAACCTGGCCTGTCTCGGACCTTGATGCGGATGTTTGAGGAACACTGTTTTCCTAAGCCATAAAAACACAACGGGAAGCCACACACGTGGTCCAAAAGCCTAAGCATTAGGCTACATCTTGGATGTTTAAACCATCCTAACATGCCATAGATGCAGGTGGCCTGATTCTTGATGTTGGCTATTATCTGTATGTACATGGTGTGTGATACATATAACATAAGACCAGACTGTCAATCACAGTCAACGTCCTCTTTAAGGCACTCCCCAAAAATGGCGGGCACTCGAAATGTGTGTGTTAATGACATGAAATTCTCAACTTGTGATGCAACACATATGGGTCTGTGTGTTAAAGTAAAAGCTCTGTGTCCATTATGTTTTTCAGATCATGCTTCAGCGCCGGTATGACTTCGCGCCCAATGTGTGCGAGAAAAGGGACATCGCCCGGGAGATCATCGCCGAGATCCACCGTGTGACCAGCACCACCTTCACTCACACCCAGATAATGCAGCATTGGTCGGACCTGAAACGTCTGCACATGCCCCGGGTGCGGAGGTATTTTGGGATCCATTTCCCAAGTAAGTACAAAGCAATTGCATGGTATATGTTCCAAATGTCTAAGTTATGCCTTTATTTATAATGACTTTTCTTTGGTAGTGTTGGAAATGGATTTCAGAATTCGCCCCACCCGGAGACGTACAGGCCGACCAGTGCTGCATGACTCTGCATCTGTGAGTGAAGGTGGTGGATCTCCCGGGCGACGGACCTACCCCTCCTCTGTGGCCTCCTCAGACCAGCCCCTGGACCTTACCACAGAGGAGGGGCCAAGGCGCGTGGGCGTGGAGTCATACCTGGCCACGCATGGGGAAGGCTCTGGTATGTCACTCTTCATGTATAGGCACAAAGATATACATGGCAGGCCAAAAACTAAGTTATCCTTTATTATGTATTTGTAGAAGCTTCAGGAGCGGGTGAGATAGTGGAGGAGGAGGCAGCAGAGATGCTTGAAGTCGATCCTGGCGAAGGTGAGTGATGTCAGCCAGACTGGGAGCCAGATATGTTGGGAATAGTGACTCTCTACAAGTACTAACCAAATGTCACATGTTTCTCCAGGGACTTCTTCACAGCAGAGCCAGGACCAAGGGCAGCCTGTTGGCCCCAACCAGCCATCTGTCGGCCACCAACTCCGTAAGTCTCCATGCCATTATTCATATTAATGTTTGCTTAGCTAATAACACACACATAACTAAAGGCGTAGCCAATGTGTAGTTCACACTTTAATGTGGGCACTTCGTTAGCTTAAAGAGGACCCTAACTAGTATTAAGAACCAAAGACTTAGCCATCACACTGTACCTACAGATTAGAAACATGGAAAAACACCCTTCACCCATCTAATGCATGTTATTAGACTGAACAAAACCAATATTGGGGAATATGGAATGCACAATATTTACAGGCAGCATGGGATACAGATTGAAAAAAGGAAGGTGCTGCCATGCATTGTGTGAGTGATGACCTTTCCCTCAACCCAGCTATGCTCTGGATTCCCAACGCACCACTGTAACCTACTCCCCTGTACTTTATCCAACTCTCCACTCCTCATTAAGTGTTATGCTTCAGAGTCCAGATGGCGGCGCTGTAATCCAAAAACCTCCAAAATGTACTTTGATCTGGTGCAGAATCATTTGGGAATAGTTATTGGTTTTCATTAAATAATGTTGAAGGTCCGGTGTCAGGAGTTAAAAGACTTACCTGTGGGAAATGCATTAACTTTATCCCTTGGAAGAATGACATATGTCATGCATTTACATGTATTTGATTAACCCCAAATCTATTTCCAGCATACAAACCGGTCTGGGACTCCTATTTATGTTTATTTCTCTATTGCTTACAGGGATTATCCCAAAAACCGTGCATGAAAAAAAAAAAAGAATGAAGGAGTTGGTGGCCGAGCTGCTGGCCATACAGGCGACGTTGGGGCCAACAGATGAAGAAGAGGAGGATGATTAGTGCCCTTGGTCCTGGCTACTTTTGTTAACTCGGTTAACATTTTTTTATATATTTGAAAAGTTTTAATCTTTTTTAAACCAAAAAAAAAATTTTGCTATGTTTTTAAAAAAAAAAAACAAATTTTACTATGTTTGGAAAGAACAAAATAAAAAATTTTACTATGTTTGGAAAAAAAAAAAAAAACAACATTTTACTATGGAAAAAATTAAAAAAAAAATTTTACTAAGTTTTGAAAAAAAAGGAAAAAACATTTTACTATGGAAAAAAGAAAAAAAAAAATTTTACTAAGTTTTGAAAAAAAAGTAAAAAACATTTTACTATGTTGGAAAATACCCAAAAAAAAAAAAATACTAAATAATTTAAATAAATTATATTTGAAGCCTTCATAAATGTGTCTTTTATAATATGCACACCCAAAAACAATTACACAAAACAGAAAAAACACGCGTATAAACATATAGACATATGTACATTATGTGGTTTGGGTAAGTTTTAGGGTCGTCAACATGAAGAAGGATGCAAGCGCTAAGGGGTTTAGGTAAGTTTTAGAGACCGAGAAATGAAGTTGGATGCAGCCGCTACGGGGTTTAGGTAAGTTTGAGGGACCGAGAAATGAAGTTGGATGCAGCCGCTACGGGGTTTAGGTAAGTTTGAGGGACCGAGAAATGAAGTTGGATGCAAGCGCTAAGGGGTTTAGGTAAGTTTGAGGGACCGAGAAATGAAGTTGGATGCAGCCGCTACGGGGTTTAGGTAAGTTTGAGGGACCGAGAAATGAAGTTGGATGCAAGCACTAAGGGGTTTAGGTAAGTTTGAGGGACCGAGAAATGAAGAAGGATGCAGCCGCTACGGGGTTTAGGTAAGTTTGAGGGACCGAGAAATGAAGTTGGATGCAAGCACTAAGGGGTTTAGGTAAGTTTGAGGGACCGAGAAATGAAGTTGGATGCAAGCACTAAGGGGTTTAGGTAAGTTTGAGGGACCGAGAAATGAAGAAGGATGCAGCCGCTACGGGGTTTAGGTAAGTTTGAGGGACCGAGAAATGAAGTTGGATGCAAGCACTAAGGGGTTTAGGTAAGTTTGAGGGACCGAGAAATGAAGTGGGATGCAAGCACTAAGGGGTTTAGGTAAGTTTGAGGGACCGAGAAATGAAGAAGGATGCAGCCGCTACGGGGTTTAGGTAAGTTTGAGGGACCGAGAAATGAAGTTGGATGCAAGCACTAAGGGGTTTAGGTAAGTTTGAGGGACCGAGAAATGAAGAAGGATGCAAGCGCTACGGGGTTTAGGTAAGTTTGAGGGACCGAGAAATGAAGTTGGATGCAGCCGCTAAGGGGTTTAGGTAAGTTTGAGGGACCGAGAAATGAAGTTGGATGCAGCCGCTACGGGGTTTAGGTAAGTTTGAGGGACCGAGAAATGAAGTTGGATGCAAGCACTAAGGGGTTTAGGTAAGTTTGAGGGACCGAGAAATGAAGAAGGATGCAAGCGCTACGGGGTTTAGGTAAGTTTGAGGGACCGAGAAATGAAGTTGGATGCAGCCGCTACGGGGTTTAGGTAAGTTTGAGGGACCGAGAAATGAAGTTGGATGCAAGCACTAAGGGGTTTAGGTAAGTTTGAGGGACCGAGAAATGAAGAAGGATGCAAGCGCTACGGGGTTTAGGTAAGTTTGAGGGTCCGAGAAATGAAGTTGGATGCAGCCGCTACGGGGTTTAGGTAAGTTTGAGGGACCGAGAAATGAAGTTGGATGCAAGCACTAAGGGGTTTAGGTAAGTTTGAGGGACCGAGAAATGAAGAAGGATGCAAGCACTAAGGGGTTTAGGTAAGTTTGAGGGACCGAGAAATGAAGAAGGATGCAAGCGCTACGGGGTTTAGGTAAGTTTGAGGGACCGAGAAATGAAGTTGGATGCAGCCGCTAAGGGGTTTAGGTAAGTTTGAGGGACCGAGAAATGAAGTTGGATGCAGCCGCTAAGGGGTTTAGGTAAGTTTCTGGTTGAGGGTGCGCATGCGCAAGATCTTATAAACATACGAACGCACGAATCTAAGAGGCCAAAAACCTATGAAAACCAGAGGCAAACGCAAGTAATTGGAAGAGCTTGACGATGGAAGCAGCCGAAAAAACAGGCTGCCGCCGCAACAGGTGAGCACATGAACGTGATTTTTACGATTGCCAACTGACTGAGGCAAGTTCGGGAGATATCATACGAACGGACGTATCTTTTAGGATAGAAACGTATTTGCTTATAGAATCACTCGCAAGTTCATACGAACGCACGAGCGGACGTGAAAAATAGGATGATCGTGAGCCAAATCCAAGCTGTTACATGTTTCTTTGAATCAACCCAACAGAGTATACTGCCAGGAGACTAGCATCAAAGTCAGTAGGAAGATAATGTTGCACCCAAGAAGACAATATCTTTCAAAATCTCCAAGTTCTCATTATGAATAGCAGACATATTTTTCATGCTCATAATGTGATTGACTTTTTTTTAAATTCCCTGAAACTCAGAACAGGAGACTTCCAAGCCCTAGCGATAACTAACATTACCAAAATATGGCAAATCAATTGCTTTTGCAGTTTAGTGCTGTGGGAAATAGGTTTGTTAAGAAGAGCTATCCATGGAACTTTCCCAATTTGCCTACCATAGACTCTACTGAGAACTTCCCAACACACATGCCAGTAGGACCCCGTAGAGAAGCACCCCCGGAAACAAAGCCCCTGAGAACCAGAAACATAATAAGCCATTTGTGCAGGGACCACATACCATCTTGTGGTTAACTTTACATTAGTTTCAATAGCTACAACCGACGAAGAGGTACCAAAAGACACCCTCCAACTCTGGGACCAACTTTTCTGGTCCAATTCCTTGTTAAATTCTTGCTGACATTTCTGTATGAAGGGAGGACACGGACTGCCAGACACTAAAACCAAATGGTTGTATATTTCTAAAATAACTCTCCTACACTTGGGGCCCTGGCGACAATGGGTCTCGAAGGGTGTGAGTAGGGATGAGCGAATCGATCCGGACGAACCCGGATTCGATCCGAATTTCATGACAAATTTCGATTCGGATCGAATCCTAATTTCCCCGTGATTGCGATCCAGCGAAGTTTTTTTCTAAAATCCATTCATTTCAATGACAGGCATTCTAGGATGGTCTACGTGACATGTCCAGACATGTAAGCTGGGGCAGTGTATGCTGGGACAGTCACATGCAGCCTATAAGCAGCCAGCAAGCCCGGTGACGTCACAGCGCTATATAAGGCGGCGGCCATCTTGCTTTTGCGCATTTGTCTATTGCATTCGTGAGAGCCAGGACTCAGGAGGACACTGCAGACTGTATTCAGGGAGAGATAGGTAGAGAGTTAGGGACAGCCACTAGACAGCCAGTAGACAGGCGGGAGACAGGCAGGAAGTCAGGGAGAAGCAGGGAAAGGTAGGAAAAAAACGGATGCAGTGACAGGGATTTTTTTTTGTTTTCATGCAGCCTGAGTGTTACTGCCTGGGTCACTGGCTTTGTTAGCTGTTTCACCCTGGTTAACCTGGAATTGCTGTGCATAGTACTACTGCTCCCAGGTGCTCTGCTGTTGGGGCATCCCATTCTGTGACTACACCAGCCTCTATTTACTATAACCCTTTGCACTTATTCTAAAAGTAATTTGGCCTGATAAAGACACTTTTGCTTTGCATAGTACTACTGCTCCCAGGTGCACTGCTGTTGGGGCATCCCATTCTGTGACTACACCAGCCTCTATTTACTATAACCCTTTGCACTTATTCTAAAAGTAATTTGGCCTGATAAAGACACTTTTGCTGTGCATAGTACTACTGCTCCCAGGTGCACTGCTGTTGGGGCATCCCATTCTGTGACTACACCAGCCTCTATTTACTATAACCCTTTGCACTTATTCTAAAAGTAATTTGGCCTGATAATTTTGTCTGGTGCACCTTCGGTCCAGGTATTTTTTGACTTGGTCATTAGGGATATACTGGACATGCCTGTCGGTTTTGGCAGAGATAATCTAACACAGGAAGAACGTCAGGCTCTAAAAGCCCTGCAGCGTAATGATTCAATAGTCATCCGAGAAGCGGATAAAGGGGGGAATGTGGTGGTGTGGTCCAGGAATAAGTACATCGCAGAAGCCCATCGACAATTAAACAATGAGAAACATTATGTTAGGTTACCCAATAACCCTGTGATACATTACAAAGAGGAATTGTTTCATATGATTCAAACAGCATATGAAGAAGGGGTGATCAATAGCAAAGAAAAAAGCTTCTTGATGGTACAAAACCCGGTGACCCCCACTTTTTATCTCCTCCCTAAGACGCACAAAAGCTTAGTCTCCCCACCAGGCCATCCCATTGTCGCAGGGATTGGCAGGATTCTGGAGCCAGTTTGCACCTTCGTGGATTCTTTCTTACAAACACACGTAATGAGCCTTAGCTCTTACATTAGGGATACAACAGATCTGTTGTCCAAACTAGAGCATATCCAAGTACCTGCAGGAACCATACTCATCACGTGTGATGTAGAAGCCCTGTATACCGTAATACCTCATCAATTGGCTTTAGTGGCGGTACAGTATTTTTTAGCTAAGGAATCCCAAGAAAGAAGGCAACTACACAATCGGATTCTGGCTTTTGTGGATTTTGTCTTGACACATAACACCTTCATGTTTAATGGCAACTACTACAGACAGGTCTCGGGTGTGGCGATGGGGGACAAGTGCGCTCCCTCCATCGCTAATTTGTTCCTGGGATGGTGGGAGGAGACATTTATCTTCAACTCAGATTGTGAACGGTACCACCCCCATATTGTGGGGTGGTATCGTTACATAGATGACATTTTGGCAATATGGCAAGGGGCGGAAGAGGCTGGTCGTGAATTTGTAAGACTGCTCAACAATAATGCAGTGAATGTTACATTGACAGCAGATTTCTCTTCCAGTTCAGCAATGTTTTTGGATGTGCAACTTTCCTTGGAGCCTGACGGATCAATAGGTACTAACCTATATAGGAAGCCTACTGCTGTAAATAGCCTTTTGGAATACAACAGCTCACACATTAGACACCAGAAAGATGGAATCCCATATGGACAATTTTTGAGAGCTCGACGTAATTGTACCCAGGAAATCCATTTTGAGGAACAAGCGGACATCTTGAAGTCGAGAGGCCTATGTGAGGGCACGGAGAATGGATAGATTGGATTTGTTATGTCCCAGAATCATGACCAGCAAGAAGAAGGAACCAGAGAAAGAGGTAAGATTCATCACGGACTACAATGCTCAATGGCATTCGATCCGACGGTTGGTAACTAAACATTGGCATATATTGACCACAGACCCTCTGATCTCCCCATTTTTGGGAAAAACGGATACGGATGACAGCCCGGCGAGCCCCCAATTTGAGGGATAAACTGTCCAGAAGTCACCTTCCAGCGACGAACACCTGGCTTTCGGACAGAGGAGTTAAGGGTTCCTACGCCTGTGGTAAATGCTCTATTTGCCAGTATATGGCTAGTGCCACAGTAGTTATGAATGATCAGACTCATAAAAGTTATAAGATCTCTTCTTTTATCAACTGCAGGACCCGCTCGGTCATCTACTTGCTCGGCTGTGATTGCCCTAAGAAATATGTAGGGGAAACGCAAAATGCCCTAAGGACCCGTGTACAAGGTCACCTGTCTAACATTAGACTGGCCAGACGTGACACAGATGCAGGTAAGCCCATTTCACCAGTGGCCAGACATTTTTTGGAGACCCATGGGGGGGACTACTCGTCCTTCAAAGTGATAGGGATTGAAAGGGTCCGTCTGGGACCACGTGGTGGCGATCTCAAACGCCGACTTTTACAGCGGGAGTTACGCTGGATTTTCGAATTAAACACGAGGTCACCAATTGGCTTGAATGAGGATTGGTCGTTTTCCCCGTTTTTAGGTTAAGGTCACTTTCTAGGATGGAGGGGCAGTTGTTCCATATGGGGTGGCCTGGGGATTTGCCATGTACTTTGGACGAGCCTTGTCTTATAGATCCAGGTATTATATCTAGGAGTGGGGATCTCCCACCCCCTGGGAGGTTAGATCTTGGTTGGTGTTGTGTGTTCCTTCAAGACAGTGGGGATGGGCAGGAGTGGTCTTAATTATTTAATTATTTTCTCACTTTATTTATTTTCAAGGGTTGTACTGAACATTCACCTTCAGTACATTCACTTTATTATTAATTATAAGTTGGCACTGGGGTTTGTTTTCTTTTGACACCATGATTGTTTTGATGACACATATTGATCATGTTCATATATGCTTTATTTATTATTCTGGCGAACATGATGGTTATGGTGGCTTTTTTAGTTTACATTCACAGGATTACACACACTGCACGATTTGGTTGTGGGATTCGATTTTCGTCTGAGGATGGGATTGTCCACCGCTGCCATAAATCCCCCGCTGGAAGGTTGTCTCAGAGTCAGCGAGAATTCTATCTGGATACACACAGTTCATCATGCCTCTTCAGGAATGGCTTCCAGGACAGTTGGGCATCCCATGTGAATTTGTGAAGTTGGCTTATGTGCTGAAATATTTGGGAACAAGACAAAAGCACCATATGTTCAGATTGTGGATGTGTAGGAGGATATATTGGCTTTATCTCCCCATTTGGGCTCTCTTTAGGGACAAACCTGGATTTGGGTCCTCTTTAAGGACATAGATTGCCCACTATTGGCTTATATTGCACAGTGTCCTTAATAGTATGTGTCTGCCTTTAGGGGTGTGGGGCACAGCAGTCCACACAGGACATGGTCTATGTATTACCAATAGCCCCCCCTTCCCCCCTTCCTTCATGTTGTAAATATGTAAATATGTAAATACACACTGTCAATAATGGTTGTTTTGATGGGCGCAAGAGCTCCAATAAGGTATAGATATTGGCCAGTTTGTAATTCTAGATATTTATACATGATTGTTTATAGTAGTTAATTTTATTGTGTCATTTATAGCAATTGGATACTGGGACATCGCCTGCTCTGTGCTCCGCTGGTGCTGGGGCCCCTTTATGCCTCCGGTTCCTGCTGCCGTGTGAAACTTTGGCCGCACGGGTAGCACGCCCTTCTCTTAGCTGTTTGGTCGCTGTGGCAACACATGACGCCTGGCGGTGACGAGTATGGGCGGCGGGCGCGCGCCAGTAGCTGTGTATCCTGCGCTGCAGGGTTACGTGCTGCAGCCGGCTGGCTGACGTCATTCCTGCTTGACGGGCTGGCACGCCCTTGCGTGAACGCGGTCTCGGCGGTGGGGGCTTTTGGCGGGAGCACTGGTGGATCACACAATAGGTAGGTGGGCCCATAAAAGGATTTGCAGCAGTGGCAAGACTCACCTTCACCCTTCTGAAGCCGCACGGGGGCGGCGGGCGCGGGTGGCCTGGGTTCTTTGCGGTCCTTTTCTTGATGTGATGCGTGATATGTCTCCTGGTTCATATGGGCACTGGTAGTATGTCTATTAGACTGTGCAGACTCCTCTTATCTTCCCTTTGCGTTTTTGATATTCATATCACTTGTCATATTGGTTCATGTAGTTTGAGTGATTAGTTATGGGGTTTGTAGTTATATTTATTTGCAATTTATTCAGCACACATTAATATTTTTATTTATAGTGTACTTCATGCAATATTTAATATTTATTATTGATTAATTATGGGTATATTTTTGTATGCACTTTAGCTAACATTTAGTGAGTGGACTTTGTTTACAGGTATTTTTCCTTATTTTGCATTGTGTTTAGATTCACGGTGTGTATGCACTTTAGCACTTAGCGGATGTTTCTGCATAGGGTTTAATCACTAAGGGTTGTTCTATCTACCATTATTGGTATTATTGGTCATTATTACTGATTAGTATATAGGACCTATTTTTGGGTCCACTTTGGTGCCGGCACAGGTACGGGGGTAAGTGGGTGCAGGGATTTATTATCCCTGCGTACACAGACTCCTGTATTCTATCCATAGTTATAGGATTGCCCATATTGATTTCATATATTCCTGGAGCAACTGCATCACAGAATATATACATTGATTTACCCATGTCCTGGGTTAGTTAAATAGTATATATCTAGAGTAATAATATAAGGGACCTGCCATTTGGTTTTAATTGTCCTGTGTTGTGTGTGTTTTGTATATTTTTATGTACTTATATGTATTAATAAATTTTTGAATATATAGGTTGTTAGTAATATTTCTTTGGTGCTCCTCATGGGGAGGGAGGTGTGTTTTTCACGGCCACTCCCATAGAAATGGTTGGAATTTTTGAGGAGTGAGCACATCAGTATAGGATATAGTGGTGCACCCCATAGTATTTGTTCGGTTGTAATTTGGCCTGATAAAGACACTTTTGCTGTGCATAGTACTACTGCTCCCAGGTGCTCTGCTGTTGGGGCATCCCATTCTGTAACATACCATACCCCTCTTTATTTACACTAAGCAGCTCTCTTATTTACACTAAGCAGGCCTGTTGGAGGCTGAGTGTTACTGCTCACTTTTGGTGTGCATTATATTCTGTTTCATATAGACCCACCGCTGCCTGTGGGTTCTTAAAATATCACCTACTACCACGCCAGTTAGACTATGTCGGGCAGACAAGTGCCTGAAAGTGAAAAGAGGAGTGGCAGAGGCCAAGATTCCGCAGGCAGAGGTCGCAGCAGACTGGGGGCCAGTAGCAGCAGGAGTCACGCTGAGAGACCTAATCTGCCAGTATCTGCTAGCGGTCGGGTCTCCACCAGTAACGCATCTGCCGTGGTAGATTGGTTAACGCGCTCATCAACAACATCATCACAACTTACGTCTGAGACCCCCAGTCTAGGGTCGGTAGGTTCCTCTGACACAACCCTGAGTTGGCATGCCCCGAGAGCAGTCCCTGTCCTCCCATTGCCTCTGTCCTACGCCGTTCCCTCCCCCAGCGACGTATCCTATGCTTTGGGTTCAGCTCCACTCTTTAGTGAGGAGGACGATCAGATAGAGGACAGTCAGCAGCTACTGCCCAGCCAAGAAATGGAGGTGGCTTCTTTAGCTAGGCAGACAAATAGTGATGTGGACAGTGTCGTGGGTGCTGCGAGCGTTCCAGCTCCTGCGCCAGACACTGTTGACGAATCCACGAACATCAGTGACGTACAGCCACAACTCGGTGATAATGATGATGACGATGAAGCCGATCGCACTTGGGAGCCGGGTGATGAAGGGGCTTCATCGTCATCATCAGGAGAAGAGGGGCGCAGGTTGCCCCGGAGTCAGCAGCTCAGGCAGCAAGATGTTAGCAGCATGGTTGGCAGGCAGCATGGGGGCACAAATGTAAAGCCTGGAGCCAAACGGGGCCGGGGCCGGGGTAGAGCACCTGCTGCGCGGCAGGCTACCTTATCGGGAGGTAGTGGGGCAGGGGTTCCTGGAGTTGGCGACAATAGCAGCGAATCAGTGAGGCCTGTTGGTGGGAAAAGTAGCTACTCGGCAGTGTGGCAGTTTTTCCTGAAGCATCCGCAGGAGGGTAACATGACCACATGCAAGATATGTAGGCAGAAGGTGAAGCGTGGCCAGGGTCCAAATGTTGGCACCACGCCCCTACGTCAACATATGCAGCGTCACCATAAAGCGGCCTGGGAGAACCTAGGCTCCGGAGAGGTGGGCCAGACTGCTTCCTCACCAAGTGGCACGCCGCTCCCAATTTCTGCCAGCCAAGGCTCCAGCACCTCAGCCGAAGGCAGCTGTGTGTCATACCCATCCTCTGTCGCTCCTGCTCCTCCTCCTCCTCCTCCAAGTCATGCATCCCACCAGCAATCCATCAGCGAATCCATGTCCAAGAGACAGCAGTATGCACCCACTCATCCTACGGCGCAGAAGCTGAATGTGCTCCTGTCCAAGTTGCTGGTGCTGCAGTCGCTCCCTTTTCAGGTGGTGGACTCTGCACCTTTCAAAGAACTGATGGCTTGTGCCGAGCCGAGGTGGAGAGTCCCAAGCCGTCATTTCTTTGCCAAGAAGGCAGTACCAGCGCTGCACACTTTTGTTGAACAGAAGGTGGGCCAGTCCTTGAGCCTGTCGGTGTGTAGCAAAGTGCATGGCAGCGCCGACATCTGGAGCTGTAACTACGGTCAGGGACAGTACATGTCGTTTACGGCCCACTGGGTGAATGTGGTCCCTTTGCAGCAGCAACTTGGACAGGTCACGCCGCTTCGGCCTCCGCGTTCCCTGCCCGTTGGGCCTGTGACACTGTGTGACTCAGCCTCCTCATCCTCCGCCATCTCCTCACCCTCCACTGTAGGCTCAAGTCTCAGTGCCCCTTCAGTCTACCATGTGTGCAGGGCACGGAGGTGTCACGCAGTGCTTCACATGGTTTGTCTTGGCGAACGGAGTCACACAGGGGAGGAACTGCTTAAATTTATTCATCAGGAAATCCAAACATGGCTTACTCCAAGAAAACTTAAAATGGGAATCATGGTTACCGACAATGGGAAGAACATTTTGTCTGCGCTGCGCCAAGGAAGCCTGACCCATGCCCCCTGCATGGCTCACGTCTTCAATCTGGTTGTCAAGCGGTTTCTGAAGTGTTCCCCCCATCTGCAAGACATCCTAACAACTTCAAGGAAACTTTGCATGCACTTCAGCCACTCATACACCGCCAAACACACCCTTCTTGAGCTACAGCGTCAGAACGGTATCCCCCAACATAGTCTGATTTGCGATGTTTCCACCCGTTGGAATTCCACCCTTCACATGTTGGACCGATTATATGAACAGAGAAAAGCCATCACGGATTTCCTGATGATCCAAGCAGATAGGGGGACTCCCCTGTGTAACTTCAATGTCAACCAGTGGCAGCTCATACGTGACACCTGCCGTTTGCTCAGGCCCTTTGAGGAAGCCACTTTATTTGTCAGTCGGCAGGATTACGGGATGAACGACGTGATTCCACTGCTTCATGTACTACAGCACATGTTGGAAACCATGGCTGGTCAGGGCACTGGAGACATGGCGTTTACATCTTACGGCCACATGAACCCCGTTGGAGCTGAACTGGAGGAGGAGGAGGAAGAGGTGAAGGAGGAGTTGCCCAGCGAAACACAATTTAGGCTTGGCGAAATGGCTGGTTTATCTAGTCAGCGGACAGGAGAGGAGGAGCAGGAGCAGCCAGAGGAGCTAGAGGTTTTTGAGGAAGGCGAGACAGAGGACCCGGGCACACCGTGGCAGTATGCAGTGGAGATGGAGACAGGTAGTCCATCCGAGTCACTTGCGCAAATGGCATGAAGCATGCTCACGTGCTTGCGTAGTGACCCCAGAATTGTTTCCATCTGTCGGCGGGATGACTTCTGGCTGTCCATCTTATTGGACCCTCGCTTCCGGCACAAAATGGGGGCATTTTTTAAACCCACCGAAAGGGAGGACAAACTGAACTACTAAAAAGACATTCTACGTAGGCAGTTGGCCGATGCCTATCTGCGCCATGGTCCATACTCTCGCAGGTCTGACTCGAGGGGACCTCTGCGCTCACCTTCCACTGTCATGGCTGCTGGGGGGGTTGGCAGGAGCAGCAGCAGCAGCTCCATCAGCAGCAGCCTCAGTCTTCAGTCGCTAATGAGTAGCTTTCTACACCCGCATAGTGAGGCTACTCATGAGCAGCAGGAAGACCTGGAGCAGGACCTGAACCAGCAGGTCATGTCATACTTTGACATGACCATGCCAACACACCTTGAGGATCCGCTGGACTTCTGGGCAGCCAAACTTGATTTGTGGCCGCAACTAGCAGAGTTTGCCCTGGAAAAGCTGTCCTGCACGGCAAGTAGCGTGCCATCTGAGCGGGTGTTTAGTGCGGCGGGGGCCATAGTTACGGCGAGGAGAACTCGTCTGTCAACTAAAAATGTGGAGAGACTCACCTTTGTCAAAATGAATCAGGGATGGATCAGCCAGGATTTCCACCCACCAATGCCTGATGCATGCGACTAGATTCAGCATGGTGCCACGTTTTACACTTTCCAAATGGTGCAAAACATATTTATGTCTTTAGGCCAATTTTTGGGCTCCTGCTGATGCCAACTCCAGGGTGTGAATCATCCAATTTTTGGGCTCCTGAAGCCAACTCCAGTGTCTCTTTAAAGTAATGTTTGGGCTCCTGCTGCTGCTGCTGCCAACTCCAGGGTGTGATTCATCCAATTTTTGGGCAACTGAAGCCAACTCCAGTGTCTCTTTAAAGTAATATTTGGGCTCCTGCTGCTGCCAACTCCAGGGTGTGATTCATCCAATCTTTGGGCTCCTGCTGCCAACCCCAGTGTCTCTTTAAAGTAATGTTTGGGCTCCTGCTGCTGCTGCTGCTGCCAACTCCAGGGTGTGATTCATCCAATTTTTGGGCTCCTGAAGCCAACCCCAGTGTCTCTTTAAAGTAATATTTGGGCTCCTGCTGCTGCTGCTGCCAACTCCAGGGTGTGATTCATCCAATTTTTGGGCTCCTGAAGCCAACCCCAGTGTCTCTTTAAAGTAATGCTTGGGCTCCTGCTGCTGCTGCTGCTGCCAACTCCAGGGAGTGATTCATCCAATTTTTGGGCTCCTGAAGCCAACCCCAGTGTCTCTTTAAAGTAATATTTGGGCTCCTGCTGCTGCTGCTGCCAACTCCAGGGTGTGATTCATCCAATTTTTGGGCTCCTGAAGCCAACCCCAGTGTCTCTTTAAAGTAATGTTTGGGCTCCTGCTGCTGCTGCTGCCAACTCCAGGGTGTGATTCATCCAATTTTTGGGCTCCTGAAGCCAACTCCAGTGTCTCTTTAAAGTAATGTTTGGGCTCCTGCTGCTGCTGCTGCTGCTGCTGCTGCCAACTCCAGGGTGTGATTCATCCAATTTTTGGGCTCCTGCTGCCAACCCCAGTGTCTCTTTAAAGTAATGTTTGGGCTCCTGCTGCTGCTGCTGCTGCCAACTCCAGGGTGTGATTCATCCAATCTTTGGGCTCCTGCTGCCAACCCCAGTGTCTCTTTCAAGTAATGTTTGGGCTCCTGCTGCTGCTGCTGCTGCCAACTCCAGGGTGTGATTCATCCAATTTTTGGGCTCCTGAAGCCAACCCCAGTGTCTCTTTAAAGTAATGTTTGGGCTCCTGCTGCTGCTGCTGCTGCCAACTCCAGGGTGTGATTCATCCAATTTTTGGGCTCCTGAAGCCAACCCCAGTGTCTCTTTAAAGTAACGTTTGGGCTCCTGCTGCTGCTGCTGTTGCTGCCAACTCCAGGGTGTGATTCATCCAATTTTTGGGCTCCTGGAGCCAACCCCAGTGTCTCTTTAAAGTAATGTTTGGGCTCCTGCTGCTGCTGCTGCTGCCAACTCCAGGGTGTGAATCATCCAATTTTTGGGCTCCTGAAGCCAACTCCAGTGTCTCTTTAAAGTAATGTTTGGGCTCCTGCTGCTGCTACTGCTGCCAACTCCAGGGTGTGATTCATCCAATTTTTGGGCTCCTGAAGCCAACCCCAGTGTCTCTTTAAAGTAATGTTTGGGCTCCTGCTGCTGCTGCTGCTGCTGCTGCCAACTCCAGGGTGTGATTCATCCAATTTTTGGGCTCCTGAAGCCAACCCCAGTGTCTCTTTAAAGTAATGTTTGGGCTCCTGCTGCTGCCAACTCCAGGGTGTGATTCGTCCAATTTTGGGCTCCTGATGCCAAATCCAGTGTCTCTTTAAAGTAATATTTGGGCTCCTGCTGCTGCTGCTTGCAACTGCAGGGTGTGATTCATCCAATCTTTGGGCTCCTGCAGCCAACTCCAGTGTCTCTTTCAAGCTATGTTTGGGATCCTGCTGCTGCTGCTGCTGCTGCTGCTGCTTGAAACTCCAGGGTGTGTCAGTCAATTTTTGGACTCCTGCTGCTGCCAACTCCAGTGTCTCTTTCGGCCAATGTTTGGGCTCCTGCTGCTGCTTGCAACTCCAGGGTGTGATTCATCCAATTTTTGGGCTCCTGCTGCTGCCAACTCCAGTGTCTCTTTAAAGCAATGTTTGGGCTCCTGCCCCTCATAGTGATGCCACTTCAATTCTCTGCAATTGTGCCGCTCTGCGATTCTATTAGCGATGCCTCTGATCTGCATGTGATATTTATTTACAGTATTATTTAACTAACCCAGCACGCATCCTATGCGTGTTACAGCAAGGCAAAATGGTTTACAACCCTATTGAGGCTCTAGGAGGCTCAGAAATAGCCGTTTTTAATAGCGATTCGTCACGAATAAATTCGGGTCGAAACGATTTTTGTCGGAAAATTCGGAAAATTTCGGCGAATCAGTCGAATCGAATTTTTCAAAAGTTCGCTCATCTCTAGGTGTGAGCTTATCTAACTCCTGCTTACCCCTTACAATAGAGCCTATAAAATGATTGACTTGCATATATATATATATATATATATATATATATATATATATATATCCCTTTCGCTGCCAGCCTACCTGGAGTTTTTGTCACCCTTGGTGCCAGACCATTTTGAACTATTTTGCGCTCCCCATGTTCAAATGTGATTTTTGAAGGGATTTCCAGGGATTTCCCAGGAAAATGATATATTGTTTTTTTCAGAAGAGTCTGGGCTTCAACATGCAATGTCTTGTTTGGCCTTTTTTTTGTGTATTCTCAATACTTTTGGGTGAAATATGCGCAAAAAAATAAAAAAAATCTATTTTTTGCAATTTGTAGTGTTTTTTTGTAATAAAAAATGTAAGTTTGTCAATAAAATCTTATTGCGTGTGAAACCCCAATTTCTCCCGGTTACAGCGGTTCCACATATTTATAGGTAGACACCCTTTCTTGCCCAGGAGACTCCCCCAAACTGAAACAGCGCTTTAGGGGATTTTCAGAAAAAAATACAACTGTGATATGCACTATGTGCACCTTGCAGTTTTTCCAGAAAAATAACCCTTTACATTTGAAATACCCCCAACAAACTATATATTCTCTGGAAGTACACACCTCAAGCTTTCTAGGTGTACCAGGCTTGTTGATGTGGCCACAGTTTTCTGGAAGTAATCCCTCAATGTATTCTTTGGTTGCAAAGAGTTTCCCTAAAAAAAGGATAAAAAAGCAGAATCAAAGCAACATTTTCCTAAAAAAACTATATACAAACAAGAAAAAACAAGTATAATCTGAAAAAGCAACCTCCCCCGAACAGAACGATACCCAACATGCATAGCTACTGTCAAGGGAAGAGTTGCCAAACACCCCAAAGTAAAGCATGCGCATAACGGTAATTTTTCTTGAAAATTTCAGCTCTGCAGACAAGGTGCACACCTTGCGATTTTTCAACCGAAACAACCCTTTTACATTTGGAATATCCCCCATAAACCATATATTCCCTAAAAGTACACATGTTAAGCTTTCTAAGCGTACCCAGCTTGTTGTAGTGGGCTTATCTTTCTGGAATTGATCCCTCAAAGGATTCTTTGGTTGCGCAGGGTTTCCCTAAAAAATTTATAAAAAAGCTGAATAAAAAACACCTTTTCCTAAAATATAAATATGCAAACCAGAAAAAACAAGCTAAGTCTGAAAGCGCAAGGTCCCCCGAACAGAACAATACCCAACATGCATAGCTACTTTTAATCCTTGTAATTGCCAGCCTACTTGAGATTTTGTCACCCTCTGTTGACAGGTCATTTTTCCCCATTTTGCGCCATGTTTTGCGACATTTTTGCTGGAATTTTCAGGAAAATTATATATATATATTTTTTGCAGCAGAGTTTAGGCTTTAACATGTAAATGTAAATTTTATTCTGTTTTTTTACAATATTATTGATATTAAAAAAAAGTAAATAAATAAATTTTTTTTTTAGAAAATTGCCTCCTTTATTTTAAATAAAAAATGTATTTTATTAAAGAAAACCGTATTGCATGTGAAAGCCCGATTTCTACCGATTAGAACGGTACCACATATTTATCGGTAGCCCCCCGTTCCTGCCCAGGAGACCCCCCTAACTGAAACAAGTACTTTATAACATTTACAAATAAAATACAACTACCATCCACACTACAAAGGGTTAAATCGGGGAAAAAAATGACATAGGGTCCCCCCTCCCAGGGGGGGGACCCCATTTTTTGGGGGGATTTTTAAGGGTTAAAAACCCTTAAAAATCCAAAAAAAAAACGACATGGGGGCCCCCTTACCCAAAGTAACCAGCCCGGGACCAGCTATGCAGGGCTTGTAGGAACAGGGCACAGGGGCCAGCTTTTGTGGCCCCTGGCCCTGCAGGCTACAAAGCCCGCATAGCCCGTGGGCCCGGGCTCTTCTGCCCCCCCCCTGGCCTTTGGGGAGGCAGGTAATGGGGTGCCAAGGGTTAATGGCAAGTCACTCGCTAGTGCAGGTGACTTGCCATCCCCCAGCCTTGTGAACTGATATAGGGGTCTTGTGGACCCCTTACCAGTTCACAAGGGGTTAAATGTAAAAAAAAAAACACCACACAGACGCAGAAAAAAATATTTTATTATTATTTTTTTTTTTTTTAATACTTACCTCCCATCCATCTTCCCCTCCCAATCACTGGCTTCTGCTCATCTGCTGGAAGCCTTTTATAGCTGCTGGGTGACAGAACATAAGGGGTTAATTAAAAAAAAAAAAGACATAGGGTCCCCCCTCCCGGGGGGGGGGGGGGGGCGGACCCCATTTTTTTTTATTTTTAAGGGTTAAAAACCCTTAAAAATGAAAAAAAAAATGACGTGGGGTCCCCCTTACCCAGCATTACCAGCCCGGGACCAGCTATGGGGGCTTGTAGGCACAGAGTGGGGGGGCCAGCTTATGTGGCCCCCCCACCCTGCAGCCTACGAGCCCACATACCCTATGTGGGCCCGGGCTCTTCTGCCCCCCCCTGGCCTTTGGGGAGGCAGGTAATGGGGGTGCCAAGGGTTAATGGCAAGCCACCCGCTAGCGCAGGTGGCTTGCCATCCCCCCAGCCTTGTGAACTGGTATAGGGGTCATGGACCCCTTACCAGTTCACAAGGGGTTAACAGTAATAAAAAAAAAACACCACACAGATTAAAAAATAACTTTATTAAAAAATAAAAACTTTTTTTTACTTTACTCACCTCTGATCCTCAGCTTCTGTGTCCCTCGCAGCTCTGATGACAGTTATTGTCATCGCTGGCCAGTGGAGGAGGGAGGCAGGTGATCAGATCATCACCTGCCTTCCTCCTCCTGTGGCCAGCGATGACAAGTGTGAGAATCGCAGCCCGGAGCCAGGATGACACCCGGAGGTGTGACGTCATAAGCCCCGCCCCCAAAGGGACGGGGCTTATCGGCAAAATGGCGGCGCCCGTCGAGCTGGACAGGGAGAGGGCCTTTCAGGCCCTCTCCTGAAGCTGGAGAGCCAGGGGGGGGGCGATCGGAGGCCCCCCTGGTGAAGAGGAGACCCGGCGGGAGCAATCGATCACTAAGGTAAGTAAATGTCATTTTTATATATTTTTTTTTTAACATGTATTTCGGCGGCTGCTGAAGGGGGGGGTGGCTATTCCGGGCTCTCCCCTGCACCCGGGGGGGCCTGGGTGGGGGATCGAAGCCCCCCCGGATGAAGAGGAGACCCAGCCGGATAGAACAAGGGGTCAGGTGAGTGTTTTTTTTTTTTTTACTTTTACTGTAGCAGGGGGGAAATTCAAGCCCGTAGTTTCTACGTGCTTGGCACTTAAGTGGAGTGGAAGCAAGCACGTAGAAACTACGGGCTTGGCACTGAAAGGGATATATATATATATCTAAATAGTTCTCTTGACAATAAATGATATTTATCCATAAGCTGCTGTAATGTAAGAATAGCAGAGCTCTGCAAGCAATCTGATATTCATCGCTCCAATAGCTAAACCTATGTGGCTCCACAAAAGCAGGGGGAAACCTAGGGCTACTCCACATGGATAGCAGAGGAAGGTGTTGAGGGCAAGGTGCCTGAAAAGATAACATTGTCCCATACCTGGAGTGAGTGCCTAATAATAGGGTTTTGTAAAGTCTTTCTAAATTTTGGGGTTATTCATAATAGGTTACCAATTGCCATCGGAGAACACATTTCAGTCTCAACCTGCACCCAACTGGATTTATCAAAATCAGAATGGTAAGTAGTCAATTGCCCTATCTGCGTCGCCTGATAATATTTTGTAAAATTCGGGGCACCCAGACCCCCCTTAGGTTAAGGCCTAAAAAAAATCCCACTTGAGATTCTTGGTCTTTTATCATTCCAAATAAAAGAAAGCACCTTACTCTGCAGAGTTTTTAAGTCGTTCAAATAAACTTTTACCAGGAGAACTCTAGCAAAAACTAAACATTTAGGCAATAGTGTCCTCTTGACTACAGCTATCCTGCCTAACCAATATACACTATAGTCTTTCCATTGAGATAGTATGACAAATAATTTTTGAAATAAAGGTACATAATTTGTTGCAAATAAGGAGTTATACGTACTAGTCAAATGTACAGGCATTTGATAACTCTTTATTCCCAAAGAAAATCATACAATTGTAAATTTCAAGTCTCCCTAGGGATTGTGACATTTAGAGCATTCAATTTAGTTGTATTAAACTGGAGACCAGAAATATAAGCAAACTCATTTAAAATTTATAGTAGATTAGGAAGAGATATGAGCAAATTTGTAACAAATAACAAAACATCATCGGCAAATAGACATAACTTATGATGCTTGCCCGCTACCTCTAAACCTGAAATATCTGGTGAGCTCCTTATCATTTGAGCCATGGGCTCCATAACCAGGGCAAACAAGAGAGTGGACAATGGACACCTTTGCATTGTACCATGCAATAAATTGAAAGATTCATATTTATAGCCATATTATTTGACAAACGCTAATGGGGGACGAATACAAGGTTTTTAAAGCATTTACAAAAAACCTCCCAAACCCCCATTTATCTAACACATAGTAACATAGTAAGTAAGGCTGAATAAAGACTTTAGGCCATCCAGTTAAGCTTGTTTATATCCTTCCAGTGGTCTAGTAAGAAATGTTATTACATGCCAGGAAGGCATCCAGGCCACTTTTGAACTTTTTTACTGTATCCTTCATTACTACCTCCTCTGGCAGCGAGTTCCATAGTCTCACTGCTCTTACAGATAAGAATACCCTCCTATGTCGGTAGAGAAAGCACCTTTCCTCTAACCTTACTGGATACCCTTGGGTTATGGTTACACTCTGGGGTGTAAATAGATTGTGGGACAGATCTTTGTATTGATCCCGAATATATTTATGCATAGATATTAGATCACCCCTTAGATGTCTCTTTTCTAAACTAAATAAACCTAACTTTGACAACCTTTCAGGGTACTCTAATCTCCCACACTCCTTTTTATTAACTTAGTTGCCCTCCTTTTAAATGCGCTCCAGTTCTGATATGTCCTTCTTAAGCACAGGTGCCCAGAACTGTACATAGTACTCCATATGGGGTCTGACCAGTGACTTGTACAAGGGTAAAATGATGCTCTGATCATGAGCACCTATGCCCTCTTGATGCACCCTATTAACCTGTTTGCTTTGGCAGCTGCTATGTGGCATTGATTATTACAGTTAAGTTTATTGTTAACTAAAACCCCTAGGTCCTTTTCCATTGTTTCACAAAGCATTTCTTTATTTAGTGTGGCACAGATTTCTCCTTCCCATGTGCATAACCTTACATTTATCTGTGTTAAACTTAATTTGCCATTTAACTGCACATGCATCCCATTTATTTAAATCTGTTTCTAGCTGCCTGTTGTCCTCTTTTATTTTAATTACTTTACATAGCTTAGTATCATCTGCAAAGATTGAGACATTACTGTTTAATCTGTACACAATATCATTAATATATATATATTGAAGAGAATTGGTCCCAGAACTGACCTTTGTGGTACTCGCTAGTAATGGTGACCCAATCTGAGAATGTACCATTGATAACCACCATCTACTTCCGATAATTATGCCAATTTCTCACCCATCTGCACACGTGGTCCCGGGGATTTATCGATTTTTATCTGCTTGAGACAGTGCTGGACTTCTTCCTTGGTTAGACTAGTGACATTTAATAGAGAGTTTGGGTTATTGTTTGTTGTTATTGTTTAGTAAATTAGCTTTCTCCTCATTCCCCTCTTTAGGTGTCCCCTCCTTGCTTTTAAGGGGGCCCACACCCTCAGGTTTGTATCTTTTACTGTTTATGTGGCTAAAGAATAATTTGGGGTTAGTTTTAATCTCTTTGGCGATCAGTCTTTCTGTCTCCAGCTTTGCGGCCCTTATCTGTAGTTTACTTGTTCATTTTTTAACGCTTCCATGTCCCTTCCTGCTTTAACCCTTCTAGTGCCAGCTACGTGACTCTCACGTAGCTGCCTCTCCTACCGTTAAGTGCCAGCTACGTGAGAGTCACGTAGCTGACATTTTCTTACCTTAAACTTGATTGGAAGGTCGCAGCACCTAAGTTCTGGATTCTTCTTGAAGACGAGGCTTGGGGGGTCATCCAGAGGTGAGTTGAGGGCTGTAGCTGTGACCCGATCGCTGCAGGAGCCAATCAAAGTGCGGCTTCTGCTGGTGTCATCATCCGGCGCCGCACTGCTATAAAAACGCCAGATCACATGGTATCCGGCCTTTTGCTGCCTGGATCTGAGGTGAGTGGTTGTCTGTGTCCCTTGTGTTGTCTGTGTCCCTTGTGTTGTCCCCCCTCCCATCACGCTGCCGACCTGCACTGACAAGTAACAGATCGGGGGAGCGTGATCGCTGCTTTGCGCCAATCTGTCATTGATCATCATAAATCTCTCTCCCCTCCGCCCATCGGCGGAGGGGAGAGAGATTCATGATGATCTATGACAGGTCGGCACAGCGATCACGCTCCCCCGATCTGTCCTTGTCACTGGCCACATGTGTTGTCCCCCCTCCCATCACGCTGCCGACCTGCACTGACAAGGGACAGATCGGGGGAGCGTGATCGCTGCTTTGCGCCGACCTGTCATTGATCATCATAAATCTCTCTCCCCTCCACCGATGGGCGGAGGGGAGAGAGATTCATGATGATCTGACAGGTCGGCAGCAGCAGCGATCACACTCCCCCGATCTCTCCTTGTCACTGGCCACATGTGTTGTCCCCCCTCACTTTCCTCCTGGCTCATGCACAGCCTCCCTCCCCCATCCTTCTGCCCGATCTCTGATCGGGGCTGCCGCGCTCACGCTGCCCCCATCCCTCGTTCCTCCCCCACTGCCTCCCTCTCCCATCATTCCTCCCGATCTGTGCTGGCTGTCGGGAGGGGGATGGGGGAGGGTTCAATGGCACGTGGGGGGGGGAAGCCACACTGCCCATGGAATTGGGATGAGGTATGTCACACTGTCTATGGGGTGGGGGGATGCTACATTGCATATGGGATGGGAGGGAATGCCACACTGCATATGGGAAGGGGGGGGGTCAATAGCACGTGGGGGGGATGCCACACTGCCCATGGAATTGGGATGGGGTATGCCACACTGTCTATGGGGTGGGGGGATGCCACATTGCATATGGGATGGGAGGGAATGCCACACTGCATCTGGGAATGGGGTGGGGAGGATGGGGGTGGTCAATGGCACGTGGGGGGGGGTGCCACACTGCCCATGGAATTGGGATGGGGTATGCCACACTGTCTATGGGGTGGGGGGATGCCACATTGCATATGGGATGGGAGGGAATGCCACACTGCATATGGGAATGGGGTGGGGGGAATGCCACACTGCATATGGGAATGGGGTGGGGGGAATGCCACACTGCATATGGGGTGGGGGGAATGCCACGCTGCATATGGGAATGAGGTGGGGGGATGCCACGCTGCATATGGGAATGGGGTGGGGGGGATGCCACGCTGCATATGGGAATGGGGTGGGGGGAATGCCACGCTGCATATGGGAATGAGGTGGGGGGAATGCCACGCTGCATATGGGAATGAGGTGGGGGGAATGCCACGCTGCATATGGGAATGAGGTGGGGGGAATGCCACGCTGCATATGGGAATGGGGTGGGGGGGATGCCACGCTGCATATGGGAATGGGGTGGGGGGAATGCCACGCTGCATATGGGAATGAGGTGGGGGGAATGCCACACTGCATATGGGAATGAGGTGGGAGGAATGCCACACTGCATATGGGAATGGGGTGGGGGGAATGCCACGCTGCATATGGGAATGAGGTGGGGGGGAATGCCACGCTGCATATGGGAATGGGGTGGGGGGAATGCCACGCTGCATATGGGAATGAGGTGGGGGGAATGACACGCTGCATATGGGAATGGGGTGGGGGGGATGCCACGCTGCATATGGGAATGAGGTGGGGGGGAATGCCACGCTGCATATGGGAATGGGGTGGGGGGAATGCCACGCTGCATATGGGAATGAGGTGGGGGGAATGACACGCTGCATATGGGAATGAGGTGGGGGGGATGCCACGCTGCATATGGGAATGAGGTGGGGGGGAATGCCACGCTGCATATGGGAATGAGGTGGGGGGAATGCCACGCTGCATATGGGAATGAGGTGGGGGGGATGCCACGCTGCATATGGGAATGAGGTGGGGGGGATGCCACGCTGCATATGGGAATGAGGTGGGGGGGATGCCACGCTGCATATGGGAATGGGGTGGGGGGAATGCCACGCTGCATATGGGAATGAGGTGGGGGGGAATGCCACGCTGCATATGGGAATGGGGTGGGGGAAATGCCACGCTGCATATGGGAATGAGGTGGGGGGGATGCCACGCTGCATATGGGAATGAGGTGGGGGGGTGCCACGCTGCATATGGGAATGAGGTGGGGGGGAATGCCACGCTGCATATGGGAATGGGGTGGGGGGAATGCCACGCTGCATATGGGAATGAGGTGGGGGGGATGCCACGCTGCATATGGGAATGAGGTGGGGGGAATGCCACGCTGCATATGGGAATGGGGTGGGAGGAATGCCACACTGCATATGGGAATGAGGTGGGGGGAATGCCACACTGCATATGGGATTGAGGTGGGGGGAATGCCACACTGCATATGGGAATGAGGTGGGGGGAATGCCACACTGCATATGGGAATGAGGTGGGGGGAATGCCACACTGCATATGGGAATGGGGTGGGGGGAATGCCACACTGCCAATGGGAATGAAATGGGAGGGAATGCCACACTGCATATGGGATGGGATGAGGGGGAATGGAAAGAGCGAGCGTTGGAGAGACACCCCTAACCCTAGCCCGAACCCTAGGTTAGGTCTTGGGCTAGGGGCGATCACGCTGCCCCAACCTGTCACTGATCAGCATGAACATCTCTCCCCTCCGACGGGCGGAGGAGGGAGAGATTCACGCTGATCAGTGACAGGTCGGGGCAGCGTGATCGCCATTGCCCCTTGGCAGAGGGGGTGGATATTCGTGCTGATCAGTGACAGGTCGGGGCAGCATTGATGTTACACGTTGATGATACACCTCGGAGGGGCACAGACGTGGATACAGTAGAGCAGTGGTTCTCAACCTTTCTAATGCCATGACCCCGCAATACAGTTCCTCATGTTACAGTGTACTGTTATTACACCAGCAGGTGTCTCGCAGGCTCTTGGCTTCTGTCCTCCGGCGCTTGCTGCGTCCGCCCCGCATCCCCCCGCCCCTTAGGCCCCAGACGGATGATGCAATCACGTCTGTGCATGCACGCAGGCATTCGGTTTGGAACGTGCATCCATAATGGCGTGTCGGTGACAGGTCGGGGCAGCGGCAATCACATGCAGGGAGTGATGCCACTGCCCAGACCTGTCACTGACCTGGGCACACTAAGCTTTGAACTGCTAGCGTTGCCCCTCTCCCTACATGTAATCCCCCCTTACCTACGCTGCTGCCCTGACCTGTCAATGATCAGCGCAAATCTCTCCCCTCCTTAGAGTGGGGGGAACACAAGGAGCCGCCCCATCCTCACCTCCCTCCACTGCTCGGTGTGTGACCAGCTCCTTCCTACCATGTTGCGCCGCTGCAATTGTCCATTCATTGTTTCTTTCTTGGAGGGGCCCATATACAGAGAGGTACAACTCCAGCATATACATATTTGGGTTGATTCAAAGAAACATGTAACAGCTTGGATTTGGCTCACGATCATCCTATTTTTCACGTCCGCTCGTGCGTTCGTATGAACTTGCGAGTGATTCAATAAGCAAATACGCTTCTATCCTAAAATATACGTCCGTTCGTATGGCAGTTCGGGAATCAGACCTATGTCAGTTTCCATCCTGAATTTTCCGTTTCATTTCTCAGGTTGCAACATTGGTTTTGCCCTTTTTCCTTTTTTGTCTGGACGTAAATCCTTCTGATCTTGCGGCCGCGCACTACAAACTTAGCTCATTAAAGTGCATTCTAAATATTTGGTCTTATTTTTCTTTATTTCATTCATTTTGTTGAAACCAACCATTAATGAATGCATTTGCATAATAAAATCTTACTTTGTTTAATTTTTAGTTAACTTGCATTTTTTACTTGTGGATTTAATTTTAATATTTTGGCTTCAAATGGTACAACTTAAATTTTTGGTGTGTGGTTACCCACACCCTCTACATACAGATTGCTCTCAAATATTAAAAAACACCCAGCAACTTCTGCATGTTATGAGTCTAGAAACAGCCAAGATGGCGGCTCAGGTATTCTCGGGCAGCCTGCAAACAGAAAGGGCCTTGTGACTGTCCGTGCCCCCAGCTCTGGGGGCAAAATACAGCAGTAACCCACATCCTGCACTTTATCCCGCTCTCCTCTCCTCAGTAAGTGTGATGCATCTGACCAAAGATGTGCTTAACTAATTAAACAAAGCAAAGGTAAACAACTAAAACAATAAATGCTATCTAAAAATATTATTCTAGTACATCAATTTAACAATAAATAACAAAGGACATAAGTTTCTTTAATTAACGCAAATATATTGCAAAATAAAGGTTTACATGCAAAGGACTAATTAAGGTCCACATTAAAATGCTTTTATAAGGCATACATGGAAATGTATTAAATCAGGCATGCATTGCCATACAATTAATGGCCTCGGCCATGCTGATACATGCAGTTCATTGGAGCACAAGACGCGCAGACTCCTCCACATAGCCAAAAAACCTGTTCACGAACAGCAATCCGGCTGCTAAAAGGTGTCGGCTGTGGCTTTCTTTTAAAACGCGTTTACAGGTTTCTCTGAATCACACCTAAACACATCCAATTATCCTAAGTTTTACGTTTTCATCGTAAGTTTTAGGATTTGATCCTAAGTTTTACGTTTTGATCCTAAAATTTAGGAACGGACTTCCGCTGATCGTAAGAGCATATACGCATTCGTACGTAGGCTCGTGCGAGTCGGAAATGGCCAAAAAAACAGGAAAAAATGACTAACACCCACCCAAACTTACGATTCTCGATACGAAATCAATTAACTTTTGCTCTTTGAATCGAGGGGATTGTGTACACACCTGCTCCTCCCGCAGCCTCTCTGTACATGGGCACTACAGCTGCAGGTGGTTTCAACCATCCTTCTTAATTGTAATGTTCTGTTACTTTAACTTCCTTTTAGATTGCGATTGCTCTCGAAGATTCTTGGTTCTGCAAGCTTGCTGACGTTAACTTTTGAGTATTTGCTTTTTGGCTGTTTTGTTCCCCAACTTTAGTTCTAGGCTTTAGTTTAGCTTTTAGTTACTGTATACTTCCCCCTAGTTCCTCCCCTTTAGTGTAGTATTTTTATTGTTTTCATTTGGTTTTAGCCTTTGTTTAGCAGATTTCAGGATGGCTGGGAAAAGGTACTCTGCCCAGGAAGCAGCGGCTTACATGATGGAGTCAGACTCGGAAGAGTATAGTGATTCAGCGTCAGATTATTTGCCCTCAGATAGTGAGTCTGACAGTGTCTCCTCTACTGAAGAGACACAGCCGTGCAGTAGTACCAGTGCTAGGCATCCTAGGAGGGATGGTAGCGCACAAGGAGAAGCCACGCTGGAGGAGAGTGTAGATCAGATGGAGAGTGCTGCAGCTGGTGATGGAGTGCCTACGTGGAGGCCTCCTAATAATTATTCCCCCGAAATTCGCCCTTTCGATTCGGTCCCCGGAGTCAACGTTGACACAACAAACTTCCGTCCTGTTGACTTTTTCAAATTGTTCATCACAGAGGCCATCCTACAGGACATGGTCTACCATACAAACTGCTATGCTGAGTGGGTCCTAGCACAAAATCCCCCACAAAGGCACGCCTGCGCTCATGCATGGCAGCCCACAAACATAAGTGAGTTAAAAAAATTTGGGGGGGCTCACTTTAGCCATGGGTATCTGCAAAAAATTTAGTATCGCCTCCTACTGGGATACCCAAACCCTTTTGGCAACACCATTATTTCCGGCCATAATGACCAGAAATCGCTACCAAATTTTACTGCGGTTTCTACATTTTAATGACAATGCCACTGCAATCCCCGTGGTGAGCCCGGTCACGACAGACTTCACAAAGTACGTCCCCTGATCGATAGTCTGTCTGAGCGCTTTGCAGAAGTGTACACCCCCTCCCAAAATTTAAGTATTGACGAATCGCTTCTGCTTTATAAAGGGCGCATTGTATTTCGTCAGTATATCCCTAGTAAGCGTGCCCCCTATGGGATAAAATTTTACAAATTGTGTGAAAGCTCGACCGCCTACACCAAATCTTTTCGTCTTTACGAAGGAAGGGACACACATCTGGACCCCCCTGGTTGTCCCCTTGATTTGTCTGTCAGTGGAAAAATAGTTTGGGAACTCATGACTCCTCTACTGGGGAAAGGTTACCACTTATATGTGGATAACTTTTATACCAGCATCCCCCTATTTCGAGCCCTCTACTCATTGGACACACCGGCCTGTGGCACCATCAACCGTAATCGAAAAGGCTTGCCCAGGTCATTGCTGAAACAAAAAATAAATCGTGGAGAGTCGTATGCTGTAAGAAGTGATGAGCTCCTGGCCGTGAAATACATGGACAAAAAAAAATGTTTTCATGCTGACTACAATCCACGATGAGTCAGTCGTGAGATTACGGCAACGTGGTCCCCGAGCCCCTTCCCAAAAGCCACGTTGTATCAAAGATTATAATAAATTCATGGGTGGCGTTGATAAAACAGACCAAATTTTAACATATTACAACGCCACCAGAAAATCCAGAGCCTGGTACAAAAAAGTTGCTATCCATTTGGTCCAATTAGCAACTTATAACTCCTTTGTTGTCTTCAAGGCAGCAGTACCAGGCTCCAATTTGTCGTTTGTAAAATATCCGCTGCAGATACTCCCTGCTCTGTTATTTGGGGATACCGAGCAGGCACCAGAGATGGCTGGTAATGATGACGAGGCTAGATTAGTGGGGAAGCATTTCATAAAGTGCATCCCCTCCATCAATAGGAAGAGGTATCCCCAGAAGCCTTGTAGGGTTTGTAGTAGGCGTGGCTTTAGGAGAGATGTGCGCTACTACTGCCCGACATGTCCCAGCCAACCTGGTTTGTGTTTGGAAGGTTGCTTTGAAGCATACCATACTAAATTCGATTTTTAGTTGTTTTATTCTGGTTAATTGTTTTTTTCTGGATTTTTAGACTGTATGTAGGCTAGGTTAGGTTTTGTTCCGTGCCCTAGGGTCACCCTGGTTTGGAATACCCTGCTCTGCAAAAACCCCCAGATCTATAGTAACAGAATACATCTCCACATCTGGGTGAAGGTAAGTGGCCATACCTGGAATCTTTTAGGCTATTTGCATATGCTTTCTCTAGTTAAAAATTCAGTTAGATAATTGCATTTTCTTGTCCCTGTGTTGTTTTTTTATTTTTGGCACTTGCGAAGCCAAAAGATGATGGAGGAAATGGTGAAGGAGGAGCCGCTGGATACTTGTGATAGATGATGAAAACATGGGGCCCTTCATTAGGATTTCAGTGTTTACTGACGTTCACAATCAGCACAAGGCTATTCCTCCCATGACTAATCCTAGCAGAACCTATTAGTACCATTATTGAGTTTATTTTGCATTGCTTTTTCAGATGTTTTGTGCTATTTGTCTAGCGGTCTGTGTCCACATATGCATGTTATGTATTGTTCTGTTCCAGGGACCCTGCGGTTTCAGATTAATTGAGGTTTTTCTTGTTTGCATATTGATATATTAGGAAAACTTTCTTGTATGCTGCATATTTATTAATATTTTTTAGGGAAATCCGTTGCAAACTATGAACACCTCAAGGTTTTTCATCCATAAAAAGGTCCCCACAACAAAAAAACCAGCACGCCTAGAAACCTTGAGGTATGTACTTTCCAAAAATATATAGTTTGTAGGGGGTAGTTCAAATGTAATGGGTTGCAAATTTGGAAAAACTGCAAGGTGCGCACTTTGTGTGCGCAACTGATTTTTTCCAGTAAACAGACCCTCAAACGCATGCTTGACTTTGGGGTGTTTGGCAACTCTACCCTTCAAAGTACCTATGCATGTGGGGTATTGTTTTGTTCAGCAGATACTGTGCTTTAAGATTTACTGTGTTAGTTCTTGCTTGCTTATTGTTTTTATAGGAAAATATGGTTTTGAATCTGCTTTTTGCTTATTTTTTTAGGGAAATCCTTTGGAACCAGAGGTTCTGCCAATGAATAGAGTCCAAACGAATGCACCCACGCCAACAAGCCCAGTAGGCTTAGAAACCTTGAGGTATGTACTTTCCAAAAATATATAGTTTGTGGGGGGTATTTCAAATGTAATGGGTTGCAAATTTGGAAAAACTGCAAGGTGCGCACTTTGTGTGCGCAGCTGATTTTTTCCAGTAAACAGACCCTCAAACGCATGCTTGACTTTGGGTCGTTTGGCAACTCTACCCTTCAAAGTACCTATGCATGTGGGGTATTGTTTTGTTCAGCAGATACAGTGCTTTCAGATTTACTGTGTTAGTTCTTGCTTGCTTATTGTTTTTATTGGAAAATATGGTTTTGAATCTGCTTTTTGCTTATTTTTTTAGGGAAATCCTTTGGAACCAGAGGTTCTGCCAATAAATAGAGTCCAAACGAATGCACCCACGCCAACAAGCCCAGTAGGCTTAGAAACCTTGAGGTATGTACTTTCCAAAAATATATAGTTTGTGGGGGGTATTTCAAATGTAATGGGTTGCAAATTTGGAAAAACTGCAAGGTGCGCACTTTGTGTGCGCAGCTGATTTTTTCCAGTAAACAGACCCTCAAACGCATGCTTAACTTTGGGGTGTTTGGCAACTCTACCCTTCAAAGTACCTATGCATGTGGGGAATTGTTTTGTTCAGCAGATGCCGTGCTTTCAGATTTACTGTGTTAGTTCTTGCTTGCTTATTGTTTTTATAGGAAAATATGGTTTTGAATCTGCTTTTTGCTTATTTTTTAGGGAAATCCTTTGGAACCAGAGGTTCTGCCAATTAATAGAGTCCAAACGAATGCACCCACGCCAACAAGCCCAGTAGGCTTAGAAACCTTGAGGTATGTACTTTCCAAAAATATATAGTTTGTGGGGGGGTATTTCAAATGTAAAGGGTTGTAAATTTGGAGAAACTGCAAGGTGCGCACTTTGTGTGCGCAGCTGATTTTTGCCAGTAAAATGACCCTCAAACGCACGCTTGACTTTGGGGTGTTTGGCAACTCTACCCTTCAAAGTACCTATGCATGTGGGGTATTGTGGTGTTCAGCAGACATTGTGCTTTCAGATTTACTGTGTTAGTTCTTGCTTGCTTATTGTATTTATAGGAAAATATGGTTTTGAATCTGCTTTTTGCTTATTTTTTTAGGGAAATCCTTTGGAACCAGAGATTCTGCCAATGAATAGAGTCCAAACCAATGCACCCACGCCAACAAGCCTAGTATGCTTAGAAACCATTGTGCACTTTCCAAAAATATATAGTTTGTGGGGGTATTTCAAATGTAAAGGGTCATATTTTTTGAAAAACTGCGAGGACCGCATAGTATTTGTATTTTATCTGAAAATCTCCTCTAGCGCTCTTTGCAGTTTCTGGGGTCTCCTGGGCAGGAAAGGGTGTCTACTAATACATGTGTGGTACCGTTGTAACCGGGAGAAATGGGGCTTTCAGCCTCAATATGTTTTTATTGTAAAACCTTTATTTTTGATTAAAGAAAAACACTGCAAAATGTAAAAACTTGTGTATTTTTAATTTTCTTTGACATATTTTGCCCAAAATAATTAGGATAAGAGTACAAAATTGATAAACATATGCTGTTAAAGCCCAGATTCTGCTGAAAAAAACAATATGTAATTTTTATGGGAAGTCCCAGAAAATCCCTTCAAAAATTACAGTTGAACATGTGTAGCTCAAAATAGTGAAAAATGCTCTGGCAACAGAGCGTGACAAAATCTCCAGGTGGGCTGGCACTTAAAGGGTTAAAAGTCTAAATGCCTTTTTTTTTGTTTAGCCGCATCGGTTTAAATGTGTTTCTAACCATTTTATTCCTGCAAGGTACATATCTATCACAATGAAAATTGATTTATTTGAAAGTATCCCATTTACTGTCCATGCTTTTTTTTTAAAGACATTTTCTCAGTCAGTGCAGTTTAGGGCATCTCTAAGTTGGTCAAACTTCGCCTTTTTGAAGTTCCCGTTTTTGTGGCTCCATGATAAGGCACCCTAGTGACTGCTGAATGGAAATAATGATATTATGATCACTGTTTCCAAGGTGTCCCCCAACCTGTATCTTTGTTACTTTGTCTGGTAAATTGGTTAGCATTAGGTCCAATATGGCTCTCCCCCTTGTTGGAGCTTGTGCTTGTTGGGAAAGGTAGCCAATAGCCATCTTTTGTTTTAGATAAAAAACTATTACTTTTATGAGAGGTTTTAGCATCCCAGTCTATAGCTGGGTAAATAAAGTCCCTCATAATAACTACTTCATTTAATTTAGCTGCTAAATCTGTTTGCCTTAGCAACAAGTTTTCTGTGGATTAGGATATATTTGGAGGCTTGTAGCAAACCCCATCACTTTTTTATTTATGTTTTTTCCTCCATGTATTTCTACCCATACAGACTCCATAGTACATAGTAATTTCCCTCACATAAATCCTCCCACAGAGCGGGCTGTAGAGAGGATTTTACAATTAAGTATACTGCCCAGTCATAGCTTTCATCCAGCCATGTCTCTGTTACCACCACTATGTGATATTGTTCTTCTGTTATGATCAGTTCTAGTTCATCTATTTTATTTGTCAAGCTTTTAGCATTTGTAAGCATGCATTTCAAATGCGTATGGTAATTTTGTATATTGCCCTTATTCCTGCTAGATGTTATAACCCCTCTCCACCCCCAGTTTCATGTCTGCACCCACTGTCACCTTCTTTATTAACTTCCCCTTTTTAACTGCTTATACCCTTCCCCCAGTACTTAGTTTAATCACTGCTCCAACCTTTTAGCCATCATCTTCCCCAGAACAGATGTACCCTCCCTATTAATGTGCAGCCCATCTCTGCCAAAGAACCCGTAGCCCACTGTGAAGTCGGGCCAGTTTTCTAAGAACTCAAACCCTCCTTTTTACTCCAATTTTTGAGCCACCTGTTTACCCCCCTAATCCCCAGTTGCCTCTCTGGTGTGGCTCTTGGTACTGGTAGTATTTGCGAGAATACTACAGTTGAGATCCTTGCCTTAAGCTTATGGCCTAAGTCCCTGAAATCATTTTTAAGGACCTCTCACCTACTACTTCCTATGTCATTGATGCCAATATGCACTATGACCACTGGGTTTACGCCAGCCCCTCCAAATAATCTGTCAGCACACCCCACGATTTGCCCCAGGCAACGCACAGTTCGGTGATCCTTGTCTTTGTGACAGGTTGTCCTGTCTGTTCCCCTAATAATAATAGAGTCACCCACTACCAGCACCTGACTTACCTGTCCTGTTCTCCCATAGAACAAATACTCCCAGGAAACAATTTTTTTTTTAATGTCTAGCAACAGAAGTGTAGCAGGTGTCTGCTGTACATTCACAATATATGAAAGCTGGGTTATCTGTCTAATAATGTTCCCCACCTGCTGCCCAGGTATGAAGCCGACTTGATCGTTATCTATCAATTTTGGTAGGAACCAAATTAATAACTAATTTAATAAGGTTTAAAATTAGACCAAAGGGAGTGATTCGTGTCTGGTTTCGGTTTCATATCACCTGGTCTTGGCCTCTTATAGACTTAAAATTTGCAACAATTCTATGCACCTCCTCGAGTCCAAACACCTTTTCTAAAAGCTCAGCAGATGGTCGGGCAGCTGAGGCAATTTGATGCTGCTAAAAAAGGCATCTAATGCCTCTGAACTCAATGGGATAGGTTTAGAATAAAGCTTCTGTAGCTGCACTCAGAACAGATCTAAAACCTTATTGGGGTTACTAGTTACAGCACCCCTTTGGGGCGTTTTCTGGCTAACAACGTATCTGGCTTATTAGCTTTACAGCTAGCTCAATGATTTTTCAGCCCGGACAGCTAATGGAAGATTCAAGTCGTGTGTCACCCTATATAGCTTTACATGGAGATCAGATGTCATATTCTCCTTAGCCTGCTCCACCACCTCCAGATATTCCTTCTCCAATCTATCTATACAGGCATAAAAAGCATTTTTATACAATAGTTTGAATCGTTTTGTTTTGTATAAGATGGGGTACAGTAGTACCGTTTTTCTGTTCTTGTCATTGTCTGTGAGTTGGGGATATCAAACTGCAATTCCTGTTTGGGCAGTGGAGATAGGAACTACTGGGGCCTAGCCCAGTGAAGTGCATCTAACACCATTGAAACCTTTTGACTTTCCTGTTAGACGAATTACCTGTTTGGTCACCGTTTAAAAAAAATAATAAATTATTAATTTCCAACTTGGCCATGGCAAAATAAATATTACATTAGTGCTATGTCTTCCTTATTTTATTAAAAAAAACACGTTTTAGCTGGTGTTCAGCTTTTTACTGTGACTTACCACATTTAAATTAGAAATCAAAATATTTTAATATTACCTCCAAGATCGTAGACTGTGTGGAACTCAGAAAGGTCAAATGCTTTTATCACACTGTTCCCAAATAAATTCCATGTGCAGTCCATATGACGCATAAAAGCCAACAAATCCTCTTCTGACCTAATAATAAATATAGTTAGTTGTGTTTTCTGCGTGTCCACTATGGGATCAATTCAGAGCCAAGTGAGAATTCTCACTCCTGACAGAAAACTGCTATTTTATTTCTTTGTCTACCTTAGGGCAGATTCAGAGCCAGGTGAAAATGTACACTGGGCAGACAATGAAGGTCAATGGCCGTTTTCTCTCCTAAGAGAGTGTGAATTCTCCCCAGGCTCCCAATCGACCCCTATGAGTCCCCAAGCATTGCATAATGGGTAAAAGCGTTTATATGCATCACACAAATTGTAATAGCAATAAGTCATTATTCCAGCACTGGCTGGCTCAGCATAAAGGCCATTAGAGTTAAGAAGTCCTGTAAAAAGCAAAACGGTGCATTAACAGTCCTGTGAACAAAGCTGCTTCTTCCTTCCAGTAAAATGAGATTTTCATTGTATCTACAAGTAACTAACCCCCTTTTCTATCACTTCAGATTTTAGAATTTTTTAATTAGATTTTTTTCGCCAGGTATATACATTACATATATTCTAGGGGTCTGTTTTGGCAGGGAGGCTAAGTACTATAGGTAGTGGTCAACAGCAGCATAGACAGAATAAGGAACAGAGGAGAACTGAAATTGGTTTGAGGATCAGGGAACCAGCATCTGAACACCAGGTGTTGACTACCCAGGCAGACATTCCAAGGCACCAAGTACAGGAAGGGGAAAAGAGGGGAACTGATTCCTGGAAGTAGAAGCTGCCCACCCAGACAGTTATTTCAAGGTGCCACATGAAGTGGTTCCAGTCTTGGGGGTGGGGCTGGAAGGCAGGGAGGGGAATCGGTTCCAGAAACTAGAGGCCCCGTATTAAGAAAGGAGAAAAGGGAAAGTAAAAGAAATAGGCCAATGCTGAGGCAGTTGGAGAAGGGATTCCTTGGATAATGCCGCTTACATCCAGAGTAGTTGCAATTTTCTCTCTAGCAAATGATTTCATTCATTATAGTAGACTCACAACTGATTTTACAATGTAAATGTTTGTAATGCTTGTATTCACTATCATCTTGTACAAGAACCTTTTCCCTGCTCAAATCTTTTCCCCCCAAAAAACAAAAAAGTAACAAATTATCACAGATATTTCCAAGCACACAAAAATAAAAAAACTATTTAAATCCCAAAACTATATAACTATAGTTTACTTTTTGCTACTATTTGTGTACATCAAATAGTAATGCTGGGTTTACATGAGCAAATCAATTGGCTGTTTGCTCAGTGAGCAACCGAGCATACAACTCTTCTGCGATTGCCAAAATGATATGATGGCCAGCAGATTAACCAATGCTTGTTCATCACTTGAAAGCAGCGGCTGTGATTATCGGTAAATTGCTTTAGCGATTTCTTGCTTGACAATCATTCCACATAAACCCAGCATTAGGAAAAAGAAAAAGAAATCCAAAAGCTATGTAAAAAACAGTGATTGTCTAGTAATGTGTCTAGTGCAGATATAATGTACCAGCATTTAAGACAGTCCAATATCCATGCCAGCTTAGCAGTATAGGCATTTTTAACCAAAAACAACATTTAATTTGAGGTTTTACACAACCTGACTCAAAAATCAAATCATATCCCTTGAGGCTTTGGCCTTGATTCATTAAGAGGTGAAAAAGATTCTCGTGGTAGTAAAAAATGCAATTCTTGAGAAAAAGGCAAAGAGAATTTCACTAGATAGGAAGACAATGAAAGTCATTTGCACTTTTTACTACGTGTAAAAAGTTCAATACTTTTCTCAGAAGTAAAAAAGTGCAATTGGCTTTCATTATTTTCCTATCTGGTGATTCCCTAACAGTGCGATTCTCATGCTTTTTTCTCAGGAATTTAATCTTTTACTACCATTATTTTTTCTTTCAACTCTTAGTGAATCAATGCCCTTGTCTTAAAATGTGAGCATAAACATAAAAAAGGAGCTCATCTTTTAGCTCTACAATAAAATCCAAAACATTAATAACCTCTGACTGGGGTCCCAGGAACCCTTTGGACAGCACCTGGACCATCTATTACTCTTCCTCCTACCAACACACTTACCTCATATCTGATATTTTTAAATTCCTGCAACTTTTTTTGCATATCAGACCTAAGCTGCTGATTTTCAAATTCATTTTGAGTTTCAAGAACCCTAAATGGAACCCATTTTTATGACTTACATGATGATGGTGATGAACTCTTGACACTATGCTGTCAATACCCCACCAAGCAGAATACACCACACTTTACCTATGAGTTCTAAAATGTTTAAGTGTATTGTAGTGGAGCAAAACCTATAAATGTTGGCCACATAAATGACACTTCAAAGTTCTATTTTTCTTTAACATTTCTTGTCTCTGCTCTGTACAACAGAGAAGTTTGAATCTTTAAGCTGTTCCTCTGGTACATTTTTGCATACATCCTTAACATGGGTCCGACAAACACTATGATACACTCTTCACTATTTGGTAACATTAGAGTCACGCTTTAAAGTTTTAAAACAGACCAAAGGTCAAAAAAAGGAAGTTTAGTAAATTGCTTTCCTAAAGCAGCCTCCCTAAAAACTATTTGACAGGACTGAACTCCATGCAAACATTCTGGAATAACAGGCCAATTCTTTGCTGCAGAACTGCATGGGAGCGGCCATCTTGTCACATCGTGTCTCATAAGCATGAGGGGAGAGCTGTGCCAGCAGCAGCCCACACCAAACTGAGGGAGATAAATGCCTCAGAAACACGGGCAGCTTGTGTATTATATTATATAAACACACACAATGAATAACCAGCTGCTAGAGAGATTGTGTGTGTGTGTGAAGAGAAACCTGCAACAATGTATCTTTATTACTGTTCACTACGGACTCTGGATTTAGTGCAGACCATTCAGACAGTGTAAACAATATGCATATTCTAAAATGATACAATGCTTCCCTTTCTCTACTAGAAAAAGGAGGATTGCACTGATATGTGGGATTGGATTTTTATATATGCTGGACTCATGTATGTGGCAAGATGGCTGCTGCCATGTAGTTATGTGGCATAGAATCTGTCTGTTATTCCATAACATCTGCATGGAGTTATGCCCTCTCAAATAGTTTATGTCACTGATTACCACAATGGGGCTTTAGGGGTGTTATTTACTGAACCTGCTTATTTTGCCTTTTAGTCTGCTGTAAGGTGTCATGCTTGTGTGCCATTCTTATTTACCCTTTCGCTGCCAGCCTACCTGGAGTTTTTGTCACCCTTGGTGCCAAACCATTTTGCACTATTTTGCGCTCCCCATGTTCCAATGTGATTTTTGAAGGGATTTCCAGGGATTTCCCAGGAAAATGATATATTGTTTTTTTCAGCAGAGTCTGGGCTTTAACATGAAATGTCTTGTTTGTAATTTTGTAGGTGTATTCTCAATATTTTTGGGTGAAATATGTGAAAAAAAAAAATTAAAAAAATGCATTTTTACAATTTGTAGTTTTTTTTGTAATAAAAATGTAAGTTTTTCAATAAAATCTTATTGCGTGTGAAATCCCAATTTCTCCCAGTTACAGCGATACCACATATGTATCGGTAGACACCCTTTTCTGCCCAGGAGACTCCCCCAAACTGAAATAGCGCTTTAGGTAATTTTCAGATAAAATACAACTATGCAATGCAATATGCGCACCTTGCAGTTTTTCCAGAAAAACAACCCTTTACATTTGAAATACCCCCAACAAACTATATATTCTCTGGAAGTACACACCTCAAGCTTTCTAGGCGTACCAGGCTTGTTGATGTGCCCATAGTTTTCTGGAAGTAATCCCTCAATGTATTCTTTGGTTGCAAAGAGTTTCCCTAAAAAAAGGATAAAAAAGCAGAATCAAAGCCACATTTCCCTAATAAACTATGTGCAAACAAGAAAAAACAAGTTTAATCTGAAAAAGCAACATCCCCCGAACAGAACGATACCCAACATGCATAGCTACTGTCAAGGGAAGAGTTGCCAAACACCCCAAAGTAAAGCATGTGCGAAACAGTGATTTCACTTGAAAATTTCAGCTCTGCAGACAAAGTGCGCACCTTGCGATTTTTCAACCAAAACAACCCTTTACATTTGGAATATCCCCCATAAACCATATATTACCTGAAAGTACACATGTTAAGCTTTCTAAGCTTTCTAAGCGTACCCAACTTGTTGTAGTGGGCTCATCTTTCTGGAATGAATCCCTCAAAGAATTCTTTGGTTGCGCAGGGTTTCCCTAAAAAATGTATAAAAAAGCTGAATAAAAAACACCTTTTCCTAAAATATAAATATGCAAACCAGAAAAAAACAAGCTAAATCTGAAAGTGCAAGGTCCCCCGAACAGAACAATACCCAACATGCATAGCTACCTTTAACCATTTTAATTGCCAGCCTACTTGAGATTTTGTCACCCTCTGTTGACAGGTCATTTTTCCCCATTTTGCGCCATGTTTTGCGACATTTTTGCTGGAATTTTCAGGAAAATTATATATATATATTTTCTGCAGCAGAGTTTAGGCTTTAACAAGAAATATCTTGTTTGTAAATTTTATTTTGTTTTTTACAATATTAAGTAAAAAATAAATAAATAAATAAAAAAATTTTTAGAAAATTGACTCCTTTTATTTTAAATAAAAAAATTATTTTATTAAGGAAAACCATATTGCATGTGAAAGCCCCATTTCTACCGATTAGAACGGTACCACATATTTATCGGTAGCCCCCCGTTCCTGCCCAGGAGACCCCCCTAACTGAAACAAGTACTTTATAACATTTACAAATAAAATACAACTACCATCCACACTACAAAGGGTTAAATCGAGAAAAAAAAATGACATAGGGTCCCCCTTCCCGGGGGAAGGGGGGGGGGGGGCATTTTTGGGGGGATTTTTAAGGGTTAAAAACCCTTAAAAATCCCCCAAAAAATTGACATGGGGTCCCCCTTACCCAAAGTAACCAGCCCGGGACCAGCTGTGCAGGGCTTGTAGAAACAGGGCACAGGGGCCAGCTTTTGTGGCCCCTGGCCCTGCAGGCTACAAGCCCGCATAGCCCGTGGGCCCGGGCTCTTCTGCTCCCCCCCTGGGCTTTGGGGAGGCAGGTAATGGCAAGTCACCCGCTAATCACAGGTGACTTGCCACCTCCCCCAGCCTTGTGAACTGGTATAGGGGTCATGGACCCCTTACCAGTTCACAAGGGGTTAAATGTAAAAAAAACACAGACACACAAAAGAGAAAAAAATATTTTATTATTTTATTTTTTTTTATATATACTTACCTCCCATCCATCCTGGAGCACTGTGTCCCTCGGCGATCACTGGCTTCTGCTCACCTGCTGGAAGCCTTTTATAGCTGCTGGATGACAGAACACAAAGGGTTTATTAAAAAACAAAAATGACATAGGGTCCCAGGGGGGCGGACCCCATTTTTTTGGGAATTTTAAGGGTTAAAAACCCGTAGAATCTACGTGCTTGGCACTGAAAGGGTTATAAAAACTGTGGTCAGGGGCCCAGCTGGCACAACTGAAGAGGCCTTATTATCCCATACAGTACAGTGTTCTGATGTTTCTAAAAATGCCTCTTCCAGCAATTGCTCATGAAATCAGCATTGCTGGGAACTTTATCCAGTAGATTAAACTTTAAGAAGCAATAAGTGCTGTTTGGAGTTCACAATGCCCACTGCGGGAATGGACATAATCCAACCCAACTAGAAAAACTACAAACGAGAGCACCTTCTCACAGATCTATCATAAATAAGAGCATTTATTAAGAGTATAAATTACTCACATATACACTCAAGACAATTTAAAACAAGAACAGAGAAATTAGGACAAGGGGCAAATCAAGTAAATATAGCTCCTAATGGCATAATCTTAATAAATGTAAAAACCTCAATAAAATTAATAAAAAAAAAACAAGAGGGATAGCCCCCAAAAGCAAATATCCAAAGTGCATAATGCTCAATTTCAATTGAATGCAATCTAAAACAATCCAGTCCATACACCCAAAATCAAATGAACCCACAATAAATGACTCCACAAACACATACATGACCTGCTCATCAGTAGGGATTGCCCCCCACAATGCCCTCAATTCTTGGTCAACATTGAGGGCATTGTGAGGTGCTATCTGTCACGCTCCGGGAACTACAGCAATCCACTTAGATAACTCCAGCCCTCCCAGTAAGACCTCAACCCCCAATCTCCGCAGCCAGCTTCACCTTTAGGAGCCCCCGCTTGCCGGGACGCAGAGCACGCCTGCCCGGGATCGGTTGCCCCCAGGACTTCAATGGCTCAAAGATTGGAGTCTTACTGTTCAGAGGCCTGGAGAACCCGCGGCTGGAAGTGGTGCCGAGCAGCCCAATCGCTGAGCGTATAACGGAAGTCCAACAGGCTAGGGGTCAGCAACAGAAGTTCCGGGATGACAGCGGTACCAAGGATTGGACAAGACGTGGTCGAGGATCAAGCAGAGGTCGGCAACAGGAGATCAGATCGGGGGTGGTCAAAACACAGGCGAAGGTCGGCAACAGGAGATCAGATCGAGGGTGGTCAAAACACAGGCGAAGGTCGGCAACAGGAGATCAGATCGAGGGTGGTCAAAACACAGGCGAAGGTCGGCAACAGGTGATCAGATCGGGGGTAGTCAAGACGGGCGGTGGTCGGCAACGGGAGATCAAAAATATACTTTAGAGACAAGCTACTAAACAGGGTACAAGGCGCTATCACAGGCGCTGAGCAACTGACAAGGTGAACCTTATATAGGGACAGATATGATGGGAGGTGAGTGTGTGATTGGTGCAACTGTGATCAAAACAACCATTGGGCCAGAACCTAAAAGGGCGTGTAGCCCAGAACCTCCCTATATTGGGCTCATTGGCCCATAGTCTGAACCAAGGGGCGTGCCTGTGCCCCTTGGTAGAACTGCTTCCTACTACAGCCTCCGGCGGGCGCGCTGTGTGCAGCGCCGCCGGAGGGCATAAAAATTACGTGCTCGCGCATGCGCACGCGAGGCAGTCACGCGGGCGCGAGCACGAGAGAGGAGAGCGGCCGTGCGCGGCGCCGCCTGAGCCGCCGCCGCCGCCGCTCGGCGAGGCCGCCGGGCAGGAGCAGCTGCGGCCGGGCGCCCGAGGCCAGCGCTGGAACGGGGCTCAGGTAAGCGCCGATCCCTGACACTATCTCTGCTGATGGAGGGACTTAAAAAGCTTCATTTCTACAGTCTGGAGGAAAGAAGGGAGAGGGGACATGACTAAGTATTGAATAAGGTTTAGGAAAGAAGTGTTTTTAAGAAGAAAACTTAATAAAGCTAGTTAGAGGGAAGATCAGGAGCAGCGTTAGAAAATATTACTTTACATAAAGCGTTGTAGATGCTTGGAACAAACTTCCAACAGAGGTAGTCCAAAAATCGACACTAAGTGAATTTAAACAAGCCTGAGATAATCATACACCTATCCTAAGATAAAGAACACATACACACATAAGGGCAGACTAGATGGAACATTTGGTCTCCTCCTGCCATCAACCGTCTATGTTTGTCATTTTATCTCTTCATTAATAAACTTATTTATGCTAGATCTGTGGGAAGGTGCTCTCTTTTGTCGAAAATCTTCTAGCTGGGTTGGATTACATCCACACCCCCAGTGGCCATTGTTTTCTTGAATATTTCTCCTGCTTAAAGTGGACCGATCACCAGGATTTCCCGAAGTAGTGTATGTCTATGTGAACCCCCAGATCACCCAGTTTCATTCACTTCTGCCCATTCCCATGGCGTAGGCACTCATGCAGTCAGCACTTTATGTGGTGCATACTAATGCACAGCATAAAGCCGCTGAGAAGGCAGGGATGCGACCACCGGCGAAGACAGCATCGGGGGAGTCGTTGGGATAAGGTAAGATTACCAGTGCCCCAGGGGGGTCTCACGCAGCTGGGCATCCAGCATAGGATGCCTCGGGTGCAGGCTAGTGGCCAGTCCTGGAATCTTTTAGATTTCAGGACGGCCGCTGGGGGGGGATTGTTCCATTTTAAGCACACCTATTCATCATGGTCGCTATGTAATTAATCAACTGATTATAAAACAGAAATAAAATTCTAAAACTTGCCAACACTTTACAGCGTTTGGAAACAATAAATATATTCTTTATGTTATTCTGATATCCACAATATTCACAAAGTCTAAGCCAAATATTTTGCTAGTACCCAAGCCACACCAAATATTTGAATGATGCACAAGGAATACCAAATGTTACTTATACCCAAGACAGGGTTAACTAATAAATTCAGATTTGTGTATTCTTTTAAAGAGATGAGAGCATAACAAAAGTATGTTCTTTCATTATAAACAAGACATACAAGAATATATAATATACTTATTAACAGAAAAGTAAGCTAACAAAATCAAATAAAAAGATATGCAATGGTAAACTACTTTCACTATTTGAGAGAACCTAGAGGGACTCAATAGGATACCTTCACCACACAAAATTCATTATCGTTGCTCTATACATCAGCTGGAGGGACAACACTGTGCTTTCAGGTACCTTCTTCTGACATATTTTTCCTTTTGAACGGGACAGAGAAGCAGTTTTTGCTGATTGAAGCAAATTTTCAAAAAAGCTAATAATCAGTCCATAGTTGAATGGGTTGCCAGCTTTCGGGATTTAGGGGCAGTTTACAGCAATAGGTCATCGTAAAAAGGGAAAGGAAGGGGACCACCGCACACTGGGGGAGGCAGCAGGGGCAGTGGAACAACCAAGAGCAGTGCTGCAACACTTGGCTATTCAAAACAAATCAATTTAAAAAAAAAATCTGGCTCCTCTAAATGCTGACCTTTCTGAGGCCACAGTGCTTCCTTATCCAATGTGCCTGCTAGGAAATAATAAGTCCCTTGCTACTTTTCCACAGTATTATACCATCTTGGTGGGTCCTCTCTGTGTTAGTGGATGTACGCTGGATAGTCTTCGGGGGATACGGTAGGCCATGGAGTGAATTTTATATTATCAGAGGGGACAAGGCTGAGGCAGCAAGAGCAGGCGGCAGTGATGTGACACATACAGTATCTAGAGACTGCACATGGAAAGTGAGATCTCCCCATATACTACCACCAGTCCAGTTCCAATTTTTACCAGCTTGCCATATTAAATTCATATGGATACAGCTTGGTAACTATGCCTGTCAATGTTGTGATTTTTTCTTCGCCAGAGAACTTTAACCGGTCATATGCCCCAGCTATGTTGTAAACTATACTATCCATGAATATTGCCTTTAATATGATAGATGAGTGAACTTTTTAAAAGTTCAGTACGCCAGTTCGCCAAAATTTTCTGAGAAAGTCTGGTTCGGACAAAACTAGTTTTGGACTAACTTTTGTCTGAAATGCATAGAAAACAATGCCTGAAGACCCTAAAGTCCTTTATAACACTCTGAAGTCACCCTAGGTAGTGACTAATTAGCATATAAACCACCGAAACGGAATTAGCATTTCAATAGCCTGTGTCTGTCATTGATAGTTTAAAGCACATAAAAAATGGTAAAAAGCAACAGGGTTCTCATTCCTGGAAAGTGAAAAGAAGTAATGGCTTTTTACAAGTGTTGAAAAATGTACCCATTTTGGGTATCACAGGGAGAAGACCTGAGGTTGTGTAGGGCTGGCAGTAGTGAGCAAGCACTCAAAAAAGGATCCCATTCGTAAAGGGGGGTTAGCAGTGGGATTTGCACCCTTAAATTTTAGCTGAACAAGAATCATTGGCTTTTTACAAGCATTGGAGATTACAGGGTTAAACTGCGGTTGTGTTGGCCTGGCAGTAGCAGTGGGAGGCAGGCTGGCAGCGGATTCGCTGTTGGTGATAGTAGCAGTAGCAGCATTAGAAGAGGCTGCAGCTGTTGAAGAAATTCCAGGCCGTGGCAAAGGAAACCTGGGTGGTTGTGTAGGCCTGGCAGTAGCAGGCAAGCCCTCAAAAAATTGTTCCATTTGTAATGAGGTAGTAACGGGATTGGCACCCTTACATTTTAGCTGAAGGAGAAGAAATGGCTTTTTACAAGTGCTGAAAAATTTACTCATTTTGGGCATCACAGGGGGTAAACCTGTGGTTTTGTTGGCTTGGCAGTAGAGGGCAAGCTCTCTAAAAATGATCCCATTTGTAAAGGTGGCTAGCAGCGGGATTTGCATCTTGACAATTTAGTTGAAGAAGACAAAACAATGGCTTTTTACAAGCCTTGAAAATGTGACTATCTTGGGCATCACAGGGTTAAACTGCGATTGTGTAAGCCTAGTAGTAGAAGAGGATGGCAGTGGAGGTGCTGTTGGTGGTAGTAGTGGCATTAGCAGTACTTAAAGACTAGGTAGAGGTACAGAAGACCAGGGGTGTTGGTGGTGGTAGCATTAGCAGAGGAACAGATTTCAAAGACTAGACCAAAGGACAGGAGACTTCTGGTTGTTGTGTAGGCCTTTTGTAAGCCTGGCACTGGTCAGAGCTGACAAGCACTCAAAAAGTGATGCCATTTTAGAGGGGTAGCAACAGGCTTGGATTCCTGGAAATTGAAGAAGGGCATTTTAATTAAATGCTGCTCCAGGTGCCTTTGTAGAGCCATAGTTTCTAGTCTTAGATTTGTGCCCTGGCTACGGCATTGTGTTAGGTTTTTTTTCTCCAGGGAAGGTACGAAAGAATTGCCACACAGCACCATACCATAAATAAGAAGATTTAGATTGTCCACCACCACCACCTTTGCTCCTCCTCTGGCAGGCACTTTTCTGGAGTCTGCAAAAGCAGCATCAGTGTCGCTATTACCTGCTCCTGAGTGAACCATACCAGCAGACCAAGCCCTGTGCTGTTTTGCAGATGATCTGGCCCTACCTTGGCTCGGCTCTTTGTTGCTGCCAGTGACAGAAGTACCCTCCTGCTCTGACAATGTCCCTTCTTGTTGCATGTCCAAAACTACATCATCCTACTCTTTTTTTTCAAGACCCTGTTTTGATGTTTCATCATGGTCTACTTGCCCCCCACACCACAACCACTTACATAGCAGCCAGTATGTTCACGCCTACCACCATTCCCAATGCCAAAGCTATGCGTCTCGGACACTGCTTCCATCTCCACCACCTCCACAACACACTCAAAAGGCTGACTGTAGCCAAACAAATTCTCCTCATCACTATCCATAGCAACGGTCTGCTGAAAAAAGTTGGCGTCCCACTAGGAGAGGGCAGTAAAGAGAAAGATAATGGAAGAGAAAATATGATTGCAGTAATACCTGTAAAGAGTCTCATAAATATCTTTTGAAGTAGTCCCTAAAGCTCTTTCATATTGGCATTTTCCATCTCTGAAACATAAGAAATATGTTAAATATATGTATGCCCATGAGAATTAATCAAGGCAATTTTAATGTTATTTTTGTCAGTACCCCAGGCGTTGCCTAGAGTGTTTTGAAGGGCACCATGGTAGCTGTTTCCACTCAATCAAGTGGAAATTGCTATTGCAAGCGTGATCACTCTGCATTCACAATGGCCTTGATTCACTAAGAGTTGAAAAAATTCTCATAGTAAAAAAATATTCAATTCATGAGAAAAAAGCCTGAGAATTTTACCTATAGTGAAATCACCAGATAAAAGGACAGTGAAAGTCAATGGCACTTTTTACTCTTGAAAAAAGTATTGAACGTTTTACTCCTTTTTACACTATAGTAATAAGTGCCATTGACTTTCAATGTCTTTTTATCTGGTGATTCACTAACAGTGAAATTCTTAGGCTTTTTTCTCATGAATTGAATTTTTTACTATCATGAGAATCTTTTTCAACTCTTTGTGAATCAAGGTCAATAGGCTTGATTCAGAGGCACATTCGCCTGCACTTCCGTAGCAGTCTGTGAAAGTTTTTTTGTGTGTTTGTCATTTTTTTGGTGTTTTTCGTCCATTTTTCATTCGTACGAACGTTCGGAAAAATTCGTATATGCGCTTCCGATGAACGAAAGCAAATCTGATCATTTGCGTTAGTTCGGATCATTTTCCCAACAAAATCTGATATTTTTCATTCGTTCAGATAACTTACATTATTGCTATGGGCTTGCGTCTCATTCAGAGAGCTGATTGCCGACGGGCCACCACCCTATAAACCCGTTTCCTTTGCGATCCCCTTATGGGACCATTTTGACCTCGAGACTAGCAGCTATGGATGACTCTAGTGTATTTGAGGAGCATGAGGATCTGCAGCTCATGGGCATTGAAAATGTCCGGAGGGCCCCCGACCAGATTGCACCGGTGGCGACGCATTCACATTGATGGCATGCATGACGTTGAGCTGTTCGAGCTCACCAGACTTAATCGCGCTTCCCTCCATAAATTGTATAGTGAGCTGCGGCCATGGTTAGCCCGCACCACAAGGAAGGGGCAAGCTATTTCAGGTATGACCAAGATACTTGGCTGCCTGCAATTTTTGGTGAACAGCTCATTCCAGAGGCTGGGTGCCCTCTCCCTGGGTATCTCCCAGCCTATGCTGAGCCACGCGCTATCCAAGTTTTTGGAAGGCATGGCTACCATTACTCGGAAATATATTTGTTTTCCTGAGGACATGGTAGCCAGGAATGCGATTAAGCTGGCATTTTATAACATCGCCGACATGCCCAACGTCATGGGTGCCATTGACTGCACCCACTTTGCCCTGGTGCCTCTGGCAGCCGACGAGTATATCTATAGGCAAGTACAATCTGTCATTTTTACAATTACTTGACCTTATTGTTTTCAAAATTTTTGAGAAGGCCAACTTGTAAAAAGTCCCTCCTTGTAATAATTCCCTCCTTGTAAAAAGTCCCTCCTTGTAAAAAGTCCCTCCTTGTAAAAGTTCCTCCTTGTAAATAGTCCCTCCTTGTAAAAAGCCCCTCCTTGTAATTATGCCCTCCTTGTAATTATGCCCTCCTTGTAATTATGCCCTCCTTGTAAAGAGTCTGTGTGAAACAATGGACCGTATTTAGTTTCTCCAAAATGTAACGTGTTCAAAAGGGAAACATTTTAATGTGTACCTGAATTAGACACTTCAAAGTTGAAGATCGATAAATCACCGGGACCAGATGACATACATCCTCGTGTTTTAAGGGAGTTATGTACAGTAATAGACAAGCCGTTATTTCTAATATTTGTGGATTCCATAACTACAGGGTTTGTTCCGATGGATTGGCGCTTGGCAAATGTGGTGCCAATATTCAAAAAGGGATCTAGGGGGGAACCTGGGAACTACAGACCGGTAAGCTTAACATCTGTGGTGGGCAAGCTGTTTGAAGGTTTCTTAAGGGATACTATCCTGGAGCACCTTGGGGAAAATGGCCTTATTACTCCATATCAGCATGGATTTATGAGGAATCGCTCCTGCCAGACAAACCTGATCGGCTTTTATGAGGAGGTAAGTTCAAGATTGGATCAGGGGGAGTCATTGGATATCATATATCTTGACTTTTCTAAAGCATTTGATACTGTGCCACATAAAAGGCTGGTACGAAAGATGAGAATGCTTGGACTGGGGGAAAACGTGTGCAGATGGGTGGGAAATTGGCTTAGTGATCGGAAGCAGAGGGTGGTTATCAATGGTACACACTCAGATTGGGTCACTGTTACTAGTGGAGTACCACAAGGGTCAGTTCTGGGACCAATTCTCTTCAATATATATATAAATGACATTGGGTATGGATTAAACAGTAAAGTCTCAATCTTTGCAGATGATACTAAGCTGAGTAAAGTAATTAAAACAAACGAGGACAACAGGCAACTACAAACAGATTTAGATAAATTGGAAGCATGGGCAGTTAAATGGCAAATGAAGTTTAACACAGATAAATGTAAGGTTATGCACATGGGAAGGAGAAATCTGTGTCATGATTACACACTAAATAAAGAAACACTTGGTAAAACAACAATGGAAAAGGACCTAGGGGTTTTAGTTGACAATAAGCTCAACTGTAGTAATCAATGCCAGGCAGCTGCTGCCAAGGCAAACAGGATCATGGGGTGCATCAGGAGGAGCATAGGTGCTCATGACCAGAGCATAATTTTACCCCTGTACAAGTCACTGGTCAGACCCCATGTGGAATACTGTGTACAGTTCTGGGCACCTGTGCTTAAGAAGGACATATCAGAACTGGAGCACGTTCAAAGAAGGGCAACAAAGTTAATAAAAGGAGTGCGGGGGCTAGAGTACCCGGAAAGATTGTCCAAGTTAGGCTTATTTAGTCTAGAAAAAAGACGATTGAGGGGTGATCTAATAACTATGTATAAATATATTCGGGATCAATACAAGGATCTGTCCCACAATCTATTTATACCCCGGAGTGTAACCATAACCCGGGGGCATCCACTAAGGTTAGAGGAAAGGTGCTTTCTCCACCGACATAGGAGGGGATTCTTCTCTGTAAGAGCAGTGAGACTATGGAACGCGCTGCCAGAGGAGGTAGTAATGAGGGATACATTAAAAATGTTCAAAAGTGGCCTTGATGCCTTCCTGGCATGTAATAACATTTCCGGCTATGGCTACTAGACCACTGGAAGGAGTTAAACAGGCTGAACTGGATGGACTAAAGTCTTTATTCAGCCTTACATACTATGTTACTAAAGTTAATCTTTACTTTTTCAAACATACATATCCTTTTTTTTTTTGTGTACCAAATACTAATGTACTTGGTTATTGTTATTTGTATTGGCCCACAGGTTTTGCTTAGGGTGTGATTAGTTAGTGCTTCACTAGTTTGCTTTGCCTTGATAATGTTTTTTTTTTTTTTTCTCCCAGGAACCGCAAAATGGGCCACTCACTGAATGTCCAAGCAGTGGTGGCCCCGGACATGCGGTACCTAAGTATGGTTGCCGGGTTTCCAGGCTAATCCCATGATGCCTACATTCTGCAAAGATCTGGATTGTACGGTCGGTTTGAGTCTGGGGAATTTTCCGGTGGATGGCTCCTTGGTAAGTTGACGCCAATAACGTCCTTTTTTTTTATATGTATGCCTATGAATTTAGTTTGTGTTCCATGTATGAAACTATGCCTATTTGAACACCTTGTTTACATGTGAAACACGACCTTAACCATTAGATTTTTCAAACAACAAAGCCTTGCCAAATGTTTGTTCTGCATTTGCCAATTTTAAACTTTGAATTTATAGTAAATTAATCATTTCCCCAACTTCCCCACACTCGGCTGAAATTATGTTCTTGACTTTATGATAGGGTCTGCGCCATCTTAGCTTAGATGCATTACACTTACTGAGTAGAGGAGAGCGGGATAAAGTGCAGGGACCGTGTTTGAGCTGTTTTTGCCTAAGACAAAGCAGCTACAGGGTCCTGAAAAGTTAAGACATCCAAGAATGCTGAGCAGCACAGTCCTAAACCAATACCTGTTAGCAGTCTGGCTGACTGGCCCTCATCCGGCATCTTTGATGTTTAAATTGTTCCCACATCTATTAGATGTTTCTAGGCTTTTTTTTTGCCTGTGCAATATGTATGCTCATGCTGTTTAGCAAATGTGACCTAGGCTCTTAGTCATGCTGATGAACCATTTTTGGGATTCAATTTAGGGAGTAATGTGTAATTTATGTGTTTTGCTTACAATATTTGCAGGTGATTCCGGCTATCCACTCCTTCAGTGGCTGCTGACGCCCGTCCTCCGGCCCCAGAAAGCCGCCCAGGATGCATATAATAGGGCACACCGGAAGACCAGGGCCATGGTGGTGAGGGCGTTTGGCCTATTAAAGACCCGCTTTAGATGCTTGGACCATACTGGGGGAGCCCTTCAGTATGACCCCAAAAAGGTCATAGATATTATCATGGCGTGTGCAGTGTTGCATAATTTTGCCATATTGCAGTGTGTCCCCCGGTATGTGGATTTGCCCCCCTCTCCACCTACCGATGATCCAGAGGAGGACTACCGTGGGCCACCTAGTGTGTCTGGCCAAGTCGTGTGGTCAAATTTGATAGCCACATATTTTTCCTAATTTGTTGTCCCTTTGTTTGTGTTGTCACTTTATTGATTGTTAATTGTGTTTTTGCCCTTTGTGTTTGTATGTTCTTTTCTTACTTTTTCAAACAGTAATGAATTAATTACAAACAACCTCACACCTGATTTGTGACTCATGGTTTTTTGGGTTCCCAATTTGTTACTGCAAACTTTATCTTTATTCCCCAAAAACCTAAAGGCATAAACTTAGTCAACAACAGGTTAAGTAAAAATGTATGGGGTTTATTTGAAAAGCAAACATTGTAGTTGATGGTCACTCCCATAGTTCATGAAAATATATGGTCAAACAACAAATGACATTTTTGGCAAGTCATGCCACATAGCAATTGGCCACAGGCAGGAGATTCAAAGTAAGGCACTCCTGGCAAAAGTTAAATACAAATTTACAATACAAAAACATATGTGACAAGCATTGCCATGTCCAGATTTTTATGAAAACAAATAGGCCCACAGACACACCCTCTCCTGCTTGGACAAATTTGCCACAGGCACAGGTGTAAAGCAGCCAAACCTATTCCACATCTACACCTGTTACTCAGTGGCCCACCCAAACAAGAACCCCCAGTCCCAATCCAAGTCCAGTTCAATCTCAGCCAGGGGTCAAGGTAGTAGTTTGCCAGGCCAGAATGTCCCCCAATCATGCCTACAAACAGGAGGAGCAAGAACCAATGTAATTAGGCCCAAGCCTGCAGCGCAACAGCTTGAGTGGCAGGTTCATTGAGGCTTCACCTCCGGCATTGGCTAGTGGGCTACCTCAGCACTCTAATGAGCTATATGGGCGCAAATCCAAAGCATACAAGAAAAGCCATACCAAAAGGGTATATTGGTAGGGCTCACCAGACAGGTCAATACAGTGGGGATGTAGAGCAAATATGTGGAGCAGATACAGGCCAAATAGGCCTTAAAATGGGGGATGCCCATAAAACCCAGGTTGGGGCCCTTGGAGCTGGGCCCTCACCTAGGCCTGTGTGGCATTCAGAATCTGCAACTGTTCCAACATGTTTCTATTGGTAGTTCGAAATTCAGCCATCATGGCACTGAGATTGTTCGTTAAGGTGGCCATGTGGCTGTTGCTATTTCGAACTTCCTCAAGCATGGCACTGTAATAATTTGATAAGGTGGCCATGTGGCTGTTGTTGGACCTAAATTCAGTCAGCATGGAGTTTAAGGTGTCTCTAATGTCTCTAATTGCCCATGAAGATGCTCGTGGTTTCGTTGATTTTGGAGGCGAAATAGCCGCCTCTGATGGTGCCATGCTGACTCCATCATCGGCGCGCCCCTCCCCTGGGAAACTGGGCAAAGTAGTTGACTACGCCTCCCAATTCCCCGGGTTGTGGGGCGTGCAGATGATGTGCCTCTAGGTCCGCCAACAGCCACAGGTCTGCTTGGCAAATCCTCAGCAGCAGAGCTAACACTGGGGACTGTCGGCTCAGTCTCTGCATGCTGCCCACGATAGGCTGGCAGCATGCAGCCAGCTTCACTCTGCTGCTGAGGATTTGGCGTAGAAACATGTTGGGACAGTTGCAGATTCTGTCCCAGGGGGAGCTGTTCAGAAGGTCCAATGAAGGGTCCATCCTCCTCCAGCTCCTGGATTTCCTCCATCAGTGTGTCGGTCTGTTAGGACATGTAAATAAAAAAGGTTCAGTTTGGGAAATACATATGTAATTCCGCAAAAAGAAACATGGCAAGTCACATGCATAAGCAACATCAGAAAAAGACACTTACCGTATATATCGGATCCTGGGTCCAAGGCAGCACGGAAGTTGATGGCATGGTCAAACTGGCTGAGGATTCCCCACTAGCTGAGGGATGATGCTGGGCTGCATTGTGGAAAAGAAGGCATGTTAACACACAACTAGGCATTGCTGATGTGTAATAACACATATGCTTCAATAAAACACGTGGCCACGCATGAATGGCAACTCCCCCAACGGACCAAGTTGACCTTGACTATGAATGCCATTATCTGTTAGATGTATTAGTCAACAAGTACATACACATTGGTCTCCTTAACCAAAATAAACATGCATGTACTGGCTGTTCTGAGGCTTAACACATCCCTAAAAGCCCATTAGGGGACCACACTCAGCTTGCAAATAGCATTTGCCATCAGATTATGCTGGTTGCCATTCTTTTTAGGTCAAACTTTAAAGCACCCCAGATCAAGTCTTTCTGAGCAAAGCACAGCTCCAACCCAAGTGGCCTACAGATAAAGATGGAAGTGTTGGATGTAATTGACTCTAAATACAAAACAGGCAGTCCTTTGCTAATCTCAATAGTGTTCTTCAAGACTCTCCAAACTCATGTATATGCAAGTAAATTAGCAAATGATGAGTCCACACACATAACACACCCTGTTTAAATTGTTACCTCCACTACAAAGCACACCCTAGGGGCATGTGTTAATATATGGCTTTGAGCATCATTTTATACGTAGCTCACAATTCACATACACACTAACATTACTAACCGGCAGGAATAGTCGGAATGTCCATGTCCTGTCGTGCCGAGTGTCCCTCTAAGGGACGTAGGATGTAGCAGGCTCAGCACCATCTCCTCAGCTCGGGTAAATTGCAGTTTAGTTGGGAATCCTCCGCCACTTTGTAAGCTGATAAAGATAGTTGGACACATTTAGCTAAATGGTGCCAATACAAGACAAAGACAAATCTACAAAGTATACATGTACCTGTAATGACGTCGTTTATTTTCTTTCTTCTGTGCTGCATACTTGAGGTCCGATATTTTCCTTTGAATCTGCTCCACATCTTTGAGCTCTTCCCCCCGCTGCATTGACCTGTCTGGTGAGCTCCTCCAAAATTTCAGCTTTGCAGTGCTTGCTTGTAGCTTTGGATCTGCGCCCATATAGCTCATCATAATACAAGGTGAGGCCACTAGCCAATGGCAGAGTTTGGGCCTCACCAAACCTGCCACTCAACTGGCCTCTGCGCAATGTGCGCCCTGTTGGTTGTGGTTCTGGCTCCTCAGTGTTTGGCGGAAAATCAGGGGGCATTCTGGGCTGGCTGTGTGGGTGTGAAATTATGGACTGCTGGCTGGCTGCAGATTGAACCGGACTTGGAAAGGGACCAGGTGATCGTGGATGGGTGGCCACTGAAGTCGCAGGTGTAGATGTCGCATATTCTGAGTGCCTTGACACCTGTGCCAGTGGAGAATGTGGCCGAGGAGGAGAGGGTGTTGTTGAGGAAGTCGTGCTTGGGGCCCTGTGCCTCTGTGGGCCCTAAGAAGACCCATGCCCCTTGGAGGTAGTCGGCCGGTCCAGGGGTGAGCCAGAGCTTTGGCTTCTGGGCCGGTGCCTTGCCCTCTTGGCCAGAATTTGGAGACCCGTGCGGGTGGGGATGGTGACCTAGGGCTTCTTGGGCGGTGCCTTGCCCTCTTGCCCTGAGACTTGTGGCCACGTGCGGGTGGTGGGGATGCCAAGCTCGGGCTGCTTGGGCTTCTGGGCCTTGTTTGCCGGTGACTTTGGCTCTTTGAAGTTTTTTCACCACGTGCGGGTGGTGGTGATGGCGAGCTATAGCTGCTGGGGCTTCTTTCCCGGTGAGTCCTTTTTTTAGCCTTGGCTTGGTAGACACGTGGGTGGGGTGATGGTGACCTGGGGGGCTGGGGCTTCGCACCCTCTTGGTACCTTTTTTGTCGCCCTTGGTTGTTGCCTTGCTTGCCTGTGGCTTCCTCTTGGCCGCTGGATCCGTTTTTGGCCTGGATTTTGAAGGAGGCTTCGGCTGTGCACTGCGGGTTTGCTGCAGCTTGCTTTTTGGCATCCTTGAGCGAGCTGTGGGCCCTGCACTTTGCTTGGATGGCAATTTGCTGCTGCTGCTGGCGTCCTTTGATGCTTTTTGCAATTGTTTTTTTGGTGCCATAATGTTGATACTCTGTAAGAGAATGAGCTGTGTGTCCAGGACCCTTTAAATAAGATTGGTGGGGTCTGACGCTTACGAGTACGCGTGCGTACGGCCGTTCATCCGGCCGTGCGGAGCCCGGAAACCGCAGGGGCATTAGTTATCTGCTGCAGACAAGAGGCAAGATGGCTCCCACAATCTTCACCTGCCAACAAGAAGAGATCATCATGCTTGTAAGTGTCTTTTAAGGAATTTTATTTTCCATCTAAATAAATGCCTAGCCCTTAAGGATGCGCCGGCAGTTTGTTTACAAAGTATCTAAAACTCCGTGCTAAACCGACGTGAGGGCCCACGCGTGTGAACCAACACTGAGGCCAGCTACAAGGATTGGATTAGGCTAGAAATGTGTCTGTTAATGTCATTTAGTCAAATGATCGATTGTTGACAGATATTTGTATGCAGTTTGAACTAAATCCTATGTTTATTTTGTGTTTTGTAGACCCTGCTGGAGCACAGGTACGACTACCTTTTGAGAAGCGCACCGTCGCCCTGGAAATAGTTTCCAGAATACACCTTCAAATGGACACCACCTTCACCCACACTCAGATCATGCAGCATTGGTCGGACCTGAAACGGCTGCACATGCCCCAGGTGCGGCGTATTTTCGGAATCCATTTCCCTAGTAAGTACATAGCGATTGCATGCCAGATGTAACTCATGCAGAAAGTAGGCATTTATTTATAATTGCTTTTCTTTTTTAGTGTTGGAAATGGAGTACCGAATCCGCAGCACCCGGAGGCGCACAGGCCGACCAGTGCTGCATGAATCTGCAGCTGGAAGTGAAGGTGGTGGATCTCCAGGGCGACAGTCCTACTCCTCCTCTGTTGGGTCCTCCGACCAGCCCCTGGACCTGTCCACAGAGGAGGGGTGGCTCGGCGTGGGCAGGCAGTCGTACCCAGCGATGCAGGCGGGAGCCTCTGGTATGTGACTCTTCATGTAACCGCACACACATATACATGCAATTTCCACCCAAGCTGATTCCCTTAATCTGTTTTTGTAGATGCTTCTGGAGCGGGTGAAGATGTGCAGTCTGCAGCAGATCTCGCAAAGAAGGCACAGGGAGAAGGTGAGTGATGTGACACACACATTGAAATTGACATTTGATTACTGTTGACTAAGACATTATAAGTGACCCTATTTGCCATGTCTCTACAGCCTATACTTCACAACAGTGGCAGGGCCCAGGACGTAGGGTTGTCGGCCACCTGTCAGCCACCAACCAAGTAAGTTGTAATGTCATTCTTTGCAGTATGTGGTAATTGACATGATCACCCAGATACATCAAGCCATAGTCAATGGCATTAGCAGAATGATCTCTGCCCACTTCCTTACATTAATTACTTAGCATAATGACCTCTGCCCACTTCATTAGATTAATTACTTAGCAGAATGACCTCTGCACACTTCCTTAGATTAATTACTTAGCAGACATATGTCGTCATGATTTAATTTGCCAACTAACAAACATTCCATCCACAGGTGAGAAACATGTATTTGTCTCAAACTAATGTATTTTTTCTAATTCTATACAGGGACCACACATGCAAGAGTGGAAGCAATGAATCGAAGGGTCCTTGAGTTGGTGGCCAATATGCAGCAGCTGGTTGACTCGTTGGGGACAACAGAAGAAAACTAGTGTCCTGGGTTCTGTCACTGAATTTTTATAATGTAAATAGTTGTCTAATTTTAAACTTTACAAATATTTTAATGTTTTTTTAAAACAAAACAAAAGTTTGTTATATTTTTTATCCCAAATTTTTTTTGAAAAAAAAATTATGGGCTTCTAATATAAAAAAAAAAAGAAAAAAAAAAGTTTCAGTGTCATTTTTTTCCACAAATACATTAACAAACAAAGGCTAAAAAAAATATTTAAAGATGAAGATTCAGATGACCGGGAAGTGTTTTGGGTAAGTTTTAGAGGCATAAAATGGAAGAAGAACCTAGCCAGGAAGTGGTTTGGGTACGTTTTAGGGGCATAAAATGGAAGAAGAACCTAACCGGAAGTGGTTTGGGTAAGTTTTAGGGGCATAAGATGGAAGAAGAACCTAACCGGGAAGTGGTTTGGGTAAGTTTTAAGGGTCCAAAAGGGAAGATGGAGGATAGCGCTAAGTGGTTGGGGTGAGCTTTAAGGGTCCAAAAGGGAAGATGGAGGATAGCGCTAAGTGGTTTGGGTAAATTTTAAGGGTCCAACATGGAAGATGGAGGATAGTGCTAAGTGGTTGGGGTGAGCTTTACGGGTCCATATTGGAAGATGGAGGATAGCGCTAAGTGGTTGGGGTGAGCTTTCAGGGTCCAAAAGGGAAGATGGAGGATAGCGCTAAGTGGTTGGGGTGAGCTTTAAGGTTCCAAAAGGGAAGATGGAGGATAGCGCTAAGTGGTTGGGGTGAGCTTTAAGGGTCCAAAAGGGAAGATGGAGGATAGCGCTAAGTGATTTAGCCAAACATTGTAGTAGGGTAGTGAGGGTGGCAAATATGTAGGCAAGCACTTTAATGAGTTAAAGTGGACCAACACCCTCGGGTGATCGGCCCGGGAATCTATAAGACGTGCGCGCGCCCAAGCGCCCGCGGACAAGCAGCTCCTCCGCCGCCTCCCGCGCGTCACTCTTGCCGCGCGCGTGCCCGCGCCGGCCATTCACAGACGGCCGGCGCGGGCACGCGCGCGGCAAGAGTGACGCGCGGGAGGCGGCGGAGGAGCTGCTTGTCCGCGGCTTGTCCGTCGGCGCTGGGAGCAGGGAAAGGTGAGTTTTTCGGGGGGTTCGGGGGGGTTTCACACAGCGGGGCAACCCGATCGGGGGTGCCCCATCGAAGTGGACCAAGACCCAGGATAGTCAAAATCCTGGGTGTTGGTCCACTTTAAGTTTGTAGTGTGCAGGCGCAAGATCATAAGGATTTATGTCCTAACGATTATTTATTGAAAAAGGAAAACCGAATCTATCGGGAAATGTAAAGGATTCGTGGAAGGAGACGATGGAAAAAGGGCAAAATTGAAAGCCGACGTTGTAACATGAGAAAATTAAACAGAAAAGTCACGCTGGAAAATGACATCCTCGTACTCGTACTCTGGCATGCGAACGGACGGAAACTTTACTGAAGGTTAGCAATGCATGCATAGAATCGCTCGCACACTCATACGAGAGCGGGAAAATTTGAAAAAAAAAAAGAAAACGGCACAAAACGAAAGTCTTTTTTTGTCTCTCTGAATGGAGCCTAATTTTCCATTTTATTTGTTTTGTATTTTTTTTTGTATGAAACAAAGCTGTAATCTTATTCAAAAGCGTAAGATTGCAAGAATGCATGTAAGAGTGCAAGAATTAACATTTACTATTAAATACTGTATTTTAGTGGTGCCAAGTGAATATATACCATACCACCTTAAACATAACAAATACACTTGAAAACACCATATGCTAAAATTATTAAATATATACAATCCTTTATTAAACCTTTACACTTAGAAACATCTGATAAAAACCAAGCACAAACATATAACTACAAAAATATAGAGGCTATATATCACCATGGGGTCGATTCAGAGACTTCTTTTTTAGGAGAAAAAATTGCCATTAACTTTCAATGTCTACCCTTGGGCTGATTCAGAGCCAGGGGAAAATTTACACCCAGTAGACAAAGTAACTGAATGGCAGTTTTCGCATCAGGTTCTGAATCAACCCTAATATCTCTTCTCACATCTGTGCTAATAAAGGGTCAATAGTTAATAGATATTATATATTGACCCTGGAGTGTCCCCTTAGTCGTTTCCAGTGGTAGTGGTGGGCTCAGCAGCACCAGGATTGCCTGTGCTGCTGCTGGTCTCCATTCTGTCTTATTGTGCAGAACTCACAGGTGGTAGAGGTAGAGGGACAAGAGAGGATCATGCACCCTGATTGGTAGCATGGGGGAACGAAGGAAGTCTTGCAGTACTGCAACATGTCTCTAGATGGTGAACTAACCTAAAGTGGACCTCCAGTCAAAAAAAAGAAAGTTTAGTAAATTGCTCCCCTCTTATGATCAGTGGCATGAGCAGTTTAAAATTGCTTAACTCTTTGCAGATGTTGTGGAATGGCAAAAAGATTATTCACTCCTGAATTACATGGGGGCGGCCACCTGATATTCTTGCTTGCTTGAATAAACAGCTAATGTAGCAAAAGAAATCTGTTACAGTATATCTCTATGGCGGTGGCTGCAAAGGCATTCAGTCAGGGGATACAATGTATTTAGAACATTTCAGCTGTTATTAAAGTAATTAGGAGTCATTACAGCTGAAAGCTTACTACTTCTGGCTAGAAGTAAGAGATGATTGCACAGAGCTATGAGGCAGTTTTTACTGAGGAGGACTCAGTTTCTCAAAGCAAGTCTCTCATGTGTGTGGCAAGATGGCTGCTGCCATGCATGTTTAGAAGTGCAGAATCTGCCTGCTATGGCAAACATCTGCATGGTGTTAATTCCTCTAAATAAGCTTATGTCACTAATTGCCGGGGGGGGGGGGGGGGGCTTTAGGGGAGCAATTTACTAATATTTGATTTTTTGACTGGAGGTCTGCTTTATCAATAGGGAATATAGGGATAAATGCATTCAAATATACAAACAATTACATGGTGCATTGCAAAAATGGGAACTGGTACCATAACATATATTATACCTTTTAGCTAAAAAGTTATATGCTTAAAATATCTTACCTCACAGCTTCAGGCAAGAAGTTTGAGCAGTTGTATGCAGTGTGAGAGAAGAATATCATCATGTAGTAAATGGATTTGGGGCTTTTTTTCCCCAGGTACAGGGCAGACATATCTGTATTGCTATAAAATGCTTTAAAAATACAAAAAAATACATTTTTATTATTAAAAGAATGCTGTTATGTGGTTCATTTAATTTGACTTTAAAAAACTGTCTTACATAATCACTAATCACATAATCACTAGTCATACTGATTTCAGGATGTTTTAGTTATTTTAGTACAGTATTAATTGTGACAGTAATGACATAATAGTAAGTTGTAGTAAGCAAAAGTACTGTAGGAAAATGATGATGGTAGTTTGTGCAAACACAATTTTTTTTCTAGCAAATATCAGTTTAAATTTTTTTATCTTTTACTTTAGTGGGGATATGCAGTTTCATAAGATTTCATCACAGTGTTTCATAGAAGCTTAGAATTCAATTTTGTTACTTGTATTCTTATATTTAGGAGAAGAGATAATCAGGGCTGTGGAGTGGGAAACCAAAGTCCCGACTCTTCCTTCTATTTTATCAGGCTCTGATTCCGACTCCTTCATAAAGGGCAAATCATTTTTCATAACATGTACTGTGGTAAAATGGTAACATCTGGCTTTTTATTGGGATGCAAGTGGACCAAAACCCGGGATTTTGACTATCCTGGGTTTTAGTCTTTGCCCCTGGAGCACCCCCATGCGGGATGCTCCACTGTGTGAAACTCACTAGGTCGCCCACTAAAACTCTGCACACTATGCTGATGTAAGGCTCATCTAAGACTCCCGCCGAGTCTAGCCGGGCGAAGTTGAGCATGCCGTTGGCCGCATCCCAGCTACCCTCTAACCGGGTGTGTGCGGGTGTATGCTTGGCGCTGGTGTGCGCCCTGCTGCACGTATAGCAGGTGGCAGCCGCTGCTTGTGTATGCACCGCTAGATCAGGGAGAAGGTGAGTTTATTAATTGACCTGAGAGTTTTTACACAGCAGGGCATCCCAAATCTGCATACACTGGGGGAGGGAGTAAGCCTGCCCTGGAGTCTTAAAGACTCCATAGACTCCCGGGTAGGTTTTGGTCCACTTTAAAGGCATTAAAATGTCCAGGCATTATAATTTAAAGTCTATACTCACCTGTTGTTCCCCACAGCTCCTCTGTAAAGAGCCAGTATCTTTATATTTACCGATGATGTCGGGCAGACATGGCAGCTTCCATCAACATGGCATTATGCCCCCTAATATGCCTACTCCATGTCACAAATAGTTTGCCTACAGCAGCTGCAGGGGACAGAAGGTGCATATTTTATATGTTTCTTCCTGGACAGTCCATTTCAATTCCGGTTACTACAGCCACTGTTACTAAGAGCCTTGGGGCAGCATGAAGATACCCAGTGAAGGAACAGGGGAGATTGGAGAACTCATTATCTATCACCACTAGAACATCATGCTGCTGCTTATCACTGACTTTTATGAACAAGGGCCTTCTATTGAGAGAACATAAAATATACATATAAAGGTTACATTCATTATACCATGCTAATAAGAGATTTTCTTGTTTACAGTCAAAACATTTCTACCAACTCAGACTCCAAATCCGACTTCAGCCAAATCTAGCTCCACTAGACTCCACAACTCAGCTTATGACAAAACTCAGACAGGAACATCCAATAAATAAAATGTCAAAATCATTCCTGATCTGAATCTGGAGGAAGGTGCTATGTGAGCATATCTTTCTATAGTTTAGTTTATAGTGGGTCTTTAATTCCGTCCTTTTAAGGAATGTCTGTCTATATATGCTTCAAGATTGCATAACCTATGACATAACAAATTAACGTTTATAACAGTGGCTCACTAATGGCATAACATTTCAAGATAATCAGTTTCAATACAATAAATAGATGCAATATTAAGCTGCTAATAGTCCCAAACTAGGACTGCCCCAAGCTGTGCTCAGGCAGTTGCTCAGACGTGGCTCCGGCAAACCACTGCCTATAAAATGCTTTTACCTCCTTAGTAAAAAAAAACCAACATAAAATGTAAAATATTCACTCCCCAAACATTACATCCACAAACACCAGCTCACAGAATAAATGCCCAGCTCCTCCCACTTCCCTGCGAAGGAAGGAGATAACTTTGTGAAGGAATGTCTTTTGTAGCTGTCATGTGGTACAAAGCCCTAGGTTAGGTTGTCACTAAGCTATATATAGGTCTCTGACTGTTAACAAAAGTATAAATGTCAGCCTGGACTATTCCACCAGTGTGGTTTTCTTCTGGTCGTCCACTTTGGGCTGACTCCTGAAATGTGGTCACTAAGCATTAAGGGTTCAGAAGACATGTCAGCCTAAAGCAGAGGACCAGAAGACAATTACACTGGTGGAATTAGCCAGGCTTATACATTTGTTTGCAGTTAGAGACCTAAGTATATCTTAGTGACCACATTTCAGGAGACTTGTCAGCCCGAAGTGGAGGACCAGAAGATAATAACACTGGTGGAATGGGCTAGGCTGGAATTTATTTATTTGTTGGCAGTCAGAGACATATGTATAGCTTAGTGAAGATTTCAGTGGTTGCCAGGACCCTCTTCATATTGCACACATTTCACTGGCTGCCAGAGGCATATTGCACATTGTCTAAATTTCATTGGTAGCTTTATTGGTAGCCAAGGACCTACTGTATTGCTCACTGACAACAGAAAATGATCACAATTAGTGATCGACATCCCAACACCCAGGATTTTCACTATCCTGGGTGCCCCGCTGTGTAAAACTCACCTCACCCCGCTCCTACGCCGGCGCTCATCCAATCAGAGGGCTCAGAGCCACTGTGGTATGTACGGACAAGCGACGGACAACCACAGCGAGTGGCTCTGAGCACTCTGGAGGCCGCATCTCGTGCTTCCCTCTAACAGGGAACGCGCCAACACGGCCATTCACAAACGGCCGACGCGGGTGCATGCATTTCTGGACGTCCTGCGGGGTTTCACACAGCGGGGCATCCCGATTTCGGATTCCCCGCGGGGAGGGATCTGATCGGCCAGGGAATCTTATAGATTCCCGGGCTGATCCCCCCTGGGTGTTGGTCCACTTTAAAAAGGCATAAACGCGAAGGAATAAGTTATGGCCACTGGAATGTACTAATAGTTAAGGCTGAATTTAGCTGAGTTGTAACTTAGGACTAATACATGTTTAGAAACCTGAGTTATGAGCCAACTGTTATAACAAGAGACATACATTCAAAGGGAATATATTCAGGAGGTTGTATTCTTCCATTTCAATTTGCTTTTAAACTGTGCTAGTTAAACCTCAATATTGGATCTATACAAACAAAAAATGGATAATGATGCAAAAACATTTTTTTTTTATTAGCCTTAAAAGTAAGGTCTGACTCCCCCTGATGCTGATCTAGACATGACGTGGTGCTGGGAACCTTTTCTCAAAGTAGTGTTTTGGTTGTGAATGCGGCTTCTGTAAGGAAGAGGTCTTTTTTTAATTGACTGCTGCTAGGGGCAGTTTCCAGCCAGGCAATTGGGGGTGCATTTATAACCAGCCATATTTTCTGCAGATGAGTCAGGACCACTAACAGCAGTACAGGCTATAAGATTAGCCCCTCATCCCCCCATATTGAGATGGGGCTGTGTTTGCTGCTTGGGAAGGGGCACTGCATGGCACATACCTGTATAGGACAGCAGCAGCACCATTGGATGGAGGAGGGGGCAGATTTTTCCTTCCTGCACTGAGTGCCAATTTGCCTAGAAACTGCCCTAGCTAGGGGGCATTTCCTCTCTGAATTACAATGTTGTTGGTTTTAAACAAATGGATGCACATTTGTGCAAATAGATACATGCTTTCTCTTTTTAGCAGATCTATTAGCACCTATGCATGAGAAAGGTCAGGTGAATTATGTGTTTGCATGGATGAACATTTTGCATGTGAATATATTAGCTGATATGCATACGCATGTTCGCACTTGATTTGCAAAGGAAAAATGGTGCTGAATTGCAAAACTGAAAAATAGCATGCGAAAATGCTCACAAAAAAAAAAGAAAAATTCTAGTTCTCATGATGTTGAACTGGCCCTTGTGTGGTAATATTTTAATTTAAAACTACTCTGGCAATATAGCCTTGTTTTTAAAAAGGAAAAAAAACGTATGCCCAATATTCATTAGGAATAGAAGTTGATGAATTAGAGATAAGCAAACCTGCTGAAGCTTGGGTTTGAGAAGTTCGGCCGAACTTGGCGCTGAAGTTCGGTTCGGGTCCCCAATCTCGACCCGAACCAGAACTCCATTGAAATCAATGGGGACGCAAACTTGGGTGCCCAAAAATGGCTGTAAAATGGGGGTAGCAAAGGTTAGAGGGCTGCAAATCAAGGGGAACACCAGGGTGATTGCCCTGCACAAAATGGGCTAGGGAAAGTACTCAAAATTCTAACAGAAAACAAAAAAAAATAAAGAAATACACATAAAAATGAATACAAAAATATTGGTTATTTTAAGGGTGTTGAAGGCCAAATTGGGGGGGGGGGGCAGTACCTGGGTGATTGCCCTGCCCAAAATTGGGCTATGGAAGTACTCAAATTAATAACAGAAAACTAAAGAATTAAGAGAATACATAGATACATAATAAATACATTGATCAATCAATATATATGTAAATGAGTAAATAAATAGTTAATAACATCAATCAAAGGCAACATTAATACAACCCTGGCAACCAGCTATAGCAGTTTAAATGTCAATATACATTTCTCTAAACAGGCATAAAGAACAAGTAAGCATCTTACATTCATTGTTTTTTATTTCTGCTTTCAGGAGCTTCAGTGCAACACAGGCAGTGAGTAAGCTGTCTGTGGCATCCACATTCGTACCCAATTGATTAGCGATAGCTGAAGCTGATATAGGCTCCTTTACATCAAGTAGTAAGTCAAAAACTCCAAGCTCACATGCAGTAAACATGGTCTGGAAGAAAAAGAAAAAGCATACATAATAACTACTTGAAGCCTGAGAGAGCTTTAAGAGCCAATTTAATAGTTTCAAAATTCAATATGATTTTAAAAGACCTATGAAATAATCTACATTATGTTTAATCAAGTACCTCTTTCCATTTTCCAGTTCTGCCTGGGTAGTCTGGGAGTTGTCAGTCACCTAAAACCCTGTTAAAACTCACCAAACAGCCATTTTAACACACCAAAAAATGTGCATAAATAGTTTTTATCACCTTTTTATAAAGTTCACCTTAGAAGGTACCTATCACTATGGCAATTGGTTAGGTTAAACATCCACTGACTCTCACTGTCCATGTTGGCTATTCTTTAGAGAAAACAGCTGATCCAGACAGGGTGTGTCAAGTCCTCTGCAGGCTGCAGATACCTACAGCTGCCATCAATACCGCCTTCCCAGAGAGTGGGTACTGGGGAGGCTCGACAGGGGAGGGCAGGATCGTCAACTGTTTATGACTGGTCAGGAACACCAGATAGAAGCTAAAGAAGATCTGGAAGATAAAAGTATGTTAGGGCTGTCGCTTAGTCCTGTATGGGGACAACATATTTCTAGACACGCCAGCAGCAAGTAGCACACATTGAGGAGCCCCAAGACGAGGGGCAGTCCCCGCCTATGGAACGCATCTTACACACTCACGTGGCAGCTTTCATCTAAAGACATAGCCTGGCTGTCATTTCCTCTGGGGGGATCTCCTGACAAGCTCAAGCCCGTTACAGGCCAGCTGATTTCCTGCCAAATTTCATGACGGTGTTCCTACCATGTCCTCCCCGGTGTCTTACCACTTGAATATTGTTATAAAAAGACAAAGATATGAAGGATGATGACTAATGTTCCTATTCCTTGCATACAAATAACAATACAGGGCATTGAGAAAGCCACAGAGGTGTGGCGAAACATGTCTGCCAGATATTGAGACAGTCTGTGGAGACTTCTTATCCAACCTTATGAAATTCTTTGGGAAAGCGTAAGCAAAGACAAAAGACATTATGTTATATATTTTACCAATTTCTGTATATGAAATGGCAATGGAATCATGTGATTTGTGATTTTTGAAATGATATAATAAATGTGAAGCAAGACTTCTTTTACAAAAACAAGTAGTGTGGTCATAATCAAATGCTCGCCACCCATACCAACAATTGTCTTCTTTATTTTAAATAAAACATTTGTTGTATTAATGAAAACCATATTGCATGTGAAAGCCCCATTTCTCGCGATTACAACGGTACCACATATGTGTCAGTAGCCCCCCCCATTCTTGCCCAGGAGACCCCCAAACTGAAAAGAGCACTTTATAACATTTACAAATAAAATACAACTACTATCCATGCTATAAACATAAGGGGTTAATTAAAAAAAAATTACATAGGTTCCCCCCTCCCAGGGGGGGAGACCCCATTTTTTTTTAATTTTAAGGGTTAAAAACCCTTAAAAATCCCCCCAAAATTGACGTGGGGTCCCCCTTACCCATCATAACCAGCCTGGGACCAGCTATGGGAGCTTGTAGGAACAGGGGGAAGGGGCCAGTTTTGGTGGCCCCCCTGCCCTGCCGGCTACAAGCTCTGTGGGCCGGGCTCTTCTGCCCCCCCCCCCCGGGCTTTAGGGAGGCAGCTAATTGGGGTGCCGGGGGTTAGTGGCAAATCACCCGCTAGCCGCAGGTGACTTGCCAGCCCCCAGCCTTGTGAACTGGTATAGGGGTCTCATGGATCTCTTACCAGTTCACAAGGGGTTAAGTGTAAAAAAAACCACACAGACACATGGAGAAAAAAATATTTTATTTGTTTGTTTTTTTTATACTTACCTCCCATCCATCCCTGGGCACTGTGCTCCACGCTGATCAATCTGGCTTCTGCTCTCCTGCTGCTGCTGCTGCTGGAAGCCTTTTATAGCTGCTGGGTGACAGAGCATAAGGGGTTAATTTAAAAAAAAGACATAGGGTCCCCCCTCCCATTAGGCTAACCCTAACCCTTAAAAATAAAAAAAAAATGCTGTAGGGTCCCCCCTACCGATCATAACCAGCCCGGGACCAGCTATGAGGGCTTGTAGGAACAGGGTGCAGGGGCTAGCTTTTGTGGCCCTCACCCTGCAGCCTACAAGCCCACATACCCTATGTGGACCCAGGCTCTTCTGCCCCCTCCTGGACTTTGGGGAGGCAGGTAATTGGGGTGCTGGGGGTTAATGGCAAGTCACCCGCTAGCTGCAGGTGACTTGCCAGCCCCCAGACTTGTGAACTGGTATAGGGATCTCATGGATCCCTTACCAGTTCACAAAGGGTTAAGTGTAAAAATAAAGACACAGACACATAATAAAAAAATTACACTTATTTATTTATTTTTTCTCTTTACTTATCGCCGATCCTCCTCTGTCCCCCGGCTATCTGCGATGACAGCTGCTGGGTGCTTGGTGGAGGGGGGCTGGGGAGGGAGAGAGATCACAGCCCTCTCCTCCTCCCGACCTCTTGCCTCCAAGCACCCAGCAAGACTGGTCATGTCGGGTGAGGGGCAGAGAAGCCGGCTGTCAGGTGACATCACTGTGATTTCACCTGGCCCCGTCCCCAAGGGGGCGGGGCTAACAGCCGCGAACTAGGAAGTGAGCGAGAGGGCGATTTCTCACCCTCTCCTCACCACGGAAGAGCCCGGGGGGGGCGATCGGAGGCCCCCCGGTGAAAAGGAGACCCTGCGGAAGTCATCGCAGGTGAGTATATGTCAATTTTCTTTTTTTTTTTTAACAGTTAACCGAAGCGGGGGGGGCGCTATTTTGGGCGCCCTCCTGAAGCGAGAAGAGCCCGGGGGGGGGGGATCGGATGCCCCCCAGGTGAAGAGAAGACCCGGCCCGATCCACCGAAGGGTCAGGTGAGTTTTTTACTTTTGTACTTTTTTATCTGTGGGGGTTTAAAGTCAGCTACGTGAGACTCACATAGCTGGCACTAAAAGGGTTAAGCAACATCCACCATGCATATATGACTTTACCCAAAAAATGGTAGATCTAAAGCCCAAATTCAGCAAACAAATGTGAGCCAGTTACTGGAGCCATTCTCCTCTGAATCAGTCTCCTTGGGCAGTATTTTAATTGCACATATATATATTAAAGAAAAACAAATGTATGTGTGTAAAACCCTTGAAGTATAAATACATTTCATTAAAAGATGCACTTACAAACGAAATACTTGCCCAATTCACAAATACATTGCCACAAAGGGGGCATCATCTGCTTAGGATCTCCTTCCTACCGCCCAAGATCGGGATCGCTGGTAAACTCACTTTTAACAATGGCTCCCAGGACATTATCTTCACTGGTGGCCCCCCTCTACGGCTTTGCAGTAGCTGTGGACCGTTCTTGCACACAACCATTCAGATATGCTGGAGGAGGGAGTACTCCCCACTCTACAGGGAAGCCTGGGATAAAGCCAGCGTGCTGGGTAAAGATTTGGTTAACCCTTTAAAATGCCAAACATATGAACTTCACATGGCTGCATGTCGGTCCGTTAACTGCCAGCCACGTGAATTTCACAATCATCTCTGTCTGGGATCCAGCGCTAGAGGTTTCCTCTCCCCCCTAAGGGGCATCTGATCCCCCCCCCCCCCCCCCCCGGAGTCTTCAGCATGGCAGAGACCGCCCATTCCCTTAACCACACTGCAGCTTCAAACAGCTCCCCAGGTGCCAAAGGGAGGAGCCTATTATAGGGCAAGTGAGGTGACGTTATCTTACTTAGCTGCTTTAAAAGGCCCCTCCCAGCAGTGTGAGTGAGCAGAGATATGAGTTAATCGACAGAAGTGGGTGCGGGGGCAGGGGACTCAGCTTCAGATTCACTCGATCACTTCCGGCTGTCAGTGATGGCATGGGATAAACTGAGTGGCGATAGATGGAGATAAGTAAAAGAAAAAAAAATAACCCTTTGTGAACTGCTAGGGGTCCTTGAGACCCCAATACCAGTTCTAATTGAAGTTTTATTTGTAAATCTCATAAAGTGTTCTTTTCAGTTTGCAATGTCTCCTGGGCAGGAATAGGTGTCTACTCATTACATTTTACACACAATATGATTTTCTTGAAAAACTTTTTTATTTAAAAAGAAAGCAACACTATTTTTTTCACATATTTCATCCAAAAATATGGTGAAAGCACTAAAAAAATTACAAACAAGACTTTTCATGTTAAAGCCCAAACTCTGATGAACAAAAATAATATATGATTTTCCTAGAAATTCCTGCAAAAACCACAGTTATATATATATATATATATATTGAAAATGTGGTTTTGATTCAGCTTTTTTATTAATTTTATAGGGAAACTCTGTGCAATCCCTTGATGGTTTGTGTCCAGAAAACCATGCCCATGCAATCTGGTACTTGTGTCAGGCGTGTGGAGTGCGCTAGGTGTCTTGTCCTGTGAACAATAAAGCTACGTTTTTGTTTTTTAACATTTTGTAACATTTATAAGTATCACATCTTTAATTGTAGCTAAGCACCTTCTCAGTACTATTAGTATGCCAAGAAAGCTTGAGGTGTGTATCTTCAGAGAATAAATAGTCTGTGTGGGTATTTCAGATGTAAAGGGTTGTTTTTTTTGTGCATAGTAGTTGTATTTCCTTTGAAAATCTCCTAAGGCGCTGTTTCTGTTTGGGGGAGCCTCCTGGGCAGGAAAGGGTGTCTACCAAAACATATGTGGTACCACTGTAACTGGGAGAAATGTGGCTTTTACACACAATATGATTTTTATGAAAAACTTAACATAAAAATCCCATTTTTTTTCTTTTCCACATATTTCACCCAAAAATATTGAGAAAGCTTTAAAAAAATGACAAACAAGATATTTCATGCTAAAGCTCAAACTCGAATGTAAAATATAGAATTTTTCTGGGAAATCCATGGACATTCCTTCAAAATCACAGTTAAACATGTACAGCACAAAATGGTGGAAAATGGACTGGCAACAGAAGGGGACATAATCAAATTTACTTTTGGGTGTGAATTGAAATTTACATATGAGTGAGTTTTTTACTTTGTACACACTAAAAACTCTATACAAATGTTGTGTTTTGTGCATCCCAATACCCCATTTATCCCTGTGATGGGGCATTTTTACAGATGAGTTTTTCTAACAAGGCAAAGATTTTTGGAAACAACAGCAGCCTATGGGCTATGCTGAAAAATTCTTTGGCATTGCCCGTTGGGTGCTGTTGTTTCGAAACTTTCAAAAAAGATATGCTTATATAATTGGAAAAACAATTAACCTGACTTGCAGAAATGCCCCTATGCATGGGTAGAAGTATTATTTATTTATTTTTAAAATTAGAACAATAATGTAGCATTATAGGATTTGTACTGTGTACATATTCGGGGTATCTTTCCCCAAAACACGTCACCTTTTGAGGGGGGCAAGATGAGACTACACCTCACACAGGACATGTTAAGTTTTATGGTTTTGGTGAGCTGGACACCTGATACAGATTACTTGTTAAGGATTTGCAGAGATCCATCCGTGCTTCCAAGCCAGCCCAAGGGCTGGGGGTTTCTGAGCTGTCTGGACTTTGTGACTATCACTCAGATGTGAGTTTCAGTTCACCCTTAAAAGTAGACTTGCTTCACTGGATATTTAGCTTGACCCCAATTGATGGACATCATTTGGTATGTATATATGCATGTATGCTGTATTAATTATGGATGTATGCACTGGATGTCACATTTTAACCTTTAGACACAAAAAGTGACAAAAAATGGTTTTATCTTTTTTCCCCAAAATGACCTGTACCTGTGACTGGGCATTTTTACAGGTGAGGTACATCATTATTCCTATGAGGTAAGGAAGTCTGGAAACAACAGCACCCTATGGGCTATGCAGAACAAGTTGGCGAATACTTTAGCATAGCCCATAGGGTGCTGTTATTTCCATTCTTTAAAAAAAAATCCGTATGTTATTGGATATATGATAAATTTCAACCAAAAATATGAAGAGAGTAATTTGCACAGCAACAACCATGCTTATATTGCAAGTTAATAAATGTATCGAGAAAATTATATGCAAGGTACAATAAATATTTACAATTAGATTTAGACAGTAGAAGGCTATCTCATAGGAAAATAATTCCAAGTAGAGTAATTTAGCCACGTCCGGCGGCTCTGGGCGAGTTCCGGGCATGGGTGCGTTCTGAAGCTGTGCGCGTGCTACAGCCAGTGCGTGTGCACCAGATGCAGCAGTACAAGGCTTTACCACGCATGCATGGTCTAACTGTATTGCATAATGACACTAGGTCTTGCACAATCATTTTCCTTGCCAAGGATGTATTTGGTCACCAGTTCTAATCACTGACCATCTCCCAGCTCCAATACCTGCAATCCTGTACCTATATAAGAGAGCATAGGGCAATCAGTAGATGACAGAAGATTCCTTGCAAGCTCTTGCTGTGCCAGTCTTTGCATCTTTGAATACTGAAACCCCGAACTGCTTTCTGTGTATGACCCGGCTTCCTCTTGGGCTTCGCTCGTGGATTAACCCCTGAACTGCTTTCTGTGTATGACCTGGCTTTCTCTTGGACTTCGCTTGTGAATTAACCCTTGAACTGCTTTATGTGCATGGTCTGGCTTTCTTTTGAACCTTACCTCTGGATTAACCCCCGGACTGCCTTCCTACGTGTCTGACCTCAGCTTGCCTTCAAGTCTGCCTCTGCTTCTGCCCGACGCCACTGCTGTCTGCCCCCTGTCTCCCTGGGGAACGACATGGGATGACCCAAGTAGCAAATCTATCCTCCCTTGCGGGTGGCTCTAGGGGTGACCGGGGTGGTCCTAAGATTCCAGCCCTGGAGAGTCAAGCTCAGGTTCTGGGCAGTACTCTCCGTATGCCATCCTCAGCAGTGGAGGCTGGGTTCTCTCCCTGTCCACAGTGCTTTACACCCCTGCTTCTCTGACACAAGGCAAAAATAGGTTCAAGGAGTAGGAGTCTAGAAATATAGTGTAAATCAAGCAATAACATAAGTAGCCACCTGGTGGCAGCAAAAGTATAGCTATTTATATGTCAATAGAGTGAGATCAGTTAGCAGAATAACATCAAATATGCAATAAAGCAGAAGGCAAAGATTTAAATAAAGTAATTAGCATGACCGTTTACCCACCCTAGAACAGGCAAGACTTATACTAAATTTTTGAAAACTTTATGTAATGCTCCACAGAACACCCACATTTGGGTGAGCTGGTAACCCCAATCTCCGCCGCTACTTCTGCCTATAGACATTTTTCTAGGAAGCTGGATACGCCTCACCGGACAGGGTTGCATCCAGGACTTAGGTAGCGCGAAGGATGCCAGCTTACGAGCGAAGGTAGGTGAACCTAGGGTATACAGAAAAATGGTCAGGAAGTGGGAGTCTTACATGAGATAACGTAACAGCACAGGGATGGAGTGCATTGATGATCAGGGATAGCCAAATGTCAAACCGGGGCATCAGAGATCATAAGGTATCCAAGAAGGTAAGCAGAATCCTAGTCAGACTAAGCAGAGGTTGGTTCAGGCAGCAGACAGGGACGGTCAGAAGGAGCAGAAGTCAGTTCAGGCAGCAGAGAGATGGTCAAATGGAGCAGAGTCAGCAACAGATAGTAGTTGACAAAAGACATACCACACCCTTAGCACAGAAAGCCATCATGGGCATTGAGGCTCTGGCCTGATTTCTATTTAAGGGGAAGCTGGCCAATAGGGAGCTTTGGGTGGTCAGATAGCCAATGGAGAGTGATTAGCTGGCCCAGGATCCCTGGTCATATTATTCCCAGGGCTGGTTATCTCTGGTTAGCAAGGCTGATCAGCCCCTAATTACTCTCTCTAAGTTACCTCAGAGGCAGCGCCGCCTGTCACTGATGGTGCAGCGTCTCCTGAGAATAAAGTCCGCTGTCAGGGGTATGTGCACACGAGTGCACACCCGCACAGTCGAAAAGGAGCAAGGGAGACGCCCAGGGCAACCCACCATATGCTCCAAGTGGCCATGAGTGGCATGGGGAAGTCGAGCACCCTGCGGCAGCCCGTTAGAGGGGGCCATGCCACCCGGAGGGACCCGAGGACACTCACCATGGGGCCGTCCGGACCAGGAAAATTTTTAAACTGTAACACAAAACATAGTCGCAAGCCAGTATGTGGAGAGACCCATGTTAGGCTTAATATAGGGGGGCTAAAGAGACCAAAAAACACTCTACTTAGGTAAAGGAAAAGAGTGGCTTTCCTAGAACAGAAAGTATTTGCACAGTACCCAGTCCAAGGACAGATAGCATTACCCATCTACCCTTGCAGTAGGCGGAGCTATTCAAATCATCTCTTTACGTCTCTGTAAACTGTAACACTAAATATGTAATCTTTCAAATCAAATGTCTTGTGTATGTGGGCCAGACCTCCAGAGAAATCAAGGTCCACATTGGGGAACACTGATCAGACATAAGAAGGGGATATTTAGACTCCTCCCTCACCAAGCACTTCTACGAAGCAGGTCACCAGATTAACCAGCTAAGATTTTTGGTTATTGAGATGGTCAATCGTCTTACTAGGAGACCCATTGGATCTATGAGTTGAATACGCTTCAACCTTTTGGTCTTAACAAAGACTTTGACTACAAATCTTTTTTCTAAAAAGATAATGGTTTTGAACTATATAATTAGCTGATCGCCTCCCACCAAAAAAAATACCTTCCCTCTCCCCCCTTTTTCTCCCACCCTACTTGGTTGCACCCACCACTCCCTCACCCACCTCCCTCCCTTGACTTTATTTTCCCCTGTGCTGTTACTGTAATTCAGTGATTATTGCTAGTCCTATTTTATGTCATAAAATCACTTTCTCTCCTTTTTAATTTGTTTAAGGAAATGAGTAGGCATGCTAGCCCACCTGTCAATTGATCGCTGCACAAGCACGGATAATTTCCTCTCCTGCCTGCTCCTGTTGATACTGAATTTTTTGGTTACTAATTTTTTTGTCACTCTGTCTAATGCCACTGGATCACAATTACTTGATTTTACTACTGGCAGCTTTCCCTTGAACAAAATGGCAGCTTTTCATCACTTTAAATTGTTACCAAACTTTTGATGTGGACCTTCCCTATCTAACCCATAGGAAGGACCTATCCTCTATAACAGCTTTCTACTTGCTACTAAACTGATGAGGTGGACCAAATTTCTCCTATGGCAACTCGCTGCCAAACCACTATGAGCTTGCTATTAAACTTAGGGTATGGATTCACCCTGCTAACTACAGTTTTGCACTGAAACTCTTGGATTGGATCCCTTTGCTATATAATGACTTGCAATATATTTCCCCTTTTTAACTTTTTGTAATGCAGGTAGATCTGTTGCGCTTTTCAGCAAACTATTCACTGATCTGCTCCTTTGCAGCTGCTGGTATCGTCCTTGCTGCCACAATGTGGTGAGACTGCGGCTAACCCAGCGCCTGAGCCTATATTTACATCTACTGCACATGTGCTGTTGCCATCTTGGTTCTCTCCAAAGTGGGTGTAGGAGCGGCCCCGTGTGCTACTGCCCCTGTTCGAACTCCATCTTGTGAGTGCCCAGAACCCTCTGCACACACAGAAGTGATGCCTGTGGTTGGCGTAAGTTACTACCGCCCCCACGTGTGTCACTGGCCAGCCAGGGAAGCCTGCCAATTTTCTCCTACTTAACCCCTCTTGTTATATTGGCATAGTGACCACATCTGCCCCAAGGAAAAATCCTATTGATGGATTAGAAATGTTGGGCACCATTTGTCCTTGCTTGCTAGGCTGTAAAGCATGCTTATTACTTTATTTAAATCTTGGTCATCTGCTTTATTTCATATTTCTTTCTTGTTACTTTGCTAGCTGTTCACCCTATTTGACATGTAAATGGCTATACTTCTGCTGCCACCAAGTGGCTACTTATGATATTGCTTGATTTACACTATATGAATAGACTCCTACAGTAATTACAGTATGTTTAGCTCTACAAGACGCACCTGCCCATAAGACGCATGAGGATTTGGAGGAGGAAAATAAGAAAAATAATTCAGAATCAAACGTGCTCAAACCCCCTCCCCCCAAGAACCAAAAAAGGCAGAGTGCAGATTCCCCCACTTACAGGCAGTGTGGGATTACCCCTCCCATTCCTAATAGGCCGTTTGGCATCCCCCCTCCTATTCCCCATAGGCAGTGTGGCATTCCACCCTCACATTTCCATAGAAAGTGTGGCATTCCCTCCATATTCCCCATACGCAGTGTGGCCTTTCCCACCTCACATTCCCCATAGGCAGTGTGGCATCCCCCCTCCCATTTCCCATAGGCAGTGTGGCAGTCCCCCCTCCTATTCCCCATAGGCAGTGTGGCATTCCACCCTCACATTTCCATAGAAAGTGTGGCATTCCCTCCATATTCCCCATACGCAGTGTGGCCTTTCCCACCTCACATTCCCCATAGGCAGTGTGGCATCCCCCCTCCCATTTCCCATAGGCAGTGTGGCAGTCCCCCCCTCCTATTACCCATAGGCAGTGTGGCATTCCCCCCCACCTATTCCCCATAGGCAGTGTGGCTAGGCTGTAAAGCATGCTTATTACTTTATTTAAATCTTGGTCATCTGCTTTATTTCATATTTCTTTCTTGTTACTTTGCTAGCTGTTCACCCTATTTGACATGTAAATGGCTATACTTCTGCTGCCACCAAGTGGCTACTTATGATATTGCTTGATTTACACTATATGAATAGACTCCTACAGTAATTACAGTATGTTTAGCTCTACAAGACGCACCTGCCCATAAGACGCATGAGGATTTGGAGGAGGAAAATAAGAAAAATAATTCAGAATCAAACGTGCTCAAACCCCCTCCCCCCAAGAACCAAAAAAGGCAGAGTGCAGATTCCCCCACTTACAGGCAGTGTGGGATTACCCCTCCCATTCCTAATAGGCCGTTTGGCATCCCCCCTCCTATTCCCCATAGGCAGTGTGGCATTCCACCCTCACATTTCCATAGAAAGTGTGGCATTCCCTCCATATTCCCCATACGCAGTGTGGCCTTTCCCACCTCACATTTCCCATAGGCAGTGTGGCATCCCCCCTCCCATTTCCCATAGGCAGTGTGGCAGTCCCCCCTCCTATTCCCCATAGGCAGTGTGGCATTCCACCCTCACATCTCCATAGAAAGTGTGGCATTCCCTCCATATTCCCCATACGCAGTGTGGCCTTTCCCACCTCACATTCCCCATAGGCAGTGTGGCATCCCCCCTCCCATTTCCCATAGGCAGTGTGGCAGTCCCCCCTCCTATTACCCATAGGCAGTGTGGCATTCCCCCCCACCTATTCCCCATAGGCAGTGTGGCAGTCCCCCCTCCAGTTTCCCATGGGCAGTGTGGCATTCCCCACTCCCATTAACAATAGGCAGTGTGGCATCCCCCTCACATTCTCCATAGGCAGTTTGACATCCCCCCTCCCATGTCCCATAGGCAGTGTGGCAGTCCCCCCTCCCATTGACCATAAGCAGTGTGGAATTCCCACTTCCATTTCCCATAGGCAGTGTGGCATCCTCCCTCCTATAGGCAGTGTGGCACCCCACCCTCCCATCGCCATAAGCAGTGTAGCTTACCCCCCTCCCCTTCCCCATAGCCAGTGTAGCATCCCCCTTCAATGTGGCATTCCCCCCTCCCATTTCCCATAGGCAGCGTGGTATTACCTCCATCCTATTCCCCATAGGCAGTGTGCTACCCCCCGCTCCCATTCCCCATGGGCAGTTTGGTATTCCCCCTTTCCATTTCCCATAGGCAGTGTGGCATTTCCCCCTCCTATTCCCCAAAGGCAGTGTGGTGTTACCCCCCATTCCCCATAGGCAGTGTGGCATTCTCACCTCCCATTCTCCATAGGCAGTCTGGCATTCCCCCCTCTCATTTCGCTCCCACGCTGTTGGCTGGGCCATCACAGCCACGGGAGGCAAAAAGATGGAGGACAGGTGTAACTGATCCCTGCCCGATGTCCCCACTATCCACAATCCACGCTGTCTTCCCTGCTGCTGCTACTTCTTCTTTGGCGGCACGCGCAAACACCCCCAGCTCTGTGCAGTGGGTGGGTGTGGCCTGCAGCGAGCATCGGCTGTACAGAGCCGTGTGATTGTTCTGTGCACTTGCCGTCAGTGAAGAAGCAGTGGCGGAGACAGCGGGGACCATGGACGGCGGGGTGATGCTCCTCCATCTTCTGGTCTCCCGTGGCTGTGGCAACCCGATAAGATGCACTGACACCACACACACACACACACACACACACACACACACACACACACACACACACACACACACTTTTGGTGGAAAATAAGTGCGTCTTATAGGACAAAATACAGTATTGTTCCATGAGATAGCCTGCGCTACTGTTTATGTCTAATTGTAAATATTTATTGTACCTTGTATATGATTTTCTCAATACAGTTTTTTCACTTGCAATATAAGCATGGTAGTAGGTATGCAAATCACCATTTTCATATTATTGATTGTGGTATAGGGGCTTAAAAGGGAATAGTCTGATTTGGCAAAAGTAGGGCCAACATTATTTTTTTTGCACTTTCTTGTGTGTTAAAGCAAAAAGCTCACAGTGATGCAGGTTACAATCCACACCGCAATGCACACTGCAAGTCATACTGGCTTCACCAAATAATTAGCATGTAGGCCAACAAGTTTGTGTAAAAATATGTACTCAATGACAAAATCTATCCCAGTTTCACACCATAAAAACATGATAACTAGTTCCAAAGCAGACTTGTCTATGCCCTTAGGGTTCAATTGTGAGTTTGATGCATGGACATGCCAAATCTGCATTATTTGGAATGACTGAGGCCCTTATTTAAGAAGGGATAGCGTCAGGTAGCGCCTATTTAATGAGAGGTAGCGACAGATAGCGACTGGTCAACGCCGGACACGGCACACAATTACACATTTATCAAGCAGAATCTGTTTAGCGACTGGGATAGCGCCATGTAGCATCTAATTCATCATTTTCACAGCCTCAGCGAAAAGCGCCAGCGTTCAGCCTTGCACAGCGCCAGGTATGACCTCTCGCTACCTGACGCTGTCCCATACATTTAAATGGATGGTCCTTTTCTTCTCTTTAAACGGGTTTTTTTTTCAAAAAAATCACAAATAATTCTGTGACCTCTTCTGGCATTGAAATAGCAGTTTTTTCATTATTTTTTCATTTTTTATATATTTCCTCAGAAATGACATTACAGGTCTGGCATTAAATTGTTCATGTTACAATGTTGTTACAATGTAATTCCATATGTTTTTGCTTTGTTACTAGTTGATAGATGCTTGAAAACACACTTTAAACACACCGCCTCCTGCGCTCTGGGCTTCAATGAAATATTTTTCAGCGCCAGAGACTTGTGAGGCTGTTTTTTTGCTGAATATGGTGTGAGTCGGTTGCTATGAGCAGTCTCTAACATGCGCTCCCATAAAGTGCTGTACTGGTGAAATAGCTTCTCACAATGTACTCAACATTACTGAACAGCGACTGAGTCGCTATAAAGTAGCGACTCACGGCCGAGCACTGTGACTACTAGCGGGCGCTCTGAAAATGCCTGCTACAGACGCTCATCTGTCGCTACCTGCTGCTAATGATGAATCATCCTGCCCATGACTAAAAGATGCGTGCTTGGCTTGTTTGGAACAAACATGAATACAGGGCGAGACTTGCCTTTCCTTGGCATTTATTTTAATTCTTTAATTTTTGCAGACATTCTTTGTAAAATGCACTCCCCAAGTAAAATAGAGACGTTTGCTAACTGAGTGAATAAATTCTTACAGTAAAGTAAACCCACATCCACACCCACATAATAAAACCTGTAATGTCACCCAGCCAACACAGCTTAACAATGTGTTTTTAATATTTAGGTTCTTTGTTACAAGTCTTTTAAGTGGCTTTAAAGCTGTGCGGTTCTGGAGTTTAAAAGATTCCAGGGCCAGCCAACAGCCTGCTTATGGATCATCCAAATTTGGGATGCCCTTTACCAGCAACTTCAACTGCGCTGTCTTTTCCAGCAGCCCCATCCCTGGCTTCCCTGCAGCAGTGGCACTCCACTCCGGTCCCCAGCCATTCAGATAGGCTTACAAGAATTGAGGCCAGTGAGGATGGCCATGTCAGCTGGCATTCTTGAGATCAGCCAATCGGCAATCTAAAATATGACAGGTTGGCTTGGCCTCAGGTGTTGACAAAAAAATGTTTTTTAAACCAGGCTGGGAGGGCAGGTGGTGGACACGGGTGGACTCGAAAATAATTTTGTGCAACGTTAAAAAAAAATGTAATGAGCAGAAGCATATTCCCTATGGTGAGTATGTAAACAAGTAATAATGTGTAACAGTTATAAACTAATGCTTCGGGTAAAATTGGGGTGTGGTTTGCAACCTGCATCCCAGTGAGCTTTTTAGCTTTTAGACCCTGTCCACACCTCTCAGTTACATTAAGAGCAAACGTTTTGTAAATATGCCAGAGGAGCATTGTATCAAAACAAACACTTCTCTTCTGATGCATTAGAAATGCGTTTGGGCTGCATTTTTAAAAAGAAAAACATTTTTGCATAATAAGTTGATGTTAAAGTCTATGGCAACGTAAACACAATGCAGTTACACTGCTTTATACGTGCGTTGTGCTTGCGTTACCATATTTTTACAGGTTAGGCACACCATTTATCCTATGAGGTTGGGATATTTGTTTTTACGTTTGGAGACAGAACAGAACCCTATGGTCTTTGCAGAAAAATTGGGCAGGCTGATTCCTTATTAGTGGCAGGTAGCGACAGATGAGCGTCTGCAGTCATTTCAAAGTGCCCGCTAGTAGTCGCTGTGCTCGGCCGTGGGTCGCTAGTTCATAGCGACTCAGTCAATGTGCAGCAATGATGAATAAATTGTGGGGAGTCGCTATATGACCAGTACAGCCCTGTATGGGAACGCATATTAGCGACTGGTCAGTGCGACCGACTCACAACATATTCAGCAAAAAAACTGCCTCAAACACCTCTGGCGCTCAAAAATGCTTTGCTGTAGCCCAGAGTGCCGGAGCCTGTGTGTAGCGATAACCCTTATCGCCGGAGGGCTTCACCGCTCGAGACGTCCTTTCCCAATGGTGAGAGGTGCTGCTGGAATTCCAGAGTCGTCCGTGAGGAAACAGGAACACTGACCAATAGCAGCAGGGCACACAATCCCTCAACTCTGCCTGTAACACAATCAGTAGAACAATAGCAGGCTGTAATACAATCAATCAGGACAATGCCATTGTCTGTGACAGAATCAATTAACACAATGGCAGTCTATAATACAATCCAAACTACAATGACATTGCCTGTAACAGTATCAAAATACAATGACATTGTCTGGAACCTAATTAAGAAAAGGCCAGTGAATGACCCGGTGGGCAACTAAATAGTGATGACATCCAAAAGACAGAGCGTCTGTCACACTGTGTGATTAAAGGTTGCTTTTTAACGATAATAATAATATATATCCAACAGTAACAAAGCGAAAACACATGGAATTACATTGTAATAACATTGTAACATGAACACATTAATGCCAGACCTGTAATATCAATTCTGCATAAATATATAACATTTATAAAAACAAAAAAAAAGAAAAAATTGAATTTATTAGGCCAGGAGAGATCCCAACATTATTTGAGAATAAAAAAAATGTAATAAAACAAAAACTTTGTTTAAAGAGAAATAAAAAAACGTCCATTGAAATGTATGGGAGAGCGACAGGTAGCGAGAGGTAATACATGGCGCTCTGCAAGGCTGAACGCCGGTGATGTACGCTGAGGCTGGGATAATGATGAATCGGACACTACATGGCGTTATCCCAGTTGCTCCACAGATTCTGCTTGATAAATGTGTCATTGCGTGTCTGGCATTCACCTGTCGCTACCTGTCATTTACAAGGCACTGCCTGACGCTGTGCCTTCATGAATAAGGGCCAAAATCTTTATCAAGACTTTCCTTTGCACATTTTTGTGTGCTATTGGTGAAAAACTCACAAAGATACACGTTACAATCCACACCGAAATGCACACCTACAGTCACACAGGCTTTACCAAATACAAAAAGTTTTTTTCTCCTGAAAAAGGGAGTTTTCTCACCTAGGTCTAAATCAACCCCTTTGTGTTGAGATTTAAAAAAAAACTAAATAAAACTAAATAATGTATTTAGTATGATACAAAAATTGAGCTGGGCTTAAAAGGAAAAAGATACGTACTTCTTCAGGCTACTTCTTTGACAGTGTATAACACCAGGAGGCTGATTTAATACTAGCACCACATATCGTCACCACTAGTAGATGCTTTAAGGTATCAGGCGCTGTAACCTAGCTTAAGGGGCGGACAAGTGGCGCTATACTATCCCATCCAGCATTGATGAATGTGATGTCTGGTGGGCGCTAAAGAAGTGCTCTCCCTGATTCACTGCAGAGCCAATCGCGAACGCTAGGTGGTGTCCCAAGGTCATAGTGCCCAAGGCTATGCTACACCTAACAGGACAACGCTGCACCGAGCGATAGGTAGCGCCAGCTAAGTGCGTCTGGCACTCGGTGCTGAAGCCCGTATTCATGAAAAAACTACACATAAGCAGCGTCGGCGCTCTAAGGCTTGGCGCTCTAGCATAGAGCGCAAGAAGCTATGTAAAAAAAGTCTGTTTCTCAACACTGACATTGGTTTAACACTGTGACAATGAGACTGCAATGCTATACCTGTACATACAATTCTGTATAAATAAAAAAAAAATAAAAAAAAAAACAATAAAAGTGTTTGTTTGCAGGGCAGGAGGGGCCACACAATGATGTGAGCAAAAAAGTTTACTATAGCAAAAATGCTATTTAAACATGACCAAATGAAACACCATTGGACTGTATAGCAGAGCGCTACCAAGCGACAGGTACTACATGATGCTGCCGAACCTAGAGCGCTATATGCTGAGCCACCTCTAGTAATACATGGAGCTGTTAGAGGAGCTCACCAGATTCGCTTTCTTAAATGTGGTTTTCACATACAACGCCCAACGTTCACCCGACACTACCTGCCGCTACGTGGCATTACCTCCTAAATAACCCCCTTAGGAAAATATATTTGTTTTAATAATACCAGGGGTTTCATTTACTAAAATAATGTTTTTTAGGGTGAAAAAATACATGTTACATTTTAAATCCTTTATGAATCTATTGTTAAGGTCGCATTCAGCAACATTCTATTTGATAGAGACCAAAAATGTGTCCTTCCAATGTTTGCAACACATCTGCATGCACAAAAAAGTGCAAAAAAAGTTCGAATTGTTCCCAAAATATCACATGTACTTACCATGGGGCATTTTCACAGGTGAGGTACATACATTTTACATTTTTTCCCTTTTTTGAAGCTCATTGGGATGCAGGCTGCAATTCAAACTTAAATTGAAATTCAAATGAGAGCATTTCTACAATTATTAAAATCTTAAACATGCAATTCTTACCTTTGAGACCAAAAATCCATTTCTGTATTCTAGCAGTTGGTGTGGAAAGTCAGCATCTGCAGAGCCCATGATGACGTGAACCTTAGCTAGTTTTAGAAGTAGCTTTCTTTCTATAAAAATCTGTGTGTGTGGAGAATTAGATCAAAGCGGGTATTAAGCAGTTGTCTCCCCGCCCATCCTAATTTGGAATGCTTATGTATTCAGATCAGTCAACAGTTCCCACAGTAAACGATAAGGGGGGGTTCCAAATGATTTCTAAAGCATTTGTAAGGAAAGCTCTGCTGGCTCCTCCTTAGAAGTGCTGGGAGACGCAAGTGATTATTGTGAACTTTTTAGTCCACTCAAAGTTCCTTGCATTAATGCCATAGGCGTGCCCACTGCCCCACCTCCTCTAACCTAAACCCTAAACCTAAACTCTTTGATACTCATTGCAGATATTTAGGGAATATACTGCACACTCCATGGATTGCTGACCGTTGTTTTAGGGGGTGTGCCATACTCCTGAATTTACTGATTACCACTAATCAGCCCTTAAAGTGGACCAAAAGCCACTGAACTTGTGAAATACATTTGGCCCAACCCCTGCCAATACCCCCTTCTTAGGGTTTAGAACTAAAAATTGATATTTTCATTTTTCGAATTGTCAGTCATTGTATTGGTGTGGCAATGACATCATTGCCACACACAACAGTGGCAATGAATGGTGGAGACGACGCTTTACATCTAAAAATATCTGGGATTAGAGTTAAGTAGGGGCAGTGAAAATTGGCAAAAGGAACTCCTCATGGGGATATCAAGTCAGGGGATGCTGGTTAAGAATGTGGCTTTTGGTCCACTTTAAACTGATCTTGGAGGGAGGCCTCAAAGTTTACATGGAGGAATACTTGTTCTCAGACTCCTGGATCACTCTTATGCTCACCAAAATATGACTCACACAAATCTTTAAAGCGGAACAAAACCCCAAGTGCCTGGCCCTGGAGTCTAAATCAGGATGCCCCCAGGGCAAGAAACAAAACCCAGGATAGTCAAAATCCCGGATTTTGTTCTGCTTTAAAGGCACACACTGTCATCACTACCATCATCATTTACTTTGTATCTTACTACCCTTGAAATTCACACCTGTCCCGTACTGCATGCATTTCTGCGTTCACAGTAGACACATCGGTACCGCAAAAAAATCCATTAATGGCACCACTTTGACATCCTTTCACACCTCTCTGGTGTGGCAGAGAGGAGAAAAACGGTGCAGCAAAAATTCTGCCTGCTGCGTCCTGGCCGCAAACGCATTTAACAGGGCTATTAAAGGCATACACCACTCGAAACACAAAACCAAACAAAAACATGGTAAAAACGCAAAATGGAATTCCTGCCTTAGCACTTATATTATGTTTCAGATCCCTAACTACACTTATCCTCTGATAAAGCCACTGTTGTTTTTGCTAAATATCTAAAGGTCTCTTGCAGTTTATATTCAGACTTCTAAAAGGCTAAGGCTATGTTCACACCTGTCTAGTCACATTTCTGGTATTTTGCGACTGAAATTCCGTTTTGTGTTTGCTATTTTTGTCCACATTTTTATTTGTGTTTGCATTTGAGCCTGTGTGTTATATTATCCCTGTTTCAATGGATGCCTTTGTGGCCAGGACGCAGCAGGCAGAACTTTTTGGGGGTGCAACTTTGGGGACTCAAAAATTAGAGTAGGGACCACACTAAACACAGAGTGCCTTGTCGGGGCGGTATGGCTTCCACATGTATCTGCAGATATATCCAACCCCATCTCTGTCTTTCCACATAGCTAGACATGTTTGGTGTTTAACCCTTTAACTGCTACCTGGAGTTTTTGTTACACTTTGTTGCTAGACCATTTTTCACTATTTTGCACTATGCATGTTCAACTGTGATTTTTGAAGGGAGTTCCAGGGATTTCCCAGGAAAATTATATATTGTTCTTTTTAGCAGAGTCTAGGTTTTAACATGAAATGTCTTGTTTGTCATTTGTCAAGTGTATTCTTAATATTTTGGGGTGAAATATGTGAAAAAAAATTTAAAAAATCATTTTTTTACAATTTGTAGTGTTTTTTTGTAATAAAAAATGTAAGTTTGTCAATAAAATCTTATTGCGTGTGAAATCGCAATTTCTCCCAGTTACAACGGTACAACATATGTATTGGTAGACACCCTTTCCTGCCCAGGAGACCCCCCCCAAACTGAAACAGCACAACACAATAGATTTTTAGATCAAATACAGCTATGCTAAGCGCTATGTGTACTTTGCAGTTTTTTAATAAAAACAACCCTTTACATTTGAAATACCCCCCACAAACTATATATTCTCTGGAAATACACACTTCAAGCTTTCTAGGCGTACCAGGCTTGTTGATATTGCCACAGTTTTCTGGAAGTTCTCCCTCAATGTATTCTTTAGTTACACAGAGCTTCCCTAAAAAAGGATAAAAAAAAGCAGGATCAAAGCCTAAAAAAACTATATGCAAACAGGAAAAAACAAGTCAATCTGAAAAAGCAACATCCTCCGAACAGAACTATACCCAACATGCATAGCTACTGCTAAAAGAAGAGTTGCCAAACACCAAAAAGTAAAGTATGTGCACAATGGTAATTTTGCTTGAAGATTTCAGCTCTGCAGAACCTTGCGCTTTTTCTACCAAAACAACCCTTTACATTTTGAATACCCCCCACAAACCATATATTCCCTGAAAGTACACATGATAAGCTTTCTAAGCATACCCAGCATGTTGTAGTGGGCCCATCTTTCTGAAAGTAATCCCTCAAAGAATTCTTTGGTCGCACAGGGTTTCCTTAAAAAATGTATAATAAAGCAGAATAAAAAATGAGTTTTCCTAAAATAGCAATATGCAAACAGGAAAAGACAAGCTAAATCTGAAAGTGCAAGGTCCCCCGAGCAGAACGATACCCAACATGCATAGGTACTATTAACCCTTTTAACTGCCAGCCTACTTGAGGTTTTGTCACCCTCTCTTGACAGGTAATTTTTCACCATTTTGCGCTATGCTTAACTGTGATTTTTGCAGGAATTTCCAGGAAAATTATATATTTTATTTTTGCGGCAGAGTTTAGGCTTTAACATGAAATGTCTTGTTTGTAATTTTTTTACTGTTTTTTTAAATATTTCTGAGTAAATTAAACAAAATAAAATAAAATAAAAATTTTTAGAAAATTGTCTCCTTTATTTCAAATAAAACCTTTTTTTTTTTAAAGAAAACCATATTGCATGTGAAAGTCCCATTTCTCCCGATTACAACGGTACCACATATGTATCGGTAGCCCTCCGTTACTGTTCAGAAGACCCCCCCAAACTGAAAAGAACACTTTATAACATGTAAAAATAAAATAGAACTACAATCCACACTTTATAGGGTTAAATCAAGAAAAACATTGGCGTAGGGTTCCCCTTCCTGGGGGGGAGGTAATCCCCATTTTTTTTTTAATTTTAAGGGTTAAAAACCCTTAAAAATTCACATAAAAATGACATGGGGCCCCCCTACCCAGCATAACCAGCCCGGGGATCAGCTATGCAGGGCTTGTAGAACAGGGCGCAGGGGCCAGCTTTGGTGGCCCCCCTCCCTGCCAAGTACAAGCCCGCACCGCCTAAATCAGCCCGGGCCCTTCTGCCCCCCCTGGGCTTCGGGGAGGCAGGTAATAGGGGGGTCGGGGTTAATGGCAAATCACCCGCTAGCCGAAGGTGACTTGACAGCCCACCAGCCTTGTGAATTGGTATAGGGATTTCATGGACTCCTTACAAGTTCACAATGGGTTAAAGTGGACCAACACCCAGGGCTGATCGGCCCTGGAATCTATAAGATTCCCAGACCGTTCTATTCCCTCCCCCCAAAATCGGGATGCCCCTCTGTGTGAAACCCTCCGGAACACCCACTACCGCTTACCTGAATCACAGTCCTACGGCGCATGCGTGGGCCGCATCCCCGCTATCCCTCTAGCAGGGCGCGTGCCCGCGCTGGCTATTTATGAATGGCCGGCGCGGGCACGCTTCCGTGTTAGAGGGAAGTGGGGGATGCGGTCTCCAGCATGCTCAGAGTAGCTGAGCTTAGACGTCTCTTAGACGCCCGTAACTCAGCTCTGAGCGCGCTGATTGGACGAGCGGCAGCGCATGCACTGTAGGACCGGGGTGAGGTGAGTTATTGTGGGCGATCGGGGGGGTTTCACACAGCGGGGCATCCCCGATCGGGATGCCCGGGGGAAAGGACCTATACCCAGGATAGTCAAAATCCTGGGTGTTAGTCCACTTTAAATGTAAAAAACACACCACAAAATGCTGGAAGCATTTTATACCTGGTGGGTCACAGGACATAAGGGGTTAATTAAAAAAAAATTGACATAGGGTTAAAAACCCTTAAAAATCCCCCAAAAAAATGACGTAGGGTCCCCCCTACCCAGCGTTACCGACCCAGGCCAGCTATGAGGGCTTGTAGAACAGGGCGCAGGGGCCAGCGTCGGTGGCCCCTGGCCCTGCAGGCTACTAGCCCACATAGCCACTAAGTGGCCTGGGCCCTTCTGCCTCCCCTGGCCGTTGGGGGGGCAGGTAATGGGGGGGCTGGGGGTTAATGGCAAGTCACCCACTAGCCGCAGGTGACTTGCCAGACCCAGAGCCTTGTGAGCTGGATGTCACCCCTTGAAACACATATGTTTCAGCTGGCATTCCATTTGGGTTGTTGGCTGATGATCAGGGAGGTAATATAACTAGTGGAAGTGAGCTGGTGGTGGCATGGACAGCATCATGGGGATGAATGGGAATCTTGAATTCCATATTTAATGTAAGACCTGGTGCTGGGTAGCGAGGCAGCAGCCATGTTTTTATGTTTTTTTTCCCAAGATTCATATTCCAGTTGAATTGTTTTTCCCCTGAAATTCAGAGCAAATTCTGATTTGGATGAATTGGTTAACTCATCTCTAGACTTTTTTGCTGTTTTGCTGTTGCTGGTAGTTAAAGAGAAAGGCTACTTTCAACAGAATTTTTGAAAATGTACAGTATGTGTTGAGGTAATATGATGTCCTCAAGTCTGTAATGAAGAACACTTATTCCGGTTATGGTAAGGTTGAATGAGCTCCCTCACCTCAGCAGCGGCCATAGCAGTAGTTTTCTGTGTAGATCTTGACATATGATTGCTAGTAGCAACACACTGAGGGTAGTGCTGCTCCCATAAAGCACACATTTTCAAACAAATAAGGAATTTCCCTTTAAACCAGACCAAGCCACTGGAATGACCTGCCACCATGACCGCCCGGCAGCCATTTGTGGGACTCCTTTCTCGGCTCTGGCTCGTAATGAAGGTGAGCATTATGGGCGTTCGGGGGGGTTATGTGCGAGGGGGGCTCCAGCATTCTGGATGCCCCCCCCCCCCCCCGAGCTTGTTAACTCACAGCGGGACCGGTTTAAGTGGCGCCCTATATTGTTATGATCCTGGAGATATCTACCATAGGCCTCCTCAATGTTGTTCTTACACACACAGTGGTATAAATTGCAAATTGTATAATCTTCATTAATAACTCTGAGGATACACACTTATTTGTGTATAGGGAAAACAGACATGGGGAGAGTACACATCCGTGAGAAGCAGCTCTATTGGTGATTTCCACACTAGACTAAAAAAAGCCACTTTACTAGTTAATAGTAGTGTTGGGCGAACCCTTAGTATTTTGTTCAAACTTAAAACATAAATTTGGTTCGGGTACCCGAACTTGATCCGAACCCAAACCCCATTGAAGCCAATAGGGACTCAAACTTGGGGACCCTAAAATGGCTGTAAAATTGGGATAGTAGGGGCCATAAAATGAGGCCAATAACAGGGCAATTGCCCTGCAAAATATGAGGCAGGGACAGCACTATTATCATGTATATTTTATTAAAAATTAACCCCCCATAACCTTATAACAGGTTGTGGGGAAAAATCCCACCCATCACCCCATAGGAGACTGTGTGCCATAATCCCCCCCTATCACCCCATAGCAGACTATGCAGACATAGCAGACTATGTAACAAAATCCCCCCATCACCCCATAGCAAACTGTGTGACAGAACACCCCCATCACCCCTAAGCAGACTGTATGAAAGAACCCCCCATAGCAGACTGTGTGACAGAATCCCCCCATCACCTCATAGCAGACTGTTTGACAGGATACCTCCATCACTTCATAGCAGACTGTGTGACAGGATACCCCCATGGCCCCAAAGCAGACTGTGTGACAGAATCTCCCCATCACCCTATGGCAGACTATGCGACAGGACACCCCCATGACCCCATAGCAAGCTGTGTGGCAGAACACTGCCCCCATAACCAGACTGTGTGACAGAGCAGTATTTTCTGGTCGGGCTGGGCAGCCTGTATTGTTGTGTTTCCGCCCCGCCTATGCCTTGTCTGCTCCCCTTCCTGATTGGTTGCAGGGGAGGGGGCAGGGAGATTGTTGGCCTTCTAGCTGATTGTGATTGGGTAAGGGGAAGGCCAAAAGCAGGTTGATGGGCTGCTCACTATCCTGGTGACAGGCTGCATTGAACACAATGCAGGATGTGGATGTGGGAGCCTCCCACCTTGGCACCATTTTTAGTGGATAATTTCCTAAAAACACTCATTTACATACAATCACCAGACTAGTGTAACTTTTCAGGTGAGTTCAGGGAAATGTAAGGCAATCCTCCCTCAGCACATCATTAAGAACTATAAAACTACCTATATTGTATCTGAATGATTTACTAGATTATATATTCTAGGGATTGATAATATGTCTGTCCAAACACTGCTCTATTTATTATTTAGAAGGTAAATGTGGGCTAGCAAAAAATTACTTTAAAGGATCGGTACACTTTCAATGGATTGTTTTAAGGTGTATATTTTGTGTGGCAAAATGATGTATTCAAGGTACTGAGCTTATCTAGTTTTTTATGTTTATTCTTATGTTAGAAAATGTGTGTTTTATGGAAACAGTTTTTACTACCTGCAATCTGTTGCCATTGGCAACCTATACAAAGTCTGTACACCAAGAAGAGAGAAGTGAGCCTGTACACACAGACCACTGCTGTTATGGCCCCTGCTGAGGTAAGGGAGCTCACTCAACCTTACACATGCCCATCAGCAGTGTTGTGTGCAACTGTCTGCAGTCTGTTACTATTGGCAACATACATCAAGACTGCACTAGAAACAGATTGCAGAAAGTGAAAACTGCTTTCATAAAATACACATTTGCTAACATTAGAAAAAGAAAATAGTGGTCTACCTAGTTACATAAAATGTTTTACCCACAATAAATACCTTAAGATGTTTTGGGTTTGCACCGAAATCTATTGTATTCCTGTCTCAAAGACAATGGATTAATAAGCAGCCCTCTGAATAAATTGTGCACTTCACAACTTTGAGTAAAGGTTTAGGGGGGAAACAAATGTAAATGTGGGAGTATTATGTGTTATGAGATCTATTAAATCCCATATGATCACTGCAGTCATTCCTAAACATTTAAACATAAAAAAAAAATCTTATAAAAAGGCTTTAATAAGGAAGCAACAAAAAATGGTCAGTTATTAATAGGCAAGCATCAGTGACACCATACCTCTAATCTGCCTGTTGGAAATGACACTCTGGAAATGGCAAGAAAGCAGAAAGGGATATTGGTCTTTCAACATCAACACCTACCATTAAATGGGGTGAGCAAACCTGGACTGTAAAGTTTGTACCGCATATGGGGTGCCTGTGTTCCAACACAGAGTTCTTCTGGAAGTCTGTGTGCATGTTCGAAAGCCGAACCAGGGAGCACCCAGGACCGCTGTGGCAGATGCTAACCAGGCACTGGGGGGGGGGGGGGGATTGAGGGAAAGCATATGAGGGCCCTCAGCGTGTCTGAGCAAGCCAAGGTGGACCTGCTCCAGGAAGGGTCAGGGCATGCACCTTTAATTCTTAGCGAGAGATGGGGATGGCCTGGCCTATTGCCTTGATAAGACAAGTACAAGTTGTTGGTGTATGATTCAGTGTCTTGTTTATAGACTGGTTGCTGTGATATAAATTATTAATAGCATAAATAGCTTATGATCGTATAAAGTTCCTCTTCAAAATGAATCTGCAGCTACAGCAATTCTTATTGGAGCCATTGGCTTGTATAAGCGAAGATCTTACAATCAGCCAGGACAGGCTGCAAGATTTTCAGAACATAGGCCTTTATTCTTTAGTCAAAATTATTGCATTTGTTTAATTGTCATCCTTGACTTTTGCATAGAAGCCAATCAGCCTTCTTCCTTTACAACCAGCCATTGGCCAGGCAAGACACGTGACCCCGCAGTATAAAAGGCAGGGTCCGCATCACGCCGTTCACGGTGGCTGGCACTCGCTCTACAGAAATTAGGAAAGGTGCTTCTGGCTGCTGCCGCTGCTGCTGCTGAGGGACAAATAGGGCTTTATATTGTTTACTTAAGCTGTCCTTGTAAGGATATTCATATAGGGAAAGAGACTGGGGTGAGGGCAAGATGGGTTGTTACACACACTCCTTTTCAGGAAAGGGTCTGGATTCAGGTTTTTTATTACTGCTAGCTGAAACCACTGTCAGTACTCATTGATACCACTAGCTCAAACCACTGGGGTGTCAGTAAGCTTTAATACCACTTGCTCCAACCACTTGGGTGTGTCAGTTCTCTTTAATACCACTAGCTCAAACTATTTAGATGTGAGTACTCTTTAATACTCCTAGCTCAAACCACTGATGGGTCAGTACTCTTTAATACCACTTACTCAAACCACTTTGGTGTGTCAGTACTTGCAGTATTATTTTTATTGCCTTTTTGAACATACAGGGGTACAAAAAGCATAAAGAAGAAAAAATGCAGATAGGGCATACATGAAAATAATGGATAATGAATAAACTTTATGGCCATACACTTTGTCCAGGGCATCAATGCTCGTAATCCAGCGAATTGATAATTAATACTCGAGGGGTGGGACGACCTTGCCCAGCTGGTTCGTCCATAGTCCATCGACCACTAGTGCAGGTCCCTAAAACCAGCCGGAGAGATCTCAACCCACGCCCGCCACTATAAGAGACGAAAAGGGAGAGGAAGAAAGAAGAGGAGAGAAGAGAAAAGAGAAACCGGACCCCCGCATCCGATCCACATACCCCATCGCAATCACTACCACTTCACCTAGGCCTGCTTCCGCGCGTCTCGACCGCGGAGGTTCTGAAAGTCCAGGGATCCTTTAGCGACCTCCCAAACCGTCCACGTACCTAGGTACCTCTCCGTCCCGCCATCTATTTTTTCTAACGCCAAATCCTCCTTATGTTCTCCACCTCTCCGTACCATTCCAATAGGGAGGGGGTAGCATTAGTTCGCCAGTGACGGGGGATCACCATCCTGGCTGCTGTAAGAAGGTGTCTCTCGGGCGTCAATAATTAAAAAAATTCCCAGTACCCTCACCCAAAATGTCCTGACCGCTGGGCACTCCCACCAAATATGAGTAAGGGTCCCTGGGGCTTCATTGCACCTCCAACACCCTGATTCTGATCCACCAAACTTTATCATATCTGCTGGGCATTTGTACCACCTGGACAAGATTTTGTAATTCTTCTCCTGAGCCCTGCATGCCATAGAGAATTTATGTGTCAGAGCAAAAGACTTCTCCCATTCATCAGCCTCGAATGATTGTCCCAGCTCCTCCTCCCACTTTCCACAGAATTGGGGAAGCTCCCCCTCCTCTCCCCCCTCCCGGAGGATTTTATACAACCCAGAGACTGTGTGCGTGGGGGGAGTTGAATCCTTAAGCATCCTCTCTAACGCTGTAAGGGGGCGAGTCAAGATTGTCCTAGAGAACGAATTGACAAAGGCCACCAGTTGAGCATGCAGGAACCAGGAGAGACCACCTCCCCCCCGCCATGCTCCCTCAGGTCTGCAAGGGCAGGGACCCCAGACCCAGATATCACATCCCCCAATCTTGTATACTGAGAAGCACTCCACACGAGAAAAGTTGGGGTGTGCACTCCAGCCGGGAATGCCGGGTTATTGAATAGGGGGGTGAAAGGACCAGGCCTGTGCGAGATGGTGTCCCTTTTTATAAACCTGTCCCACAAGGTCAGCAGGGGGCCCACCAGATATGGAAGCTCCTGTTTCTTGGGGCGGCGGGATGGCTCAACCCAAGGCAAGGCCGTCAACCCGAGTGGGGAGATGTCCCGTTCAAGAGCGACTCTAAATCGCTTACTTTCTTTATGGTGGAACCAGTCTGTGAGGCGTACCAGGATTGGCACCGCATGATACATCTTAAGATCCAGGACACCCAGTCCTCCCTCGGCCTTAGGTCTACATAAAGTAGCCCTTCTAATCCTGGGTTTTTTGTTACCCCAAATGAACTTAAAGAAGGCCTCTTTTATTGTTCTGAAAAACCCTCGCTCTGTGAACAATCGGCAGGGCCTGAAACAAATACAAGAAGCGGGGAAGTATATCCATTTTCAAAATATTGATTCGCCTCAGCCATGAATATTTTCTTTTCTCGTAGGCTAGTAGGTTACTTAATGTGGCATTTAGGAGCGGGGCATAATTGAGTCTATATATTTCCCTAGCTCTGTAGGCAGCTTAACCCCTAAGTATTTTATTGACTCCTCCTGCCACTTGAAATGAAAATTTGCCTCCAATAATTGCCGAGTCTGTCCGTTTTACACAGGTTTACTTTGAAGTTACTCATTCTACTGAAGCAGTCAAACTCCACTATAATTGAAGGTAGGGATGTTTGTGGGGAGGTGATGTATAAGAGCAATCCGTTGGCAAAAAGGGAGAGCTTGTATTCCCCCTCCCCGCAGGTTAACCCTTTAATCGAAGGGTTGGCCCTGAGTGCATTAGCGAGATGTTCCATTACTAACACATATAAAAGAGGGGACAGGGGGCATCCCTATCGTGTGCTATTCCTGATTTGGAACGTCCCCGGGAAGGGTACCATTGATTTTGACCCTAGCGCTGTGATCCTGATAAGGGGCCATAATTCTCTCCACCATAACTGGGCCTAGCCCCGCTTGAGTCAGAGTGGCCTTTAAAAACTCCCAATGAACCCTATCAAATGCATTTTCCGCATCAACCGCCAACAAGCAAGCAGGTATCCCCTGGGACTGGGCATAGTGCATCAGGGAGACAGTTTTAATAACATTATCCCTAGCCTCCCTCCCTGTAATAAACCCCAACTGATCCATAGTAACTAGTGAGGGAAGCAGAGTCTGGATCCTGTTAGCGATAATTTTGGCGTACAATTTAACATCAATGTTAATTAGTGAGATTGGCCTATAATTGCCGGGTAAGGATCCATCCTTACCCGGCTTCGGGATGACCGCGATATGCGCTTCTAAGGCCTATCTCGGGAAAGGAGCACAACTGGATACTGAATTAAACACTTTCAACAGAAAAGGGGCGATCAGGGGTCCCAAGACTTTATAAAACCGAGGGGTAAACGCATCTGGGCCAGGGCTTTTCCCTGCGGGGGTCTTCCCTATCGCTTCCGCCACTTCCTCTAGTTTGATGGGATCCTCTAGGGCCTCGCTTCTCTCCCGGGGTATGATTGGTAAGGCCATTTCCTCTATGTATTTGTCGATCAAAGTGGCAGAGTCCCAGTGCGTTCCACATTAGGCCGCCTCTTTAAAGTGGACCGTCACCCAGGGGTGATCGGCCCGGGAATCTATAAGATTCCCGGGCCGATCACCTCCCTCACCGCGGGACATCCGAGATCGGGATGTCCCGCGGTGAGGGACCCCCCCCAAAAAACGTACCTCCCGCGCGCCCGCGCCGGCCGTTTGTGAATGGCCGGCACGGGCGCGCGCACTGTCAGAGAGGCGCGCGGGAGGCGGCGGCGGACGCGCTGTGTTGTCCGCCGCTGTCACCCGCTTGTCCGTCGGCGGTGATTGGTCAGCGCGGCCATGTGGGAGCGTGGTGATGTGAGTTTTGGGGGCTTTCTGGGGGGTTTCAAACAGCGGGGCACCCTTAATCGGGGTGCCCCCTGAAGTGGACCAAAACCCAGGATAGTCAAAATCCTGGGTGTTGGTCCACTTTAATATTATAGCAAATAGAAGGTCTGGAATACATCAGCGATCAGTCTTGTGAACCTCCTTCCCTCCCACCGTTTTAATGCTGGGGATAAATGTACAGCCCTGCCTTGGGTGGAGAGCCCGGGTCAACAACCTCCCACATTTATCTGAATGCTTATAGAACTGTGCCCTACATCTGTCACGAAATCTGAGATAACACTCGTCATAGATGCTTTTTAGCTTTTGCCTGGCTTCCAGTAGTTCTCTCAACTTTGCGTGACTAGAGAAGGCCTTGTGTGCACTTTCAAGTACATTTATTCGATCCAGCGTAACCTTGATCTGCTGCGCCTGCTCCCTCTTGAGCCTAGCTCCATGTTTGATAAAGATCCCCCTCAGCACACACTTAAGCGCCTCCCACTGTATTGCAACGGGGTGCTGTCACTACGGTGGTCTAGATGAAAACCAGTCATAGTGGCCTTGATTTCAGCCAAACAAGCCACGTCTTTAAGTAGATTGTCGTTGAGGCGCCATGTGTATTGCCTTGGGGTCGCATTAAGGATCGGAAGGGTCAGGAAAACGGGCATATGATCAGACCAAAGTATCTGCCCAATAGAGGTCATCGGGGCCCGAGCAAGGGCATGGTGACTGAGGAACAGATAATCAAGTCTACTGTATGTGTTGTGAGTGTGGGAGAAAAAGGTGTAGTCCCTCTCCCCCCCCGTATAGCACTCTCCAAACAACCACCACCTGAAGGTATTGGAGGGCCCTGCGGATCCTGTTAAGTTTAGAGTGGGGGTTGCAGATCTACCTTGAGAGGAATCCACCCTCAAGGGCTAAATTGAGATCCCCGTAGAATTAGAGTACATTCAAGGGGGACTTTCTTGAATGAACAGCGATAGATACTCCCTTAGATTTATTTTTGGGGTTGGGGGTGTGGAACCACCTGTCAAAGTACCTATTTTTGATCTCCGGGATCTTCCCTTGGCAAAAGTGTGTCTCTTGGAGCACCCTCTTTTTGTGGAAGCCATACAAAAATGTTGCCCTCTTCTCGGGTATATTGAGCCCTTTAGCATTAAACGTACACATTTTTAAATTGGCCATCAAGAGTGAGCGGCGTGTGAAGCAGTTACTTTACTATTCGGAACGACGGCGCCCCGAGTGATACTACCGTACCGAGTGTTTCGGGGGCTGGGCTGGGGCCGGACTCCACTACAGAGAAAGAAATGAGAAGAGAAAGAGGAAAAAAAAAAGGAAAAGGAGGAAAAGAGACAACAAAAAGAAAAGAGAATGAGAGTGAGTAAATTGTCTCCCCTGGTCTAAGCCAGGTGAGACCTAAACTCTGGAAAGCCCTCCCTATAGGGGAGGCAATTGAACTAACAGGGGATAGACCCCTTTGCGGATCCTGACGGGTCTAAACCCTACAGGATGGCATGGCAACCTATTGGGCGAAGTGGTCTTGCGACACCAGAGCGGGTCCCCAGCAGCCCAACACTGAACCTCAAATGTATTTCCAGCCCCACGCTAGCTATCTAGACAGGTACATGGTTGTCTTCTCAACTGGTCCAATTTCCAGGCCTTCCCCCCCGCATCCATACCTCCGTACCCTCCAAACTGTATTAATCCACAATAAATCAACAACTCCCATTTTAATGCTAGGATAACGTGAAAAGTTCAACAATCTACCTTAACAATCCACCCCCCCCGTCATGAGACCCTGCTCCGGGAGAACATTGCTCATCCGGATCTACGACCCCCCTGTCTCCGGCCAGGGTACGGAATGTGGGACGGACGGATCCCCATCCACCCCGAGGCCAAGAGACCGGAGACAACCTGCAGTCCAATAACAATTTGACATATCAAGTCACCTCTCGCCCCATCAACTCCCCTCTCCTCCGCCACCAAGACCGTGGACACACAGTGCCCTCCAGTAAACACCATGTAAGTGTTAGGCACTTACCTCGTCACCGTCCCGGGTCCCGCGACGCGCTGTCGGGCGGTCCCCGGCTGGTTGCTGCCCAGCGCTTCCCGGGCGTCTTCACTCCCCAGCGTGGTGGCGGCGGTCAGGGGTCGGCGGCGCGAGGTGGTGTCGGCAGCCGCGTCGCAGCCCGCTCTGCGCGGCTGCGCGGGCCCGGCGGGCTCCCTCACTGTCCGGCGCTTCCGCCTCCCGGCGGGGGCGCGCTCGATCATCTACGTGCTCGCGCGCGCGCGCGAGCACGTCACCTTTATGCCTCCCGGCGGCGCTTTCCCCAGCGCGCCCGCCGGGGGCGAGTTTGTTCCATCCAACCCTGGCCCTGCTCATAGAGGGAGCCCAGGGACTGGTCGGCCTGTCTGGCCTGGGCCATCCAGTTCCTGGGACCACTCCCGTTTTTACTGTTGCACCAAGCACCTTCCTTCCCTCCTTTTTCCCTGTTTCCCATTGGCCAGACTTCCCTATATATTTGCACTGTTCCAGTTTCCCAGTGCCCGTTATAGCTTCTGGGTTCTGGATGTGTGTTGCTGTACCTTAGTGAAGAATTTGGATTTGGATTTGGACCTCGACTATTCTTGCTAGCTGCCTGCCCTGACCTTCTGCTTTGCCTGACCACTCTCTTGCCTGACCCTCCTGTACCTCGCCTGTGACCTCCTGGACTTGACCTCGGCTACCCTCGACCATTCTTTGTCTTCTCCCTTGGATACCTCGCCTGTGACCTCCTGGTTTGACCTCGGCCTGATTTACGGACTTTCGCACCCGGCATCCTCATTCGGGATTCCCTGCCAAACATCAAGCTGCACCTTAAGCTATTATCCTTTGCGCCTGTTAAGTCCTGGGGGCAACCGACTGGGAGAGGCATTACCCGTGTCTCCCACAAGCGGGGGCTTGTCTATAGGCGGAAGTGGCGGTGGAGATTGGGGGATACTGGCTTAAGACAGACGGGTGTTTGGTACAGTCCTGACATTATAACGGGCCAGAAAAGAAGAATGGACCAAATTCTGGAGCAGGTGCAGGCCCTGACAGCGGCGGTGGAGCACCTGGCTCATCGAGTTGCGGCCCAGGAGAACCGTCCTACTCCCATTGTCCCCACTTCTCAGGGGACTCCGGCCGCAATGACTGTGGAACCCAAGATCCCGCTCCCTGAAAAGTTTTTTGGCGATAGGGCAAAATTTGCCAATTTCCGGGACTCTTGTAAACTATACTTCCAGCTTCGCCCGGTTTCCTCAGGCTCACAGGAACAAAAGGTGGGCTTGATTATTTCCCTGTTGCATGGAGACCCTCAGTCCTGGGCCTTTAGCTTATCAGCTCAGGACCCCATCCGCCAGTCGGTGGATAGTTTCTTCGCTGCAATGGAGGTCCTTTATGATGATCCTGACAAAGGGGCCTCAGCTGACGCTAAGTTACGTACCCTCCGCCAGGGACGCCGTCCAGCCGAAGACTACTGTTCCGAATTCCGGCGTTGGGCAGTTGACTCACGTTGGAACAATCCTGCCCTCTGCGGCCAATTCCGATTAGGTCTGGCTGACTCTATCAAGGACACCCTGGTGAACTACCCGGAACCCCAAACTCTGGATGAATTGATGCATTTGGCCATCCGCATTGATCGCCGACTCCGGGAAAGGCGCCTAGAGAAAGGATCACATCCTGAATCCGCTGCAAAATCTGAGGCTCTAGTCGCTCAACCTTCAGAAGAGCCTATGCAGCTAGGTGCCACCAGGCTCACCGAAGGCGAGAGACGACGACGCCTATCCGAGGGGCTCTGTCTTTACTGTGGTGGGACCGGCCACATGGTTAGACTTTGCCCAAAGAAACCGTCGGGAAACTTCAGAGCCTAGGGGGTTTCGAGGGGGCCCTCCTAGGCTGTAAGGTATCTCCTCAAGTATCGTCTCCAGTTTTCGTCCCAGTTCAGTTTATGAATGGTGCTAAATATGTTAATCTAAAGGCTCTTCTAGATTCTGGAGCAGCTGGGAATTTCCTAGACTCTGATCTAGCACAGACTCTAGGAATTATGGTACAGACCTTGCCAACTCCTATCCGGGTTTCAGCCATTGATGGCACTCCAGTGGCCGGGGGGTTAGTTCGGTTCCAATCACCTCCTATGCAAATCAAAGTAGGAGCCAGTCATTCTGAGGTTATCAGGTTCCTGATTTTGAGCATGCCTGGTACTCCTTTGATTTTGGGGTTGCCATGGCTGCAGGAGCATAATCCTCAAATTGATTGGGTTTCGGGGCAAATTACCAAGTGGGGACACCAGTGTTTCCGGAACTGCCTAGAATTTCCCCTCAGGGTCACGCGCCTACTCCCTAGTGGGATTCCAACTCCATATTTGGAGTTTGCTGATGTTTTTTCAGAAAAGGCAGCAGACAAACTTCCTCCCCATAGACCTTGGGACTGCCCAATAGAACTGCTCCCTGGTACGATGCCTCCCAGAGGGAGAATATTTAATTTGACCCGAGCGGAAACCCTTGCCATGCGGGAATATATCGCCGAGAACTTAGAAAAAGGGTTTATTCGGCCTTCATCTTCTCCAGCAGGGGCAGGGTTTTTTTTTGTGGAGAAAAAGGATGGGGGACTTCGCCCCTGTATCGATTACCGGGGCTTAAATAACATCACGGTAAAAAATAAGTATCCCCTACCGCTTATTGAGGGACTCTTTACGCAGGTGGTCGGGGCGCAGGTCTTCTCTAAACTGGATCTCCGAGGGGCCTATAACCTCATAAGAATTAGGCAGGGGGACGAGTGGAAAACGGCCTTTAATACCCTTGAAGGGCATTATGAATATTTGGTTATGCCTTTCGGCCTGTGTAATGCCCCTGCGGTCTTTCAAAGTTTTGTCAATGAAATTTTCAGGGATTATCTTGGCCGGTTTATGGTTGTCTACCTAGATGACATTTTAATTTTTTCTTCATCCCTTGACGAGCATCGTAAACATGTGTGCCTAGTTTTGCAGAAACTTAGGGAGAATTGTTTATATGCCAAGTTAAAGAAATGTCAATTTGAGGTATCTGAGGTTCCGTTCCTCGGTTACATTATCTCCAAATCTGGTCTGTCTATGGACCAATCTAAGGTGAGGGCTGTTTTAGAATGGGAGCAGCCCAGAGATCTGAAGGGCCTGCAGAGGTTTTTGGGTTTTGCCAATTTTTATAGAAGGTTCATTAAGAATTTCTCTGCCCTGGTTACACCACTAACTAACCTAACTAAGAAAAGCGGGTACCCCCCGGTTTGGCCGGCTCAAGCTGTCCAGGCCTTCGGGAATCTTAAGAGGGTATTTAGCGTTGCTCCCGTCCTAGTCCATCCCGATGAACAACGACCTTTCCTTGTGGAGGTGGATGCTTCAGAGATAGCGGTCGGGGCGGTCTTGTCTCAATACTACGGCTCACCTGCACGCCTCCATCCATGTGCCTTCTTTTCCAAGAAATTCTCAGCGGCCGAAAGAAATTATGATATCGGCAACAGAGAATTACTGGCCATCAAGCTTGCCTTCCAGGAATGGAGACACTGGCTGGAGGGGGCTCAGTATCCAGTTACGGTCTTTACGGACCATAAAAATCTAGAATACATCCAGTCCGCCAAGAGGTTAACTCCTAGACAGGCTCGTTGGTCCTTATTCTTTTCTCGGTTTAATTTTTCTATAACGTATAAGCCCGGGTCTAAGAATATAAAGGCGGACGCCCTGTCTCGGAGTTTCTCTCCCCCTGACTTACCGGAAAGGGTGGTTTCTCCCATCTTACCTCGCTCCCTAGTGGTGGCCGCCATCCAACCCCAACTTCCTGATCTTACTCAGTTCCAGGCCCAAGCTCCTCCTGGGAAACCCGCGTCAGCCCTGTTTGTGCCCTCTACTTACCGGTCTGAGTTCTTGTCCCATTTTCATGATACCAAAACAGCCGGTCATCCAGGGATTAAGAAAACCATAGCTTTATTGTTACGCCAAGTTTGGTGGCCTTCTCTTAGGAAGGACGTTCAAAGGTTTGTCTCCGCTTGCAAAGTCTGTGCCCAAAGTAAGTCCTTGAGGAGCTCACCGGAAGGCCCACTCCTTCCATTATCCATTCCTGCCTCCCCGTGGACACATCTGGCCATGGATTTTGTTACTGACCTTCCTCCGTCTCAGGGACATACGGTTATTTGGGTAATTGTGGACCGCTTTAGCAAGATGGCCCATTTCGTCCCTTTAAAGAAACTCCCCTCAGCCCAAACTCTTGCTCAACTTTTCATTACTCATGTCTTTAGGATTCATGGTATTCCCATGGATGTTGTTTCAGATAGGGGGGTCCAGTTTGTCTCCCGGTTCTGGAGGGCTTTCTGTGCCAAGTTGGGGTTCACCGTCTCCCTTTCCTCGGCCTTTCATCCGCAGTCGAATGGTCAAACCGAGAGAACGAACCAGTCCCTGGAACAATATTTGCGCTGTTTTACGGCGGGTTCTCAAACTGATTGGGCCTTCTTCTTACCTTTTGCGGAATTTGCTTTTAACAACGCCACGCATTCATCCACAGGGGTTTCTCCTTTCCACTGTGTTTATGGCAAGGATCTGAAGTTTTCTGCTCTTTCGGACCAACCCTCTAGAGTTCCCTCCGTGGATGAATGGGTTTCCAAATGGCCAGGGGAGTGGAATAAAATCCAGCAACACCTAACTAGGGCCGCTTGTCAACAGAAAAAATTTTCTGATCGCAAGCGATCGTCTAATTCTAACTTTAAAGTGGGTGACTGGGTTTGGCTTTCAACCAAGAACTTGGCGCTACGCCAACCCTCCGCTAAGTTAGGACCTAAGTTCATTGGCCCATTCCCCATAACACACAAAGTTAATCAGGTTACATACCGGTTGGCCCTCCCTTCATCCATGAAAATCTGTAAATCCTTTCATGTTTCACTTCTTAAGTCCGCAAGAAACCATGAACCTAATAGTCCTCCTAGTCCTGTGGTAGTTGATGGGCATCAGGAGTTTGAGGTTGCCCGGGTCCTTGATTCTCGTTTCTTTCGGAACTCTCTTCAATATCTTATTGACTGGAAGGGGTACGGTCCGGAAGAAAGATCTTGGGTTCCTGCCAGAGAAGTTCATGCGCAGAATTTGGTAAAGAAGTTTCATAGGGAGAATCCTTTAAAACCTAGTTTGGAGGGTCCAGTGTCCCCTCCTCAGGGGGGGGGTAATGTTAGGCACTTACCTCGTCACCGTCCCGGGTCCCGCGACGCGCTGTCGGGCGGTCCCCGGCTGGTTGCTGCCCAGCGCTTCCCGGGCGTCTTCACTCCCCAGCGTGGTGGCGGCGGTCAGGGGTCGGCGGCGCGAGGTGGTGTCGGCAGCCGCGTCGCAGCCCGCTCTGCGCGGCTGCGCGGGCCCGGCGGGCTCCCTCACTGTCCGGCGCTTCCGCCTCCCGGCGGGGGCGCGCTCGATCATCTACGTGCTCGCGCGCGCGCGCGAGCACGTCACCTTTATGCCTCCCGGCGGCGCTTTCCCCAGCGCGCCCGCCGGGGGCGAGTTTGTTCCATCCAACCCTGGCCCTGCTCATAGAGGGAGCCCAGGGACTGGTCGGCCTGTCTGGCCTGGGCCATCCAGTTCCTGGGACCACTCCCGTTTTTACTGTTGCACCAAGCACCTTCCTTCCCTCCTTTTTCCCTGTTTCCCATTGGCCAGACTTCCCTATATATTTGCACTGTTCCAGTTTCCCAGTGCCCGTTATAGCTTCTGGGTTCTGGATGTGTGTTGCTGTACCTTAGTGAAGAATTTGGATTTGGATTTGGACCTCGACTATTCTTGCTAGCTGCCTGCCCTGACCTTCTGCTTTGCCTGACCACTCTCTTGCCTGACCCTCCTGTACCTCGCCTGTGACCTCCTGGACTTGACCTCGGCTACCCTCGACCATTCTTTGTCTTCTCCCTTGGATACCTCGCCTGTGACCTCCTGGTTTGACCTCGGCCTGATTTACGGACTTTCGCACCCGGCATCCTCATTCGGGATTCCCTGCCAAACATCAAGCTGCACCTTAAGCTATTATCCTTTGCGCCTGTTAAGTCCTGGGGGCAACCGACTGGGAGAGGCATTACCCGTGTCTCCCACAAGCGGGGGCTTGTCTATAGGCGGAAGTGGCGGTGGAGATTGGGGGATACTGGCTTAAGACAGACGGGTGTTTGGTACAGTCCTGACAGTAAGGAGACAAGAAGGGGCACAGGATTATGGAGAATCGAATCCGAGGCGCATCTAGTGGACTGTATTCCTCTGGGGCCCACCCCTGCCCCGCTCCCGAATCCACTGAGGTCATTGGGGAACTCTCTGTGGAAGTGAGGGGGGAACGATTGAGATCAAGCCAATCTGGAATCAGGAAAGGCTCCATTCCCAGGAACTCAAACATATTCACCAGGTCCGCTTTGTTTCGTAGGGCAAAAGTGGAGTTGTCCTTGCGAATTATGAGATGGAATGGGTGCCCCCATTTGTAAGAGTCTCCCACTTCCCGCAGCTTGTCAAGGAGTGGTCTCAGCATCCATCTCATCTGTAGGGTATGGCGAGAGACATCTGGTAGGATTGTGATCTGCAAACCTCTCCATTCAAACCTGCCCCTCTCCCAAGCTCGTCGGAGGACGTCCTCTTTGACTGTGAAAAAATGAATTCTGCATAATACATCTCTAGGGGCCTGGGGGCCCGCCGCTGGATGCCGATTTACCCTGTGGATTCGATCAATGATCAGTTCAGTACCCAGCGGTCTCTCCAGCAAGGAATTGAACAGTTCTGTAGCCGATGAACATAGAGCCTTGGTTCTTACGGACTCAGAGATACCACAGATCTTCAGGTTGTTACACCTATTTCTGTTTTCATGATCGTCCACTTTGAACCCGAATGTAGTTCATCTGCTGTTGGTGCATCTCTTGCAATTTCTCTAGGTTCGTCAAACACGTCTCGTGGTCGGTCCGGGAGTCGTCAAGGACGGAAACCTTTGTTTCCAGCACAGAGGACTTCTGCTGTATATCCTCAATCTCCCGGCGCAGTGCCCTCTCAATGCCACTGCTTCAGGTCCGCCTTAGCTCAGTTTTAGTTGGCAGATATTGTAGGATGGTCTGGATGCTAGGGTTGATAGACGGGTTCGGGGTTGCCCGGCTCCCTGTATCATGCAACAGGAAAGAACTCGAGGAGGGACTGGCACGCATTTGTGCCCCCCCCCCGACCCCAAGAACTGGTATTGTGGTCGATCCCCTGGCCAAGCGAGATGTTACAGCCAGAGCCCACACTGGATCCGGATAACCAATCTAGGTCTAGGGTGCCTGAGCAGCCTCCTGTGAGCCCTGAGGGGAGGCAGGAAGGATCCGGGGCTGCGTGCAATATAGCCCGCACTACATTGAGGACAGGAGCTGGTTCCCACTCCAGATCCTCCCTCATAGAATCGGTGAGAGCCGGGAAGTCTCTTGGAACCGGGGAAGTGTGGCATTATGGATCCCCTTCAGGGAGTCCATCCTCTGCACCCCTCTTCATGACCCCTGAGGATGGCATGGGGCTAAGCGTAACAGGAGACAGTTGCAAGGAAGACTGTTATTGAGGCTGCTATTAAAGTTCCCAGCCTGTGTGCTGATGTAACATGCAGCCAGGTGTGAATCATTCATCAGTTCTTGAGCTGAGGGCACGGCTGTTCCACCGCCCCAGCTGATCTGCCCCCCCCCCCAGCTCCCGGTGCTCACCTCCGAGCCGCTGCCGCTTCCGTCAGCCTTCGTCACTGCTCACCTAAGGTGTCGATCTTCGGCAGCGTGTCCTTGCGTCGGCTCTTAGGCGTCTCTCGACATCTTCTGCCCTCCGCCGCCTGTGACACAGCGGCGGCCGGGCTCTCCTCCTCCATCTCCACTCCAGCATCTTGGATCTCTCACCTGGGCTCGCGGTAAGTCGCTCCTCTCCTTCTGCACCGACAACACCTCGGGGTCCACTGGGCACCATGTCACACTCCCTCCTCTCTTCCGCAGCGTGCATGTCAGGCAGTGTGAGCAGTGCCATCTTGACTGGGTCGTCCACTCCCTGGGCTTGAAGAAGGTGCCAATTGCAGCCTTTGGGGGATCTCTGGGGTTGCCCCCTGTCCTCTTCTTTTTGTTGCCTCCCATGAGGGGGGTCTGGGATGTCCGTGGGTTGGAGAAATCAACTGAAAAACGCCTGGGCCACTCGGGACTCATGCCTCGTGCTTCCTCACTCTCGCATCCCGAAGCCACACCCCATGTCAGTACTTTTTAATACCACTAGCTTAAAACACTTGCGTGTGAGTACTCTTTAATGCTGCTTGCTCAAACTATTTGGGTGTGTCAGTACTTTAATACCACTTGCTCATACCACTTGTGTGTCAGTAATTCTTACTACCACTTGCTCCAACCACCTGGGTGTGAGTCCTCTTTAATATTATTAGCTCCACCCACTTGGGTGTGACTGCTTTTTAAGTTTCCCCAACCACTGGTGTGGCAGTACTCTTTATTACCACTTGCTTAAAGCACTGCTGTGTCAGTACACTTTAATACCACTAGCTACATCGACTTGGCTGTGAGAACTCTCTAATATCACTTGCTCCAACCACTAGTGTGTCAGTGGTGTGCACTTGCTCCAACCACTGGTGTGTCAGTATTCTTCAATACTACTTGCTTTAACCGCTGGTGTGCCAGTACTCTTTAATGTCAATTGTTAGTGGGGTACCCACTTGTTCAGGGCACTAGTGTGTCAGTACTCTTTAATACCAATAGATCAGGGCACTTGGGACTCACTGCTCTTTAATACCAGTTGGTCAGGGCACTTGTGTATCTCTGCTCTTTAATACCAATTGTTCAGGCACTTGTGTGTCACTGCTCTTTAATACCAGTAGTTCAGGCCATTTAGGGGTCACTGCTGTTTAATACAAATAGTTTGAGACATTTTGAGGTCACTGCTCTTTATTACTAATTGTTCAGGACACTTGTGTGTCAGTATTATTTAATACCAATAGTTCAGGCCACTTGGTGTCACTGCTCTTTAATACCAATAGTTCATGCCACCTATGTGTCAGGTCTCTTTAATGCCAGTTGTTCAGAGCAAGTGTGTGCCACTGCTCTTTAATACCAATTGTTATCAGAGTATGCATTGGTTTAGTGCACTTAAGGAACATTTTACTGTAATTTTGTTTGTACATTACGGGCCACTGTAACTGCAGTTGTCTAACATTGCAGAAAACAGCAAAAAAGGGACAGGGATGTGGCCGTGGTGCTGCTGCAGGTAATGGAGCTGTTGCTGTAAGGAGAAGATGTGTTTCATCTTTGCCTGCTACACCTTCCTCTGATGCAAGCAGGCACCAGACTTTGGAGCGCATTATTGTAGGCCCCAAGTGGTGAGGCCAGAACAAGCACAGGCAGTTGTAGATTATGTGGCATGCAGTGCTACTAGTTCCATGGGATTGTATTCTACATACTCCACTTCTGCTGAAAGTGCTGAGCCCTCCACCTCCACCATGGACATGCTTACATCCCTTATCAAGGCATGGATGCCACAGGATTTAGCTGTGCCTGCACCTGACTGAGTTGTTAAAGAGTTTTCTACCCCCTTTTCCTCCGCCTCTGCCACATCCAACTCCTCCGTCTCTTCCGCTTACACCGCCACCGCCACATCCAACTCCAACACCTCGCCCCCCTCTGGACCACTGACACCTGTTAAAAAAGTATTTGAATTAAAATTATTTATGTATATATTTATGTATATATTTATTGTTGATATTAATGATTTGCTCATTTATGTATATAATGATTTAAAAAAAACAATATTTATATTTTTTTACTATGTATGTATTTCTTTATTTTTTGGTTTTCTGTTATTGTTTTAAGTACTTTCCCCAGCCCATTTTGTGCACGGCAGTCACCCTGGCAGTCAACTGGTAAGGGATCCTAAGGACCCCTACACTAGTTCACAGTGTACTGATTGCCAGCATTGGCAGATTGCAAATTGGATAATTTTACACAGATTTTGCAGGTATCCTTTATGGGACAAACAGAGTATATAATATCTGGGTCGAACCTAGCTTTGACCCAGATACAAAGCCCATCACTATCCATTTTCTTTGTGGCAGTTGTGGGATTGGTGGATGGGATTGTGGGGCCAGATTCAGATGAAATGGAGAGAGATTTCTGCTTCTGTAGAGCACTGGGGGAAAACAGACATATGCAGCAACAGGTTTGCTGCATATACTAAAATGTATGGCTGGCCAATCTATAAGAACATTTTGGGATGTCCCACACTGGCTGTAAAGGAGGGGTGCTGCTCACTGGCTGTAATGGAGAGATGCCCCTGACTTATTATAATAAAGGAATGCCCCTCACTGGTTGTAATGAGGGATAATGCCCACTGGTTGTAATGAGGGATGTTCCTCAGTGGCTGTAATGAGGGATGTCCCTCTGTGACTGTAATGAGGGATGCCTCTCTTTGGTTGTAATAAGGGTTGCCCCTTACTGGTGGTAATGAGGGATACCTCTCAATGGCTGTAATGAGGGATCCCCTCAGTGGCTGTAATTAGGTATGCCACACACTGGCTGTAATGAGGGATGGCACACACTAGCTTTAATGAGGGATGGCCCTCACTGGTTGTATTGAGGAATGCCCCTCAGTGGCTGTAATGAGGGATACACCTCAGTGACTGTAATGAGGGATGCCTTTCAGTGGCTGTAATGAGGGATGCCCCTCACTGGCTGTAAGAGAGGGATGCCGTTCACTGGTTGTAATTGAGGGATGCTGTTCACTGGCTGTAATGTGTGTGTGCCCGGGGGCTTACCTGTATTATTATTATTATTATTATTATTATTAATAATAATATTATTATGTAATTCTTAGGTTGTGCTTCCCTTTAAGGGCATGGCTTTGGGTGTAGCTGTGGCATGGGTTAAGTGCAAAAAAAAGTCCCTCTTTCTAGTTTTCAAAACTTGGGAGGTATGAGTGATGCGTTTATTTGTTTTCAGGCTGAAAATGTCCTTTAAAGGAAAACTCCCTTTTGGCATGTTTCTGATGTTCTGCCTTATTGTTTTCCACTTTTTGAATCTAAAATAAACATCTGTGTTAGGATTGTTCCTCCAGGCCTGTGATTTAAAGATACAAATACAAAGCACATTAAAGTGGACCAACACCCAGGGGTGATCGGCCCGGGAATCTATAAGATTCCCGGGCCGATCACCTCCCTCACCGCGGGACACCCGAGATCGGGATGTCCCGCGGTGAGGGACCCCCCCAAAAGCCCCAAAAAACTCCCGCGCGCCCCTCTAAGCGTGCGCGCGCCGGCCGCTTGTGAATGGCCGGCACGGGCGCGCGCACTGTCAAAGGGGCGCGCGGGAGGCGGCGGCGGACGCGCTGTCTTGTCCGCGCTTGTCCGTGGCTACGTGGGAGCGTGGTGAGGTGAGTTTTGGGGGGTTTCTGGGGGGTTTTACACAGCGGGGCACCCCTAATCGGGGTGCCCCCCTGAAGTGGACCAAAACTCAGGATAGTCAAAATCTGGGTGTTGGTCCACTTTAAAGACATCATTTTGCCACACAATAATGGACATTTTTAAAAATGCCATCGAAAGTGCAACTACCCTTTAGGCCTTTGGTTAGGGATGAGCAAATTCGCAACGAATCTGAATATTGACGAGATTCTATCACACGAATCACTTTCTTAAATCCCATTTAGTGCGGTCCAGGCCATCTACAATGGTCGATCCACATGTCAGGTCATGTCCCATGGGGCAAAGAATCCTAGGAAGGCATCACATGCAGCTTATCACCAGCCAGCTCCCCTGGTGATGTCACAGCCATTTATAAGCGGTGGCCATCTTGCAGGCTCTCATTTCAGCAGTGTATTGTGGTGAGAACGGGTCAGAAAGAGAGAGAAAAAGAGCCAGGGAGAGAAAAAGGCAGTAAAAGAAAGAGACAGGGCGAAAAAGAGAGAGGAAGAGAAAGAGACAGAGATAGACAGAGTGACAGTGTACAGTGTGTTTGCATTTGGTTTTGCATTTGGCCCAGGTCTTGAAAGCCTAGTTAGTGTTAAAGGCCACAAACCTGGCCAAAAATATCCACCTCTTGCTTTTCTACAAAAACTTGTTTTAAAGCTTGCTGTAACATATTTAACTGACCCTCAACCGGGGCATCCCATTTAACCCTTTAACCACCAGCCTACTTTGAGATTTTGTCACCCTTTGTTGCCAGACCATTTTGCACTATTTTGCGCTCCACATGTTCAACTGGGATTTTTGAAGGGATTTACAGGGATTTCCCAGTAAAGTGATATATTGTTTTTTCAGCAAGTTGGGCTTTAACAAACAATTAACAAACAATTAACAATTAATAATTTTACAAACAATGTCTTGTTTGTCATTTTTTAGGTGTATTCTCAATATTTTTGGGTGAAATATGTGCAAAAAAAATAAAAAAAAACATTTTTTTACAATTTGTAAGGTTTTTTTTTTTTAAATAAAAAATGTAAGTTTGTCAATAAAATCTTATTGTGTTTGAAATCACAATTTCTCCCGGTTACAGCGGTACCACATATGTATTGGTAGACACCATTTGCTGCCCAGGAGACTCCCCCAAACTGAAACAGCGCTTTAGGAGATTTTCAGATAAAACACAACTATGCTATGCGCACCTTGCAGATTTGAAAGAAAAACAACCCTTTACATTTGAAATACCCCCTACAAACTATATATTCCCTGGAAGGACACACATCAAGCTTTCTAGGAGTACCAGGCTTGTTGATGTGGCTGCAGTTTTCTGGAAGTAATCCCTCAATGTATTCTTTAGTTGCACAGGGTTTCCCTAAAAAAGAATAAAAAAGCAGAATTAAGGCCACATTTTCCAAAAAATTATGTGCAAACAAGAAAAAAAACCTGAAAATCTGAAAAAGCAAGTTCCCCGAACAGAAAAATACCCAACATGAATAGGTCCTGTCAAGGGAAGAGTTGCCAAACACCCCAAAGTAAAGCATGTGCGTAACGGTAATTTCACTTGAATATTTCAGTTCTGCTGACAAAGTGTTCACCTTGCACTTTTTCTACCAAAACAACCCTTTACGCTTGGAAAACCCCCATAAACCATGTATTCCCTGGAAGTAAACATGTTAAGCTTTCTAATAGTACCCAGCTTGTTGTAGTGGGCTCACCTTTCTGGAAGTAATCCCTCGAAGAATTCTTAGGTTGCACAGGGTTTCACTAAAAAAATGTATAAAAAAGCAGAATAAAAACACCTTTTCCTAAAATATCATTATACAAATAAGAAAAAACAAGCTAAATCTGAAAGAGCAAGGTCCCCCAAGCAGAACAATACCCAAATGCATAGGTACCTTTAACCTTTTAACTGCCAGCCTACTTGAGATTTTGTCACCCTCTGCTGATGGGATATTTTTCACTATTTTGCGTGATGTTTAACTGGGATTTTTGCAGGAAGTTCCGGGAAAATTATATATATTTTCTTTTTGCAGCAGACTTTAACATGAAATATCGTATTATTTTTTTTTCTACTGTTTTTAAAAACATATATATATTTTTTTTTAATTTCCTCCGTTATTTTAACTAAAACATTTATTTTATTAAAGAAAACCATATTGAATGTGATAGCCCCATTTCTCCCGATTACAATGATACCACATATGTATCAGTAGCCCCCTCGTTCCTGCCCAAGAGATCCCCTAAACTGAAAAGAGCACTTTATAACATTTACAAATAAAATACAACTACTATCCACACTATAAAGGGTTAAATAAAAAAAAAAATTGGTGTGGGAAGGCGGACCCCATTTCTTGGGAGAATTTTAAGGGTAAAAACCCCTTAAAATTCTCAAAAAAAAATGGCATGAGGTCCCCCCTACCCAGCTTAACCAGACTGGGACCAGCTATGGGGGCTTGTAGAACAGGACACTCTAGCACTGCTCTACAAGCCCCCATAGCTGCAAGCCCGCAAAGCCTAGGGCCACAGGCTCTTCGCCCCCCTGGGCTTTGGGGAGGCAGGTAATGGGGGGGTTCAGGGCTAATGGCAAGTCGCTAGCTGCAGGTGACTTGCCAGACCCAGAGCCTTGTGAACTGGTATAGGTGTCTCATGAACCCCTTATCAGTTCACAAAGGGTTAACAATAAAAAACACACACCACACACTTTAAAAATGACTTTATTAAAAAAAAAAAATGTTTATTTCTTTACTCACCTCTGATCATCAGCTCCTGTGTCCCTCGCCTATCCGATGCCAGTGATGGCTGGCCAGAGGAGGGGGAGGCAGGCGATTGGAGGATCACCTACCTCTCTCCTCCTCTGCCCAGCCATCACCTGGCATCTGACAGAAGAACCGCGGGGTGCCAGGACGACGCCTGCCTGGCGACGTCATCCGCCCGCCGAAGGGGTGGGGCTAGCAGTAAAGATGGTGGCGGCCATCGGAGCTATGGAGGGAGGAGGGCTGTCAGGCCCTCTCCTGAAGGTGGAAAAGCTGGGGTGGTGATCGGGGCCCCCCCATGAAGGGGAGAGCCGGCGGGAGCGATCGAGCACGAAGGTGACTAAATGTCATTTTTATTAATTTTTTTTAACAGGAAATTACGGCGGCTGTCCTATTTTGGGCACTTCCCTGCAGCCGGAGGAGCCCCAATGGGTGATTGGAGCCCCCCCGGTTGAAGAGTAGACCCGGCCGGATCGAACGAGGGGTCAGGTGAGTGCCTTTTTCTTTTACTTTCTCTGCTAGCAGGGGGGAAGTCAAGCACAGAATTTACGTGGCTGGCGTTTAACTGAGGGGAAGGCAGCCACGTACATTTTACGTGGCTGGTGGTTAAAGGGCTAAGGGCATCTGAGAGTTTTTTGCATTTGGTTTTATGCCTAGGTCTTGAAAGCCAAGCTAGTGTTTAAGGCCACACACCTGCCCAAAAATATAGCGCTCTTGCTGTTGTACCAAAACCTTGTTTTAAGGCATGCTGTAGTGCATTTAACTGGCTATCGCTGGGGGTATCCCATTTAAGGGCATCTGGGAGTTTTTGCATTTAGTTTTAAAACCAAGGTAGTGTTCAAGGCCACACACCTAGCCAAAAATATCCACCTCTTGCTTTTCTACCAAAATCTTGTTTTAAAGCTTGCTGTAGTGCGTTTAACTAGCTCTCACCAGGGGCATCCAATTTAAGGGCATCTGAGAGTTTTGCATCTTGTTTTATGTTCAAGTGCTGATAGGTTAGTTAGTGTGAAAGGCTAGGCATAGTTACACACCTGCTGCTGTTGTGTAAAAATACTGTTTTAAGCCTACTGGAGCGAATGACTAATAAGGAGGAAGCCACCTTATTAGTCAGTCACCAGGATTACGGGATGAACTATGTAAAACCACTGCTTTATCTACTACAGCTTGTGTTGTAAACTATGAAACCATGTAAAGAACAGCGTGACACCGCCGTGCCCTGCACACATGGTAGACTGGAGGGGCACTGAGACTTGCCCATGCAGTGGAGACTGAGGAAACTATGAAGGATGAGGAGGTGGCGTAGCACACTGTCACAGGAACAATGGCCTCAGAGCGTGAAGGTGAAGCATCGTGTGGACTGTGGGAAAATCAGCTACTCAGTGGCATAGTATGGACTGTGGGAAAATCAGCTACTCAGCGGCATAGTGCTGGCAAGTCACCTGCAGCTAGTGGGTGACTTGCCATTAACCCTGGGCCCCCCCATTACCTGCCTCCCTAAACCCAAGGGGGGCAGAAGAGGCTGTGCAGGCATAGGCTATGCCGGCTTGTAGCCTGCAGGGCCAGGGGCCATCGAAGCTGGCCCCTGTGCCCTGTTCAACAAGCCCCCATAGATGGTCCTGAGCTGGTTATGCTGGGTAGGGGGGACATCACGCCATTTTTTTTGGGGGGATTTATAAGGGTTTTTAACCCTTAAAATTCCAAAAACAATGGAGTCCCCCTCCCGGAAGGGGAGACCCAGTGTCATTTTTTTTTAAATAACCCCATGTTACCTGTCACTCATTTTATCTGAAAATCTCCTAAAGCGCTGTTTCAGTTTGGGGGAGTCTCCTGGGCAGAAAAGGGTGTCTACCAATACATATGTGGTACCGTTGTAACTGGGAGAAATTGGGTTTTTACACACAATAAGATTTTATTGTCAAACATTTTTCATTACAAATAAACACAACAATTTGTAAATGTAAATTGCAAATGACAAACAAGACAAACATGACATATCAACCCCAGACTCTACTGAAAAAAACAATATATAATTTCCCTGAGAAATTCCTGGAAATCCCTTAAAAAATCACAATTGATCATGCGCAAAATAGTGCAAAATGGTCTGGAAGCAAAGGGTCACAAAATATCTAGATAGGCTGGCAGTGAAAGGGGTATGGCGCTGCTCTCCAGTTATAGACATTCCTCCGCATCAGACCACAAGTAATTATTGAGGAAATGCATAAGGTAAAACTTTTTAATAATATTCTTGGGATAACATATATGTGCCCCAAATTTTATATGTACTCTTCATGCTGCTGCAAACTGCAGGGTGTGTCTTTCAGGCAATATATGGTCTCTTCATGCTGCTGCCAACTCCAGGGTGTGTGTTTCAGGCAAGATATGGTCACCTCATGCTGCTGCCAACTCCACGAGGTGTCTTTAAAGCAATTTATGGGCTCCTCATGCTGTTGCCAACTCCAGGGTGTGTCTTTCAGGCAATATATGGGCTCCTTATGCTGTTACCAACTCCAGGGTGTGTCTCTTAGGCATTATATGGGCTCCTTCTGCTGCTGCCAACTCCATGGTGTGTCTTTCAGGAAAATGCTCCTCATACTGCTGGCAACATCTTTCAGGCAATATATGAATTTACTGCTTTAGGGATACCCAGAATTGGTATTCCTATTTTGTGTGGGACCCACCTTATACTATAGTCATATAGTGTTCATATTTAGCTCAACTGATAGAAAGCTTTTCCCAGGGCTAGGCTCTACCCAGGTTTTTATAGAGCTTTTTAGAATATGACCATACTTAATTATGATTAAAAATTCTCCTTAAAGTTTATTAAATATCAAAATAAATTCCATAAAAGGAGTTTGTTGCTCCACATTTGAAGAGACGTCACTTCCGGACATCCGCCGGAAGTGACGTCGCGCGTCACTGGTCTGACCGGCTGTTCGAATCGTCTGTATTCATGTGCCATTTTGTTGAAGTCCGCAGGTACTGGCAAAGGTGTTCCATGTGCCTGAGGACTGAGGGGAGCTGCGCAGTAAATGCTGCCCCATTACTGGCACATTGCTGGAAGTCTGCAGGCACTGGCAGAAGCGTTTAATGTGCCTGAGGACTAAGGGGAGCTGCGCAGTAAATATTGCCCCATTACTGGCAAAGGTGCGGACCTAAAGAAAAAGCATTCTTTATTATAAATAAATAAGAGTTCATCTACAGTATATGAACTCTTATATGAGGGGCCATGACACATCTCAGGAGGTGGAGGAGCATACTGTCACAGCCATGGAGGTGCAGGACATGGGTGTCTGCCAACAAAGGGTTCAGCAGCAGCTTAGGCGTACTCAGTAAGTCTTGCAAAATACCCATCAATGTTCCAACAGGAGTCCCATCCTCATGTTCACGACTACGGCAGCTGGGGAATACTGAAGCCTGCAAGAAAAAAATTACTTGATGCTACACTGCTTACAGAGATTACACTTGTTGCTTCCCTCTAAAAAGCAGGGGGTCAGGGAGTCATAGAGTCAGAGCTAGTTTTGGCTGGAGTCGGAGTTGGAAAAAAGGTTTCTACACTTGCATAAGAAAAAATATATATATTTTTTTAATATTGTATAAAGTTTAGAAACAATCATAAATATATTCTATGTTGTTTCAAACTAAATCCCTAGTTTATAACAAGCAGAAGCAGCCACAGCAGGATATTCTAGATATGATAGATCATGAGTTTTTCAATCTCCCATGTCCCTTATACTCATATACTCATGCTGCACCAAGGCCCTTAAAGGGCCCCAATGCCTGAAAATTACAGGAATTTAAATGTATTGTCCAGGCAAAACAAAAAAGCAGCTTAAACCAGCTCCGTGCCCGCAAGGAAAAAAAAGGGTTATAGAGTGAGTGAAAAGACGCTGAATGGTGAGATTTTACAGAATGCTGAGAAGTGCTGTGAATAGTGTTTGCCAGGATGATACACGAAGTGATTTATGGCCGGTAGAAGGAACTACAAAGAGGACACTGTGTGAGGTGGATTATTGAAATAATGTGTGCGGTTTAATATAGCATCAAACCAGTGGAGAAAGAGCACTCCGTTTGCAAATTCCTTGTGGGGTGTTGAGGCAGCTGCAAATATATAGAGGCTAGTTTTAGAATTTACCTCACAGCTGAGAGAAATCAAGATGGCGGAGGCCCTCACAGCATAAATGAAGGAGACTGAGGGTGGAGCCGCAATGTCTTCAGCATTACAGACATCAGTTCAAGTAATCCCTGATATTCTTATTCAATTTGAGAACATGCTCACTAAAGCCCTGTCTTTCAATAATTAGATTATAATGGATCATTTCACTAGAGAACTAGATAAGACTAGACTAGATAAAGTATCTGCTGGCTTATCCCCTTTAGAGGCGAGGCTAAATTCAGTTTCAGAAGCACAGCAGGTGCTAGATACAGAAATTAACATTCTTAAAGGAGCACTATCGCGAAAAAAATGGCAAAAAATAAAAATCCATATAAGTATGTTGTATGGCGGGAGGAGAGGTCCCTTTGGCACCCGGCATTTAGAAATATGCAGCCAGGCTTGTTTTTAAAATGTATTAATGGAAGGAAAGGAAATCGGGTTTTGTCACCCCTGATACACTAAACCTGTCACCCCTGGATTTTATTCCTACCAGGAGAAGAAAACAACAAGCTTGGTGGGCTTTTAATTCAGTTTGGGTGTATAAGTGACCCCTCCTTTCATTAGCCAATATGTTTTTATGGGTTTTTAGTAGTACACTATTTCACGATAGTGCTCCTTTAAGAAGCACAATGAAACCCTACATTGCAAATTAGAAGACATTGAAAATAGAGACAGGAGGTCTAATCTCCGCTTCAGGGGCCTGCCAGAACATATGGAAGATGTCAAGTCTGTGATAACTGCTCTGTGTCAAGGAGTTAAAACCAGAAATCCATATTGACCGCCTGGAATTTGACCACATCCATAGATCCCTAGGCCCCTGCAGACCCCCAGAAGAGCCTCCGAGAGATATTATCGCCAAATTCCACTTTTATAGCACCAAGGAAGTGATACAAAAAGCTGCTCGGCTTTCTACAAATTTACAGTTCCAGGGCCATAGATATCTTCAACTACTATGTCTAGAAGGAAGGAGATGCAACCTTTATTGGCATTGCTGCAGGAAAACAGAGTAAAGTATAAATGGGGATACCCCTTTCGTATTACTTTTAGGCATAAAGACATCTCTTTTTCGGCTGTTTTGGTAGCAGAATTGCAGGCTCATATGATTCTGATGGGCTGTGGAGACAAACATCATCTAAGTCCCCTAGAGGAAAAAAGGAATCCCATAAAATTCAACAGGCAGGAAAACGCTTGAGACATAGAAATTTCTTGACTTACAGGGCAACCTCTCTGAACTTTGATGCCACTTGAAGTTATACCAACTACTGAACTTGAGCTTATCTATAAAGTCCCTGGTTCAAGACTTTTATTTTGCTCTGGCTTTACCACGTAAAGGGGTTTTCATCAATGTACCGCGTTTCCGTGGAAATGTTTAGATCTCATACTAGCTTTGACGTTCTTTTGCATATTAGAGTTATAGTAGTTTATCCCTAACTTCTCGCGGTACTGCGGTGACGAACCCCAGTTAAACCAGAAATGTAAGTATTTGTGTGTTATTAACTGCTAATTGTAATTTGTTTTGCTCATTTTTGTTTTCTATTTTATTTTATTTTGTGAGCAGACCTCTAGACCAGTTGTTTTTTTTACTTTTTTGGCTGTTCTAGAATTGTGCCCAGTTGCCCAGGGTCAAACAATTATATGCAGGGATTCTAATCTAACTCTAAACCCAAACCCATACCCATTGATAGACATTGATAGACAATCCCCCATTGATAGACAACCCATTGACTTCAACCCAAATTACATCGGCCTTGAGGGCGTTTAGGAAGTTGTTAGTCTCCTGTGCTTTAGTTGATAGTTGGAGACAGGTACTCAGAATTTTACTAATTTTTCACATCCTCACAATTAGAGATGAGCGAACCGGTTCGGACGAACCGGAATTCGCTCCGAATTTCAGGAAATATTCGATTCGGCACGAACCCGAATATTTTGTGGTTTGTGCCGATCGAATTTTTCCTGAAATTAAAAAAAAGAAAATGCCGGCATGGTGACAGCGGAGCCGGCCGGCGGGCCGGTAAAGCCGGCCGGCCCACTCCCACCATGCCGGCATTTAAAAAACAAACAAACAAAAAAAAAAGCATTTTTGCCGGCATGGTGGGAGCGGGCCGGCCGGTTCCGCGCTGACAGCGGAACCGGCCGGCCCGCTCCGCTGTCAGCGGAACCGGCCGGCCCGCTCCCACCATGCCGGCATTTTTAAAAAAAGCAAACACTTACCTGCAGGTCCGGAGCGTGGAGGCCGGCGCCGCTCTCAGCTGTCATCTGAGGGCGCGTCATCAGAGGCGCCCTCTGATGACGGGCCCTCAGATGACAGCTGAGAGCGGCGCCGGCCTCCACGCTCCGGACCTGCAGGTAAGTGTTTGCTTTTTTTTTAAATGCCGGCATGGTGGGAGCGGGCCGGCCGGTTCCGCTGACAGCGGAGCGGGCCGTCCGGTTCCGCTGTCAGCGCGGAACCGGCCGGCCCGCTCCCACCATGCCGGCAAAAATGCTTTTTTGGTTTTGTTTTTTAAATGCCGGCATGGTGGGAGCGGGCCGGCCGGCTTTACCGGCCCGCCGGCCGGTTCCGCTGTCAGCGCGGAACCGGCCAGCCCGCTCCCACCATGCCGGCAAAAATGTTTTTTTTTTTTTTAAATGCCGGCATGGTGGGAGCGGGCCGGCCGGCTTTACCGGCCGGCCCGCTCCCACCATGCCGGCATTTTTTATGGGGAACTTCGTAAAAGTTCGATTCGGCCGAACCCGAATTTCTTTGTGAAATTCGGCGAATCGGCCGAATCGAACTTTTCAAAAGTTCGCTCATCTCTACTCACAATGTATATACACGTATTGATCACATTTTCCTTCCTCACCAAGTGTTCCCCTTAATACAAGTAGTCAAGATAGTACCGATCTCATGGTCGGACCATGATGGAGTATTACTTAAACTGTCCTCTTTAATTAGCAGGCCATCTAGGTCTTCATGGTCCCTTAATGTGTCCCTTTTATTTGCCCCTGAGATTGTAGAGTCCATTTCTGGGGCTTTCAGAGTACTTTGCTCTGAATGAAGGTCCGGAAGTCACAGCGGCAATATGTTGGGAGGCGCACAAACCAAGCATCAGAGGAAAGTTTATCCAGATAACTTCTAGAAAGAAAAGAGAAAGAAATACTTATATTGAGAGGCTGGAAAAAGATTATGCAGAGGCAGCTGATAAGGCCAAGGTACAAATGACAACAGATTTACGTGCCAAGCTTCACGGGATCTCACAGGAGCTCAATTTAGCATTAGTGGGTAAGGCAGAGAATAATATTAGATGGTTGAAACATAAATATTATTGTAAGGCCAATAAACCGGATACATTGTTAGCGAGGAAATTAAAATCGCCAGAGCAGGAGTATCGCCCAATTAGATTAAAAAACGAGAGTAACCCTTATAAAATTGTTAAGCCGTTTGGATTGCAACTCCAGAAGCTTTACTCTAGTACTAAACCCCCAAGTAATGAAGTTTGGATGGGTTTTTTGAGATTGTAGCTTTAACAGAATTACCAGATCAACTTAAAAATGTGCTGGAGGAAGAGTTTGGAGTTGAGGAAGTCCAAAGGGCAGTATCAAGCCTAAAGATGAATAAGAGGCTGGGCCCAGATGGCTTCCCTGCAGTCTACTTTAAGTTTTTTAGCTCTGTTTTAGTTCACAGGTTAGCAGCCTTTTTTAATGACATTAGGAATGGCAATGCTTTCACTCGAAAATCCCTTACAGCCTCAATTAGCATGATTCTAAAACCTGACACGGACCATTCAGTTTGGTCTAACTATAGGCCAATCTCCCTTATAATTGTAGATGTAAACATTTTTACTAAGATTTTGGCTGATAGGATGTCCAAATATATGGCTCAATTGATACGCAATGATCAGGTGGGTTTTATAACGGAGAGTCAAGCGGGTGATAACATCAGGAGAGTACTACAGTTGAATCATTTTGCTAGCGAGAATAATATACCGGCTATGCTTTTGTCTTTAGATATCAGAAAAGCCTTGGATTCTGTTAATTGGGAATATCTATTCTATTTACTGGAGAAATGGGGTCTTGGGGTCAAATTTATTAACATCATGAAGGCGATATAAGCTAATCCGATGTAAAATACTGTGGATACAAGTCAGACACATTTAATTTGGAAAGAGGAACAAGGCAGGGATTATTATTATTATTATTATTATTGTTTATTTATATAGTGCCATCATCTTCCGTAACGCTTTACAAAGTAGTAATTACAGACAGGGTAGAAACATACGGTACATATACTATTTCAAATGCAGTTTCACAGATTTGACAGTGGATATTCTGAGTACAAGATACAATAGGGGAGAGAGCAAAATGTGTAAAATCTATACAAAATAAACTAAACTGACTGAAAATGACTGTAATTCTTCTTTGAATAACTGTGCAGGAAAGTCTAAAGGTATTAAAGTGGAACAAAACCCTGAGTGGCGACCCTGAAGTCTATAAGACCCGGCCATTGACCTTCCCCCTTGGACATCCTAAATCGGGATGCCCCACTGTGTGAAACGACCCCTGGATAACCACAGATCCCCCCATTTTTCTGGTGCGCTCACGCAGATAGTCATTTAGACAGGCCGGGCGGCCAGGAAGGTTGCTGCTCAGGCACCCCATCTGCGTGCAAACAGAGCTGATTGGATGAGAGCCCGCGCATGCGCTGTGGGACAGGGAAAGGTACATTTTCACAGGCGAACATGGGGATTTCACATATCAGTGCATCCCAAGTCGGGATGCTCCTCGGGGCACAAAACAAAACTCCAGATCCTGGGTTGGGCTTTGCTCAAAACACACAAAGCTGAAAGAAAGATCATATGGAAAAATGAAAAATAAGAATATGAAAGAGAAAATGGTAAATTGAAAGATTCTGCAGCAGAGCCAACATGAAGGGAAAACTGTCAAAATGAAAAGAGCAATAAAACAGGATGTAAACATAAAAATCCAATTCTGAAATAAAATAACCCCCCCCCCCAAAAAAAAAAAAACAAAAACTGGTGAGTCTGAGATTCGAAACCAATGACTCTCTGTTTCAAAGACATTGAATTTACCAATCAGCTAAATGACTTCTAGAGCTTTTCTCTCTGTTTTAGATATATGAGTTCTGGCCAGGCAATGTTGTTATCTTATGCTGGATGGCTGCCAGCACTGAACAGCTGATACTTTGTTACATTGTTTCCCCCTCTCCTCAGCATGGAACAGGCCAGAGTGTCCGGCCCCGACACTCAGCAGATCATAAACATGAGCTATTAGTCTCCAGCTGCACAACACAGACATCATTTTTTTTCTAAATTTGTAATTCTTACTCTAACACTTACCTGCATTCAAAGTACCATTTAAATATGTCACCAAGAAAAATTTGCGATACTGCTCCTTTAAATGCTTCTATGCTCCTATTGTGTTTTAATCAGTTAGAGACCCCTCCCTCATCCTGCATGCAGGTACAGTACTGTACTGTATTAGATTCAGAGATCTTTTTGTACCGTTTGTGTTCAACCTAAATATCAACCTTCCTGCCAGTCCCACGGTGCATGCACAAGTGATCAACCAATCATCTGAATTGGGGTGCCCCACCGTGAGAAACCCTCCCCAGTTCACTCCCAGTTCTCATGGCGCCTGCGTGGGCTCTTGTCTTTTATATATCGGGGCCACCAAAACCGGTGGTTGGTCCACTTTAAAGAGGAGCAACACCCCCCTCCAGTCTGCTTTACAGGGGCATCCAATGTAAGCTCATCTGCACTTCATTTAAAGTGGAAAAAAACCAAGATTTTCATTATCCTTGGTCTTGGATCTTGCCCCAGGGACATCCTGATTTAGGATGCCCCTCTATATGAAGCTCCCAGTTTGCCCCCAAAACTCACCTTTCTCCGGTCCCACGTTGCATGTACAAGCATGTACAGTCAGTGCTGTTTGCTGTAAATATTAACACATTGGGATGCTCCTCTGAAGGTCACAGATTTTTCCTGCCCTCTAAATGCACCAAAAACTCCTTCCACCAGTTCCAGAGTGCATGCATGCATGGGTTTTAATCCAATGGATGTTTACTCTTTAAGTGCCAGCCTACCTGGAGTTTTTGTCACCCTTTGTTGCCAGACCATTTTGCACTATTTTGCGCTACGCATTTTCAAATGTGATTTTTTTAAGGGATTTCCAGGGATTTCCCAAATTATATATTGTTTTTTTCAGAGTCTGGGCTTTACTGTGAAATGTCTTGTTTGGCTTTTTTTAGTGTATTACTTTTGGGTAATACTTTTGGGTGAAATATGTGCAAAAAAACTTTTTAAAAATCTATTTTTTGCAATTTGTAGCGTTTTTTGTAATAAAAAATGTAAGTTCCGGCCCAGAAGACTCCCCCAAACTGAAACAGAGCTTTAGGAGATTTTCAGATAAAATACAACTATGCTACGCTCTAAGCGCACCTTGCAGTTTTTCCAGAAAAACAACTCTTTACATTTGAAATACGCCCCACAAACTATATATTCTCTGGAAGTACATGCCTCAAGCTTTCTAGGCGTACAAGGCTTGTTTATGTGGGTGTAGTTTTGTGGAAGTAATCCCTCAATCAATTCTTTGGTTGCACAGAGTTTCCCTAAAAATGAAAAAAAAATTAGAATCAAAGCCACATTTTCCTAAAAAAAACTATATGCAAACAAGAAAAAACACATACAATCTGAAAGTGCAACATCCCCCGAACAGAACGGAACCCAACATGCATAGCTACTGTCAAGGGAAGAGTTGCCAAACACCCCAAAGTAAAGCATGTGCATAACAGTAATTATACTTGAAAATTTCAGCTCTGCTGACAAAGTGCGCACCTTGCAATTTGAAAGTACACATGTTAAGCTTCCTAAGCGTACTGAGCTTGTTGTAGTGGGCTCATCTTTCTGGAAGTAATCCTTTGAAGAATTCTTAGATTGCACAGGGCTTCCCTAAAAAAATTATAAAAAAGCAGAATAAAAACATGTTTTCCTAAAATATCAATATGCAAACAAGAAAAAACAAGCTAAAATCTGAAAGCACAAGGTCCCCCGAGCAGAACAATACCTAACATGCATAGCTACTTTTAACCCTTTTAACTGCCAGTCTACTTGAGATTTTGTCACTCTCTGTTGACAGGTCATTTTTCACCATTTTGCGCCATGTTTTTCGACATTTCCAGGAAAATTATATAAAAATATTTGCTGCAGAGTTTAAGCTTCAACATGAAAGGTCTTGTTTGTAATTTTTCTACTGTTTTTTAAAATATTAAGTAAAAAAAAAAATCCCAAAAAATAAAAAAAATTTTTTTTATAAAATTGTCTCCTTTATTTTAAATAAAACATTTATTTTATTAAAGAAAACCATATTGCATGTGATTTCTCCTGATTACAACGGTACCACATATGTATTGATAGCCCCCCATTTTTGCCCAGGAGACCCCCAAAACTAAAAAGAGCACTTTATAACATTTACAAATAAAATACAACTACTTTCCACACTATAAAGGGTTAAACCAAGAGAAAAAAAATGGCGTGGGGTCCCCCTTTCCACCCCATTTTTTGGGGGCATTTTAAGGGTTAATAACCCTTAAAAATCCCCAAATATTACATGGGGTCCCCCCTACCTGAAATAACCAGCCCGGGACCAGCTATGCAGGACTAGCCCTGCAGGCTACAAGCCGGCATAGCCTATGGGCACGGCCTCTTTTGCCCCCCCCGGGCTTTGGGGAGGCAGGTAATTGGGGGTGCCGGGGGTTAATGACAAGTCACCCGCTAGCCGCAGGTTAGCCCCCAGCTTTGTGAACTGGTATAGAGGTCTCATGGACCTCACAATGGGTCATGGAGCTCACAATGGGTCAAGTGTAAAAAAAAAACACACACACAGATAAAAATATTTTATTAGTTTTTTTTTTTAATACTGGCTTCTGCTCACCTGCTGGAAGCCTTTTATAGCTTCTGGGTGACAGAACATAAGGGGTTAACTAAAAAAAAAAAAAGACATAGGGTCCCCCCTCCCGGGGGGGGGGGGGGGCACCTTTTTTTGTGAATTTTAAGGGTTAAAAACCCTTAAAAATCCCCCCAAAAAATGACATGGGGTCCCCCTTACCCGACGTAACCAGCCCATGGACCCCTTACCAGTTCACAAGGGGTTAAATGTAAAAAATAAACACACAGACACAAAGAGAAAAAAATGACATGTATTATTTTTTTTTGTACTCTACTCACCTCCGATCCTGTGTCCCTCACCGCTGTCCCGCGCCGATGACAGCTGATGACAAATGTCGATAGTGATCAGAGCAGGGCAGGTGAGAGGCGAGTCTCGCCTCTCACCCATTTTGCACTGCTACTACTGGCATCTGTCAGACACCGGAGCTGGGGTGAGAGACTAAGACCTCTAATGACGGTGCTGGCCGCCGCCCCTAGGCCCGCCTTTTGTGGGAGGAGCGGGATGACGTCATCCCGCTCGCTGGTCTCGCAGAAGCGCAGGGCAGGGGAACGGGGAAGGGTGAGTATAAAACAGGGGCAGCCAGCACCTATTTGCTGCGTACTCTGCCTGAAGAAGTGACGTTACGTCAGAAAACGCGTTGTAGGAATTTGCCTTGGGGGTACCAGTGGGTCTGCACTGCACTTTAATTGACAAGTAAGCTTTTATGTCTTTGTATTTTGTTTATGACTTGCACCTACCTCATTGCTAATGTGTATTTACATTTAATGCTGATGCACTTTGGAAGGACTCTGACACTTTACACTATATATTTATCTATATAGTATTATTAGTTATTGCATAGATTAGAGTACCCCACTGGGATATTATAGGATAAAGAAATCTTTTTTAATGTGTCCTTGTATGTCATTTTGATTATGTAATAAACTTACTATGAATTACATTCAATAGAGTGCCATTATCATTCTCTGGATATATCCTGCTTTGGGGTTTGGGGCACCCTTGGTGGTTGCATTATTTCAAATTAATTGGGATTCACCAGAGCAGGGCACCTATATTTACTATTAGTAACTCACTGTTTGGTGCCACCCATATTCCTTGTTTATAAATATGTTTTAACTCGCAAGGGGAAATGCCAAGCATGTAGTTTCTACGTGCTTGGCACTTAACGGTAGGAGAAGCAACCACGTAGAAACTACGTGATTGGCATTTAAAGGGTTAATGGCATGTATACATTCAGCTCTGTTTGTAACAGAGCCCTGCATAGTGAAGGAGAAGCAGCCACATCCCCGACCTCCCTGCGGTCTGTGCCACGCTCCCGTCTCCAGTTTTGGGGTGATCTAAGGCTTCAGAAATTGGGATGCCCCATGAAAGTGGACCAATACCAGAGATGGTCGACTTAAAATAGAAACAATGATAAAAAAATCATTGTAGTGGGGCATACTGATTTGAGATGCCCCACTGTGTGTACCCCCTGATAGCTCTAAAACTCTTCCAGCTCCCATGTGGGCCGCTCAGCCAATCAGCAGCACATGTTCACTTCAAATGTCCTTTGTTGCTCTGAGCTCGGAGCGACAAGGAGATCTGAATCAAGCAAGCACTGCTAGATGCACCCCCGCTTGTCTCTAACTGTGGGCGTGCCACTGTCGACTATTCAAAAAGGCCTGGCGTGTGTATGCATCTCAGTTAAAGGCGAGCTGGGGATCCAGCCGTGCCACTGTGAGGGTGTAAGGACCCTGGGTTTTGCTGATGCCCGACTGGTGGCTGGGTTTTATGGTCCCATATGCAGATCCATCTGCCACCAGTGGGTGTCAGCAGAGCTCTGGCTGCTCACCCCAGCTACACTCCATCAGACACCAGAGGGTGTCATCAGAGCCTTGGATCCTCTCTCCTCATCATCTGCTGCGCCTGGTGTGTGGTACTATTTAAGTGGGATCTGCCCTACACCTGGTGCAGCAGGATTGTCTCTGTCTCTGTGTGTTTTAGTCAAAGCCTGTTCCTACCGGAGTCTGGAGACTGCCGGCATCTTTCATAGTCTGTTCCTACCGGAGTCTGGAGACTGCCGGCATCTGTCATAGTCTGTTCCTACCGGAGTCTGGAGACTGCCGGCATCTGTCATAGTTTGTACCTACCAGAGTCTGGCCCTTGGGTGAGTGCTCCAGCACCTTGGGGTATCTTTTGTTGTTAGGTATTTTTGTTAGTGAGCCTTTGTATCTGAATGTAAGATATTTTTGTTGCCCCTTTTTTCCTTTATTAAAACCATTATATGATATTTTTTGTTGTTGTGTCATTGCTCTGGCCGAACTTTCTGTTTCTGGGCGGAGAGTTCACTTTAGAGAACTCCTCGGCCCTGACAGAGGGATCTAGGAAGAGGTAAGTGAAACTGTGTGATAGTGGATACTGAATAGTAAAAATCCTGGTGATAGGTCCACTCTAAAGTGGACCAAAACCCATCTCAAGATGTCCTAGAATCTATAAGTCTCCAGGGTTGGCTGATTGTTTCTCCTGGTTTGGGATTCCCCACTGTGTTAAAATGCCCGGTAAACCCTACCTGATCCCTAATCCAAGGGCGCATGTGTGGGCTGAATTTGGGATGCCCCATAAAGGAGGTAGACTAACACCCCTAAGAGTGGAGCAAGACCCTGCACGGTCAACTAAAAGATTCCAGAGCCGGCTGCTGACCCTCCCTTGCTGTTTGAAACCCCCCAGATTGTCAGTATTTACTAACCTCTCCCTGGTCCAACAGTGCATGTGTGGGTTTTTATTCAATTGGAGCTATTTTCCGCCATTTGGCAAACAACTCTGATTGGGAGGAAAAGCGTGGCCACATCTTTGTCCTGTGCATGCGCTCCCATCCCAGCCATTCATATAGGCTGGGGCAGGAGCATGGTGCAGCTGGGGATGCGGCTGCTTGCCCTCCCATTAATCCCAGTCAGAGCCATTTGCTGAATGACATATGTGGCCAGTGTAAAGTGGTCAACAGTTATATTTGGGGTTCTTCAGTGTGGTAGTTCATGTCTGTCTTACAGTCACCACATGACTACAATATGGCACTGTGGGATGGCTAATGGATTGTAACACTGCGGGTCTACCAAACTGTTGGCTATAACCTAACCACATAGGAGTACAGCTGAGCTGCCGTTGGCTAAGGTGAGTAAGACTAGAGAAGGTTCTAGAAGCCAGACAGAGGGAATCTATATAAGGAGGTCATGAGGAGAGTTACGTCAAAAAGATTGTATTGTAGTAACAGGGAGTGAGGAAGGTACCAGCAGGGTCAAGTGGCAGCAGTCAGCAGTCTCTGGTGTAAGAGAGAGCAGGAGAGCCACATTCATGCCTAACAAGTGACCACAGAAAAGGTGAACCATGTGAATACAGACTGTATGTCCTACTGTGAAGCATCAAGTGTACCTAAAGTCCTGATAATAAAGTAAGTGCCCTTTTTATAACCCTTTCAGTGCCAAGCACGCAGATTCTACGTGCTGGCTTCTACTCCACTTAAGTGCCAAGCACGTAGAATCTACGTACCTGAATTTCCCCCCTGCTAGTTAAAAAAATAAAAAATACTCACCTGACCCCTCGTTGGATCCGGCCGGGTCTCCTCTTTAATTTGGTGCCATCCGATCCCCCGTGGGGGCTCGGATGGCTCCAGGAGAGCCCCCAGAATAGCACCCCCCCGCTTCGGCAGCAGCAGCTGCTAACTGTAAAAAAAAAAAAAATTAAAATTGACATTTACTTACCTGAGGCCGGGGCCGGATGACATCGTTGTGATGTCACCAGCAGCCGCCTCTTAATGCTGGCACCCGAGACAGAGAATCAGTCTGCTCGGGTGGTTGGAGGAGAGAGATGGGGAGGAGGAGAGGGTGGAGATCGCCCCCCTCCCCAGGCTCTCTCTTCCAAACACCCAAGCAGACTGTCATCGCAGATCGCTGGGGGACAGAGGATCGGAGGTGAGTAAAGTAAAAAAAAAAAAAATAAAGATTTTTTTTTCTTATGTGTCTGTGTCTTTTATTTAACCCCTTGTGAACTGGTAAGGGGTCCATGAGACCCCTTATACCAGTTCACAAGGCTGGGGGATGGCAAGTCACCCGCTAGCCACAGCGGGTGACTTGCCATTAACCCCTGGCACTAGGGATGAGCGAATCGATCCGGACGAACCCGGATTCGATCCGAATTTCAGGAAAAATTCGATTCGGATCGAATCCGAATTTCCCCGCGATTCGATCGCTCGAAGTTTTCCTTTAACATCCATTCATTTACATTACAGGCATTCTAAGATGGCGGACGGGACATGTCCAGACATCAACCCCGCGCCAGTGCAAGCTGGGACAGTCACATGCAGACTATCAGCAGCCAGCAAGCCCGGTGACGTCACAGCGATATTTAAGGCCGGCCATCTTGCTTTCCAGCATCATTTCTCTATTGCATTCGTGACAGACAGAACGCTGTGTAGCTGAGGGAGAGACAGACAGTTAGACAGGCAGGGACAGGCAGGGACAGACAGGGACAGGCTGGAGACAGGCAGGAGACAGGCAGGAGACAGACAGGAGACAGACAGAAAGTAAGCGAAAAACAGGGAAAGGAAGGAAAAATCGGAGGCTGTCACAGGGAGATTTTTTTTTTTGTTTCATCCAGCCTGACAGGCTTTGTTAGCGTTTTCAGGCTGCTTATACTAACTAACTGTGCATATATACTGAACTGATCTTAAGTCTGCTGTGAGGCATCCCATTCTGTGACTACACCAGCCTCTATTTAATAGCATAATAACCATTTGCACTTATTCTCATAGAAATCAGGCCTGATAAAGACACTTTTGCTGGGCATAGCACTACTGGTTTTTGTGGCATCCCATTCTGTGACAACACCAGCCTCTATTTAATAGCATAATAACCATTTGCACTTATTCTCATATAAATCAGGCCTGATAAAGACACTTTTGCTGGGCATAGTACTACTGGATATTTTTTGGGGGCATCCCATTCTGTGACAACACCAGCCTCTATTTAATAGCATAATAACCATTTGCACTTATTCTCATAGAAATCAGGCCTGATAAAGACACTTTTGCTGGGCATAGTACTACTGGATCTTTTTGGGGGGCATCCCATTCTGTGACAACACCAGCCTCTATTTAATAGCATAATAACCATTTGCACTTATTCTCATAGAAATTAGGCCTGATAAAGACACTTTTGCTGGGCATAGTACTACTGGATCTTTTTTGGGGGCATCCCATTCTGTGACAACACCAGCCTCTATTTAATAGCATAATAACCATTTGCACTTATTCTCATAGAAATCAGGCCTGATAAAGACACTTTTGCTGGGCATAGTACTACTGGATATTTTTTGGGGGCATCCCATTCTGTGACTAAAGCAGCCTCTGTTTAAGACCATATAAGCATTTGCTCTTATCATATTTGAAATTAGCCTGATAAAGACACTTTTGCTGGGCATAGTACTACTGGATATTTTTGGGGGGCATCCCATTCTGTGACTAAAGCAGCCTCTGTTTAAGACCATATAAGCATTTGCTCTTATCATATTTGAAATTAGCCTGATAAAGACACTTTTGCTGGGCATAGTACTACTGGATCTTTTTTGGGGGCATCCCATTCTGTGACAACACCAGCCTCTATTTAATAGCATAATAACCATTTGCACTTATTCTCATAGAAATCAGGCCTGATAAAGACACTTTTGCTGTGCATGCTCTCTGGTTTTTGTGGCATCCCATTCTGTGACAACACCAGCCTCTATTTAATAGCATAATAACCATTTGCACTTATTCTCATAGAAATCAGGCCTGATAAAGACACTTTTGCTGGGCATAGTACTACTGGATCTTTTTTGGGGGCATCCCATTCTGTGACTAAAGCAGCCTCTATTTAATAGCATAATAACCATTTGCACTTGTTCTCATAGAAATTAGGCCTGATAAAGACACTTTTGCTGGGCATAGTACTACTGGATCTTTTTTGGGGGCATCCCATTCTGTGACAACACCAGCCTCTATTTAATAGCATAATAACCATTTGCACTTATTCTCATAGAAATTAGGCCTGATAAAGACACTTTTGCTGGGCATAGTACTACTGGATCTTTTTTGGGGGCATCCCATTCTGTGACTAAAGCAGCCTCTGTTTAAGACCATATAAGCATTTGCTCTTATCATATTTGAAATTAGCCTGATAAAGACACTTTTGCTGGGCATAGTACTACTGGATATTTTTTGGGGGCATCCCATTCTGTGACTAAAGCAGCCTCTGTTTAAGACCATATAAGCATTTGATCTTATCATATTTGAAATTAGCCTGATAAAGACACTTTTGCTGGGCATAGTACTACTGGATATTTTTTGGGGGCATCCCATTCTGTGACTAAAGCAGCCTCTGTTTAAGACCATATAAGCATTTGCTCTTATCATATTTGAAATTAGCCTGATAAAGACACTTTTGCTGGGCATAGTACTACTGGATCTTTTTTGGGGGCATCCCATTCTGTGACAACACCAGCCTCTGTTTAAGACCATATAAGCATTTGCTCTTATCATATTTGAAATTAGCCTGATAAAGACACTTTTGCTGGGCATAGTACTACTGGATATTTTTTGGGGGCATCCCATTCTGTGACTAAAGCAGCCTCTGTTTAAGACCATATAAGCATTTGCTCTTATCATATTTGAAATTAGCCTGATAAAGACACTTTTGCTGGGCATAGTACTACTTGATATTTTTTGGGGGCATCCCATTCTGTGACAACACCAGCCTCTATTTAATAGCATAATAACCATTTGCACTTATTCTCATAGAAATCAGGCCTGATAAAGACACTTTTGCTGTGCATGCTCTCTGGTTTTTGTGGCATCCCATTCTGTGACAACACCAGCCTCTATTTAATAGCATAATAACCATTTGCACTTATTCTCATAGAAATCAGGCCTGATAAAGACACTTTTGCTGGGCATAGTACTACTGGATCTTTTTTGGGGGCATCCCATTCTGTGACTAAAGCAGCCTCTATTTAATAGCATAATAACCATTTGCACTTATTCTCATAGAAATTAGGCCTGATAAAGACACTTTTGCTGGGCATAGTACTACTGGATCTTTTTTGGGGGCATCCCATTCTGTGACAACACCAGCCTCTATTTAATAGCATAATAACCATTTGCACTTATTCTCATAGAAATTAGGCCTGATAAAGACACTTTTGCTGGGCATAGTACTACTGGATATTTTTTGGGGGCATCCCATTCTGTGACTAAAGCAGCCTCTGTTTAAGACCATATAAGCATTTGCTCTTATCATATTTGAAATTAGCCTGATAAAGACACTTTTGCTGGGCATAGTACTACTGGATCTTTTTTGGGGGCATCCCATTCTGTGACTAAAGCAGCCTCTGTTTAAGACCATATAAGCATTTGATCTTATCATATTTGAAATTAGCCTGATAAAGACACTTTTGCTGGGCATAGTACTACTGGATATTTTTTGGGGGCATCCCATTCTGTGACTAAAGCAGCCTCTGTTTAAGACCATATAAGCATTTGCTCTTATCATATTTGAAATTAGCCTGATAAAGACACTTTTGCTGGGCATAGTACTACTGGATCTTTTTTGGGGGCATCCCATTCTGTGACAACACCAGCCTCTGTTTAAGACCATATAAGCATTTGCTCTTATCATATTTGAAATTAGCCTGATAAAGACACTTTTGCTGGGCATAGTACTACTGGATATTTTTTGGGGGCATCCCATTCTGTGACTAAAGCAGCCTCTGTTTAAGACCATATAAGCATTTGCTCTTATCATATTTGAAATTAGCCTGATAAAGACACTTTTGCTGGGCATAGTACTACTGGATATTTTTTGGGGGCATCCCATTCTGTGACAACACCAGCCTCTATTTAATAGCATAATAACCATTTGCACTTATTCTCATAGAAATCAGGCCTGATAAAGACACTTTTGCTGTGCATGCTCTCTGGTTTTTGTGGCATCCCATTCTGTGACAACACCAGCCTCTATTTAATAGCATAATAACCATTTGCACTTATTCTCATAGAAATCAGGCCTGATAAAGACACTTTTGCTGGGCATAGTACTACTGGATCTTTTTTGGGGGCATCCCATTCTGTGACTAAAGCAGCCTCTATTTAATAGCATAATAACCATTTGCACTTATTCTCATAGAAATTAGGCCTGATAAAGACACTTTTGCTGGGCATAGTACTACTGGATCTTTTTTGGGGGCATCCCATTCTGTGACAACACCAGCCTCTATTTAATAGCATAATAACCATTTGCACTTATTCTCATAGAAATTAGGCCTGATAAAGACACTTTTGCTGGGCATAGTACTACTGGATATTTTTTGGGGGCATCCCATTCTGTGACTAAAGCAGCCTCTGTTTAAGACCATATAAGCATTTGCTCTTATCATATTTGAAATTAGCCTGATAAAGACACTTTTGCTGGGCATAGTACTACTGGATCTTTTTTGGGGGCATCCCATTCTGTGACAACACCAGCCTCTGTTTAAGACCATATAAGCATTTGCTCTTATCATATTTGAAATTAGCCTGATAAAGACACTTTTGCTGGGCATAGTACTACTGGATATTTTTTGGGGGCATCCCATTCTGTGACTGAAGCAGCCTCTGTTTAAGACCATATAAGCATTTGCTCTTATCATATTTGAAATTAGCCTGATAAAGACACTTTTGCTGGGCATAGTACTACTGGATATTTTTTGGGGGCATCCCATTCTGTGACAACACCAGCCTCTATTTAATAGCATAATAACCATTTGCACTTATTCTCATAGAAATCAGGCCTGATAAAGACACTTTTGCTGTGCATGCTCTCTGGTTTTTGTGGCATCCCATTCTGTGACAACACCAGCCTCTATTTAATAGCATAATAACCATTTGCACTTATTCTCATAGAAATCAGGCCTGATAAAGACACTTTTGCTGGGCATAGTACTACTGGATCTTTTTTGGGGGCATCCCATTCTGTGACTAAAGCAGCCTCTATTTAATAGCATAATAACCATTTGCACTTATTCTCATAGAAATTATGCCTGATAAAGACACTTTTGCTGGGCATAGTACTACTGGATCTTTTTTGGGGGCATCCCATTCTGTGACAACACCAGCCTCTATTTAATAGCATAATAACCATTTGCACTTATTCTCATAGAAATTAGGCCTGATAAAGACACTTTTGCTGGGCATAGTACTACTGGATATTTTTTGGGGGCATCCCATTCTGTGACTAAAGCAGCCTCTGTTTAAGACCATATAAGCATTTGCTCTTATCATATTTGAAATTAGCCTGATAAAGACACATTTGCTGGGCATAGTACTACTGGATCTTTTTTGGGGGCATCCCATTCCGTGACAACACCAGCCTCTGTTTAAGACCATATAAGCATTTGCTCTTATCATATTTGAAATTAGCCTGATAAAGACACTTTTGCTGGGCATAGTACTACTGGATATTTTTTGGGGGCATCCCATTCTGTGACTAAAGCAGCCTCTGTTTAAGACCATATAAGCATTTGCTCTTATCATATTTGAAATTAGCCTGATAAAGACACTTTTGCTGGGCATAGTACTACTGGATCTTTTTTGGGGGCATCCCATTCTGTGACAACACCAGCCTCTGTTTAAGACCATATAAGCATTTGCTCTTATCATATTTGAAATTAGCCTGATAAAGACACTTTTGCTGGGCATAGTACTACTGGATATTTTTTGGGGGCATCCCATTCTGTGACTAAAGCAGCCTCTGTTTAAGACCATATAAGCATTTGCTCTTATCATATTTGAAATTAGCCTGATAAAGACACTTTTGCTGGGCACAGTACTACTGGATCTTTTTTGGGGGCATCCCATTCTGTGACTAAAGCAGCCTCTGTTTAAGACCATATAACCATTTGCTCTTATTATATTTGAAATGAGCCTGATAAAGACACTTTTGCTCGGCATAGTACTTCTGGACCCTGCAAGGGCATCCCATTCTGTGACTATAGCAGCCTCTGTTTAAGACCATATAACCATTTGCTCTTATTATATTTGAAATTAGGCCTGATAAAGACACTTTTGACGGGCATAGCACTACTGGATCCTGCCAGGGCATCCCATTCTGTGACTATAGCAGCCTCTGTTTAAGATCATATAACCATTTGCTCTTATTATATTTGAAACTAGGCCTGATAAAGACACTTTTGCTGGGCATAGCACTACTTGTCCCTGCCAGGTGTACTTACTGCTGGTTTTTAGGGCATCCCATTCTGTGACTACACCAGCCTCTATTTAAGAACCTAACCATTTGCACCTATTCTAATTGAAATTAGGCATGATAAAGACACTTTTGCTGTGCATAGTCTTACTTCTGCCTGCCAGGTGTTCTCTGGTTTTTGGGACATCCCATTCTGTAACATACCATTAGCCTCTGCATTAACTGTAAGCTGCACAGTTATTTAAAGAAATTTGGCCTGTATGAGCCTGCTAACACACTGCTGCTGTGTGCATATATACTGATCTCAAGTCTGCTTGGGGCATCCCATTCTGTAACATACCATTAGCCTCTGCATTAACTGTAAGCTGCACAGTTATTTAAAGAAATTTGGCCTGTATGAGCCTGCTAACACACTGCTGCTGTGTGCATATATACTGATCTCAAGTCTGCTTGGGGCATCCCATTCTGTAACATACCATTAGCCTCTGCATTAACTGTAAGCTGCACAGTTATTTAAAGAAATTTGGCCTGTATGAGCCTGCTAACACACTGCTGCTGTGTGCATATATACTGATCTCAAGTCAGCTTTGGGGCATCCCATTCTGTAACATACCATTAGCCTCTGCATTTACTGTAAGCTGCACAGTTATTTAAAGAAATTTGGCCTGTATGAGCCTGCTAACACACTGCTGCTGTGTGCATATATACTGATCTCAAGTCAGCTTTGGGGCATCCCATTCTGTAACATAACATAACCTACCTACCATACTAAGCAGCTCTCTTATTTAAACTAAGCAGGCCTCTTGGAGGCTGATTGTCCACTTTTGGGTGTGCATTTATATTCGGTTTCATATACAGTGGGGTATCCCAATTTGTAAGATAACCTACCCCAACCATGTAAACTAAATAGGCCTGTTGCAGCCTGAGTTTCTCTGCTTGCGTATGGCCTGCATTACAATCTGTCTCTTTCAATGACACTGCTGCCTGGGGTATCCCAATTTGTAAGATAACCTACCCCAACCATGTAAACTAAAGGTTATGTCCTTCCAGAAGGAAAACTTATGCCGAACACTATTTTTGTTAGGGGCATTGACCTTTGGATTGATCGGCATGAAATTAAGGTTTTTTTTTCAAAGTATGGCGCTGTAAAGAAGGTCAAAATTATGTCTCATACTTGGATTATTGTTACTTTTTGTTCAGCTTGAAATATACCAGGCCACACGGGCATCCCAAGGCACATGCTATTTTAACCCTATCTGGTATACAACATAAGCGTTGATCAGGATCAGCTTCATTAAGCTACTTCAGTTTGCACTTCCTTTTGGACTGCTTTCATTTAACCAGGCCGCAGGGCACCCCAAAGCTGCACCTTGCACCCTACCTGTTTATACTAAATAAGCATCTACAGCCTCAGCTTTATTAAGTTATTGCATTTTGAATTGGTTTTGGACTGCTTTAAATACACCAGGCCGCAGGGCATCCCAAACCTGCATGTTGCACCCCATCTGTTATACTAAATAAGCGTTGATCAGCATCAGCTTTATTAAGCTATTGCATTTTGCATTGGTTTTTGTACTGCTGCCAAAACACTAGCCCATATGGGCATCCCAAACCAGCATATGTCACCCTATCTGTTATACAAAATAAGCTTCTACAGGCCCTTTTTTTATTTATTTATTTTTATTTATATAGAGCTGTAATAGCTTATATTAATTTGTGAGGTAAATTTGCCATTTTGCAGCATAATATAGAGCAGCCCCTGTGTAAATCTGAGGGGCAATAGCTTATATAGTGAGAAAAATTTGCCATTTTGCTTCGTTATATAGAGCAGGCCCTGTGTAAATCTGAGGGGCAATAGCTTATATTGTGAGGTAAATTTGCCATTTTGCAGCATAATATAGAGCAGCCCCTGTGTAAATCTGAGGGGCAATAGTTTATATTATGAGGTAAATTCATGGTTTTGCACCATTATATGGAGCAGGCCCTGTGTAAATCTGAGGGGCAATAGCTTATATTGTGAGGTAAATTTGCCATTTTGCTTCATTATATAGAGCAGCCCAGTTGCCATCGAAATCAACTACTGTCCGGCCAGTACAGCTTTTCCAGGGCAAACTCTGCTAGTTGCGGACATAAGTCAAGTTTGGCTTCCCAGCAAATCCAGTGGATCCTGAAGGTGTGTTGGCATGGTCATGTCAAGGTATGACATGACCTGCTGTTTGAGGTCCAGCTCCAGGTCTTCCTGCTGCTCATGAGTAGACTAACTATGCGGGTGTAGAAAGCTACTCACTAGCGACTGAAGACTGAGGCTGCTGCTGATGGAGCTGCTGCTGCTGCTGCTCCTTCCACCCCCCCCAGCAGCCATGGCAGTGGAAGGTGATCGCAGAGGTCCCCCCGAGTCAGACCTGCGGGAGTATGGGCCATGGCACAGATAGACATCGCCCAACTGACTACGTGGGATGTCTCTGTAGTAGGTCAGTTTTTCCTCCCTCTCAGTGGGCGTAAAAAATGCCCCCATTTTGTGCCGGAAGCGAGGGTCCAATAAGTTGGAGAGCCAGAAGTCTTCCCGCTGACAAATGGAGACAATTCTGCGCTCACTAGTACGCAAGCATGTGAGCATGCATCGTGCCATTTGTGCAAGTGACTCGGAGGGACTACCTGTCTCCATCTCCACTGTAAACTGCCACGGTGTGTCTGGGTCCTCTGTCTCGCCTTCCTCACAACCCTCTAGCTCCTGTGGCTGCACCTCCTCTCCTGTCAGATGACTAGATAAAATGGTCATTTTGTGAAACCTAAACTGTGGTTTGCTGTGCCCCACCCCCTCCTCCTCCTCCACTTCAGCCCCCACAGGCTTCATGTGGCTGTGAAATGTATGTGCCATGTCTCCAGTGCCCTGACCAGCCATGCTTTCCAACATGTGTTGTAGTACATGAAGCAGTGGAATCTCATCGTTCATCTCATAGTCCTGGCAACTGACTAATAATGTAGCTTCCTCAAAGGGCCTGAGCAAACGGTCGGTGTCACATATGAGCTGCCAATGGTTTACATTGAATTTACACAGGGGTGTCCCCCTATCCGTTTGGACCACCCAGAAATCCGTGATGGCTTTTCTCTGTTCCTATAGTGCAGTGGTCCTCAACCCTGTCCTCAAGGCCCACCAACATGTCATGTTTTTTGGATCTCCAAATAGCCAGCTCTATTGCTCTGCAGCTGCACTAATTACTCCACCTGAGCATCTTTGTGGAGATCTGCAAAGCCTGGCCTGTTGGTGGGCCTTGAGGACAGGGTTGGGGACCACTGCTATAGTGGATCCTGCATATGGAGGGTGGAATTCCAACGGGTGGAAACATCGCAAATCAGACTATGGTGGGGTACACCGTTGTGACGCTGAGGCTCAATAAGGTTGTGCTTGGTGGTGTAGGAGTGCCAGAAGTGCATGCTAACTTTCTTTCCTGTTGTTCGGATGTCTTTCAGATGGGGGCAAGACTTCAAAACTAGACTGAACACGTGTGCCATGTCAGGACGCATGACTCTGGCTTCCTTGTCGCAGCGCAAACAAGATGTTCTTCCAAGTGTCAGTCACCATGGGTCCAAATTTGCAGTTTTCGTGGATTAAGCAATGCTTTCATGGATTGAGTTCTCATTTTTAGTAGTTCCTCCCATGTGTGACTCTGATGGTCAAGGAAAACCATGTGAAGAACAGCGTGAAACCACAATCACCAAGGGGGCCTAAAAGGATATATATTGTCCACCATGAGTCTATAGTTACAGCTCCAGGCGTAGACAACACTGTGCACTTTGGTACACACTGACAGGCTAAAGGACTGGCCCACCTTCTGTTCAACAACCATGCCATGTGACTCTCCACCTCGGCTCGGCACAAGCCATCAGTTCTCTGAAAGGTCCACCACTGGGTAATGCAGCAGGCTGGACTTATGGTGACGCTGTCTGAGAGGAGAAATCCCTCAGACATCAAGATTAAAAATTCCAAGAATTTTTGAGGGCTAATTATTCAGAGGCAAATGATGGCTAGTTGTTTCTGATTTAATTGCAAGGTGGAAACACACCCTCAAACAAAACTTCACTTTCGCAATACTATTGCATTTGTCTATTCATAATTTTATGTATATACACTAACTAACCTACTTTTTCTCCACAGGATGCTGCATGGAACACTGCCACATCGCTGAGTAGCTGATTTTTCCTACCAACAGTCCGCAATAATTCGCTGCTGCTGCCGCCGCCACCGCCGCAGACTCCAGGGACCATCTTCCACTACCTCGGTTTGCAACACCTCCTCCCACGACACTCTCCTCATCACTAATTGCCGGCTAGTGGAAGAAGAGGCGAGTGTCTCCTCCACTTCTTGGCTGGGCAGTAGCTGCTGAATTTTATGATTATCAGATCTTGGATATCAGATCAATGGATAGTGGAGCTGAACCCAAAGCATAACAGACAGACAGTTGACTGGGGGTGTCAGATGCCACTTGTGATGCAGTGGACTGCTTTTGCAGCACTTCGAGACAAAGTTGCTTCATTGGCTGACACAATGACTGGTAAAGCTGTGGAACATATGGTTGAAAAGCAAGAATAACCATTTGTTTTTATATGAAAAAGACCCTGGTTTATACAGACTTTTTTTTTCCAGAGACTGCCCTGCGTGGAAATGAATGGCGCATGGATCAGCCAAGCTTTCCTCCCAACAATGCCTGATGTATTCCAGTAGATTGATGACGGGGCCAGACCAAGAAAGATGGATCGTGCAAAACAGATTTAAGGCGCTGCTCTCCAGTTACAGACATTCCTCCGCATCGGACCACAAGTAAGTATTGATAAAAAATCCTTTACGTTACTCTTACTTTTTATTAATATTCTTCGGATAAGACGGATCAGACATGATTCCAGATTAAAAATTCCAAGAATTTTGGAGGGCTAATTAGTCAGAGGCAATGATACCTTCTTGTTTCTGATTTAATTAAAAGGTGGAAACACACCCTCAAACAAAACTTCACTTTGGCAAACTTTTGCATTTGTTTATTCATAATTTTATGTAGATATTACTAACTAAGCTACTTTTTCTCCACATGACTCTCCACAGGGTGTGATTCATCCAATTTTTGGGCTCCTGAAGCCAACTCCAGTGTCTCTTTAAAGTAATATTTGGGCTCCTGCTGCTGCTGCTGCCAACTCCAGGGTGTGATTCATCCAATTTTTGGGCTCCTGAAGCCAACTCCAGTGTATATTTGGGCTCCTGCTGCTGCTGCTGCCAACTCCAGGGTGTGATTCATCCAATTTTTGGGCTCCTGAAGCCAACTCCAGTGTATATTTGGGCTCCTGCTGCTGCTGCTGCCAACTCCAGGGTGTGATTCATCCAATTTTTGGGCTCCTGAAGCCAACTCCAGTGTATATTTGGGCTCCTGCTGCTGCTGCTGCCAACTCCAGGGTGTGATTCATCCAATTTTTGGGCTCCTGAAGCCAACTCCAGTGTATATTTGGGCTCCTGCTGCTGCTGCTGCCAACTCCAGGGTGTGATTCATCCAATTTTTGGGCTCCTGAAGCCAACTCCAGTGTATATTTGGGCTCCTGCTGCTGCTGCTGCCAACTCCAGGGTGTGATTCATCCAATTTTTGGGCTCCTGAAGCCAACTCCAGTGTATATTTGGGCTCCTGCTGCTGCTGCTGCCAACTCCTGCCAACTCCAGGGTGTGATTCATCCAATTTTTGGGCTCCTGAAGCCAACTCCAGTGTATATTTGGGCTCCTGCTGCTGCTGCTGCCAACTCCAGGGTGTGATTCATCCAATTTTTGGGCTCCTGAAGCCAACTCCAGTGTATATTTGGGCTCCTGCTGCTGCTGCTGCCAACTCCTGCCAACTCCAGGGTGTGATTCATCCAATTTTTGGGCTCCTGAAGCCAACTCCAGTGTATATTTGGGCTCCTGCTGCTGCTGCTGCCAACTCCAGGGTGTGATTCATCCAATTTTTGGGCTCCTGAAGCCAACTCCAGTGTATATTTGGGCTCCTGCTGCTGCCAACTCCAGGGTGTGATTCATCCAATTTTTGGGCTCCTGAAGCCAACTCCAGTGTATATTTGGGCTCCTGCTGCTGCTGCTGCCAACTCCTGCCAACTCCAGGGTGTGATTCATCCAATTTTTGGGCTCCTGAAGCCAACTCCAGTGTATATTTGGGCTCCTGCTGCTGCTGCTGCTGCCAACTTCTGCCAACTCCAGGGTGTGATTCATCCAATTTTTGGGCTCCTGAAGCCAACTTCAGTGTATATTTGGGCTCCTGCTGCTGCTGCTGCTGCCAACTCCAGGGTGTGATTCATCCAATTTTTGGGCTCCTGAAGCCAACTCCAGTGTATATTTGGGCTCCTGCTGCTGCTGCTGCCAACTCCAGGGTGTGATTCATCCAATTTTTGGGCTCCTGAAGCCAACTCCAGTGTATATTTGGGCTCCTGCTGCTGCTGCTGCTGCCAACTCCAGGGTGTGATTCATCCAATTTTTGGGCTCCTGAAGCCAACTCCAGTGTATATTTGGGCTCCTGCTGCTGCTGCTGCCAACTCCTGCCAACTCCAGGGTGTGATTCATCCAATTTTTGGGCTCCTGAAGCCAACTCCAGTGTATATTTGGGCTCCTGCTGCTGCTGCTGCTGCCAACTTCTGCCAACTCCAGGGTGTGATTCATCCAATTTTTGGGCTCCTGAAGCCAACTCCAGTGTATATTTGGGCTCCTGCTGCTGCTGCTGCCAACTCCAGGGTGTGATTCATCCAATTTTTGGGCTCCTGAAGCCAACTCCAGTGTATATTTGGGCTCCTGCTGCTGCTGCTGCCAACTCCAGGGTGTGATTCATCCAATTTTTGGGCTCCTGAAGCCAACTCCAGTGTATATTTGGGCTCCTGCTGCTGCTGCTGCCAACTCCAGGGTGTGATTCATCCAATTTTTGGGCTCCTGAAGCCAACTCCAGTGTATATTTTGGGCTCCTGCTGCTGCTGCTGCCAACTCCTGCCAACTCCAGGGTGTGATTCATCCAATTTTTGGGCTCCTGAAGCCAACTCCAGTGTATATTTGGGCTCCTGCTGCTGCTGCTGCTGCTGCCAACTTCTGCCAACTCCAGGGTGTGATTCATCCAATTTTTGGGCTCCTGAAGCCAACTCCAGTGTATATTTGGGCTCCTGCTGCTGCTGCTGCCAACTCCAGGGTGTGATTCATCCAATTTTTGGGCTCCTGAAGCCAACTCCAGTGTATATTTGGGCTCCTGCTGCTGCTGCTGCCAACTCCAGGGTGTGATTCATCCAATTTTTGGGCTCCTGAAGCCAACTCCAGTGTATATTTGGGCTCCTGCTGCTGCTGCTGCCAACTCCAGGGTGTGATTCATCCAATTTTTGGGCTCCTGAAGCCAACTCCAGTGTATATTTGGGCTCCTGCTGCTGCTGCTGCCAACTCCAGGGTGTGATTCATCCAATTTTTGGGCTCCTGAAGCCAACTCCAGTGTATATTTGGGCTCCTGCTGCTGCTGCTGCCAACTCCAGGGTGTGATTCATCCAATTTTTGGGCTCCTGAAGCCAACTCCAGTGTATATTTGGGCTCCTGCTGCTGCTGCTGCCAACTCCAGGGTGTGATTCATCCAATTTTTGGGCTCCTGAAGCCAACTCCAGTGTATATTTGGGCTCCTGCTGCTGCTGCTGCCAACTCCAGGGTGTGATTCATCCAATTTTTGGGCTCCTGAAGCCAACTCCAGTGTATATTTGGGCTCCTGCTGCTGCTGCTGCCAACTCCTGCCAACTCCAGGGTGTGATTCATCCAATTTTTGGGCTCCTGAAGCCAACTCCAGTGTATATTTGGGCTCCTGCTGCTGCTGCTGCCAACTCCAGGGTGTGATTCATCCAATTTTTGGGCTCCTGAAGCCAACTCCAGTGTATATTTGGGCACCTGCTGCTGCTGCTGCCAACTCCTGCCAACTCCAGGGTGTGATTCATCCAATTTTTGGGCTCCTGAAGCCAACTCCAGTGTATATTTGGGCTCCTGCTGCTGCTGCTGCCAACTCCAGGGTGTGATTCATCCAATTTTTGGGCTCCTGAAGCCAACTCCAGTGTATATTTGGGCTCCTGCTGCTGCTGCTGCCAACTCCTGCCAACTCCAGGGTGTGATTCATCCAATTTTTGGGCTCCTGAAGCCAACTCCAGTGTATATTTGGGCTCCTGCTGCTGCTGCTGCCAACTCCAGGGTGTGATTCATCCAATTTTTGGGCTCCTGAAGCCAACTCCAGTGTATATTTGGGCTCCTGCTGCTGCTGCTGCCAACTCCAGGGTGTGATTCATCCAATTTTTGGGCTCCTGAAGCCAACTCCAGTGTATATTTGGGCTCCTGCTGCTGCTGCTGCCAACTCCTGCCAACTCCAGGGTGTGATTCATCCAATTTTTGGGCTCCTGAAGCCAACTCCAGTGTATATTTGGGCTCCTGCTGCTGCTGCTGCCAACTTCTGCCAACTCCAGGGTGTGATTCATCCAATTTTTGGGCTCCTGAAGCCAACTCCAGTGTATATTTGGGCTCCTGCTGCTGCTGCTGCCAACTCCAGGGTGTGATTCATCCAATTTTTGGGCTCCTGAAGCCAACTCCAGTGTATATTTGGGCTTCTGCTGCTGCTGCTGCCAACTCCAGGGTGTGATTCATCCAATTTTTGGGCTCCTGAAGCCAACTCCAGTGTATATTTGGGCTCCTGCTGCTGCTGCTGCCAACTCCAGGGTGTGATTCATCCAATTTTTGGGCTCCTGAAGCCAACTCCAGTATATATTTGGGCTGCTGCTGCCAACTCCTGCCAACTCCAGGGTGTGATTCATCCAATTTTTGGGCTCCTGAAGCCAACTCCAGTTTATATTTGGGCTCCTGCTGCTGCTGCCAACTTCTGCCAACTCCAGGGTGTGATTCATCCAATATTTGGGCTCCTGAAGCCAACTCCAGTGTATATTTGGGCTCCTGCTGCTGCTGCTGCCAACTCCAGGGTGTGATTCATCCAATTTTTGGGCTCCTGAAGCCAACTCCAGTGTATATTTGGGCTCCTGCTGCTGCTGCTGCCAACTCCAGGGTGTGATTCATCCAATTTTTGGGCTCCTGAAGCCAACTCCAGTGTATATTTGGGCTCCTGCTGCTGCTGCTGCCAACTCCAGGGTGTGATTCATCCAATTTTTGGGCTCCTGAGGCCAACCCAGGGTCTCTTTAATGTAATATTTGGGCTCCTGCTGCTGCTGCTGCTGTCAACTCCTGCCAACTCCAGGGTGTGATTCATCCAATTTTTGGGCTCCTGCTGCTGCCAACTCCAGTGTCTCTTTAAAGCAATGTTTGGGCTCCTTCTGCCCCTCATAGTGATGCCACTTCAACTCTCTGCAATTGTGCCGCTCTGCGATTCTATTAGCGATGCCTCTGATCTGCATCTGATATTTATTCAAAGTATTATTTAACTAACCCAGCACGCATCCTGTGCGTGTTACAGCAAGGCAGAATGGTTTACAACCCTATTGAGGCTCTAGGAGGCTCAGAAATAGCTGTTTTTAATAGCGATTCGTCGCGAATTTATTCGGGTCGAAACGATTTTTGTCGGAAAATTCGGCGAATCAGTCGAATCGAATTTTTCAAAAGTTCGCTCATCTCTACCTGGCACCCCCATTACCTGCCTCCCCAAAGCCCAGGGGGGGCATAAGAGTCCGAGCCCACACAGGCTATGTGGGCTCGTAGGCTGCAGGGTGGGGGGGCCACAAAAGCTGGCCCCCCCACTCTGTTCCTACAAGCCACCATAGCTGGTCCTGGGCTGGTAATGCTGGGTAAGGGAGACCCCATTTCATTTTTTTTTTTTGAAGGGTTTTTAACCCTTAAAATTCCCCCCAAAAATGGGGTCCCTCCCCTGGGAGGGGGGACCCTATGTCATTTATTTTTTTTAATTAACCCCTTATGTTCTGTTGCCTAGCAGCTATAAAAGGCTTCCAGCTGCAGCAGGAGAGCAGAAGCCAGATTGATCAGTGTGGGACACAGGGATGGATGGGAGGTAAGTATTAAAAAGTTTAAAAAATAAAATATTTTTTCTGCTTGTTTCTGTTTTTTACACTTAACCCATTGTGAACTGGTAAGTGGTCCATGAGAACCCTTATACCAGCTCACAAGGCTGGGGGCTGGCAAGTCACCTGCCACTAGCAGGTGACTTGCCGTTAACCACCAGCACCCTTATTACCTGCCTCCCCAAAGCCCAGGGGGGGGGGCAGAAGAGCCCAGGCTCACATAGGCTATGTGGGCTTGTAGGTGGGGGGCCCCTCCACTCTGTTCCTACAAGCCCCCATAGCTGGTCCCGGGCTGGTAATGCTGGGTCCCCCCTTATGTTTATAGTGTGGATAGTAGTAGTATTTTATTTGTAAATGTTTTAAAGTGCTATTTTCAGTTTGGGGGGTCTTCTGGGCAAGAATGGGGGGCTACTGATACATATGTGGTACCGTTGTAATTGGGAGAAATTGGGCTTTCACATGCAATATAGTTTTCTCTAATAAAGTAAATGTTTTATTTAAAATAAAGGAGACAATTGTCTAAAAAATATTTATTTATTTTTACACAAAAATATAAAAAAAAACAGTAGAAAAATTTCAAACAAGACATTTCATGTTCAAGCCTAAACTCTGCTGCAAAATATATATCTATAATTTTCCTGGAAATTCCGGCAAAAATCACGGTTAAACATGGCGCAGAATGGGGAAAAATGACCTGTCAACAGAGGGTGACAAAACTTCAAGTAGGTTGGCAATTAAAAGGGTTAATTGTACCTATGCATGTTGGGTATTGTTCTGCTCAGGGGACCTTGCTTTTTCAGATTTAGCTTGTTTTTTCTTGTTTGCATATTTATATTTTAGGAAAACATGTTATTTATTCAGTTTTTTTTTATTAATTTTTTTTTAGGGAAACCCTGTGCAACCTAAGAATTCTTTGAGGGATTACTTCCAGAAAGGTGAGCCTACTACAACAAGCTGGGTACTCTTAGAAAGCTTAACATGTGTAATTTCAGGGAATATGTGGTTTATAGGGGATATTCCAAATGTAAAGGGTTGTTTTGGTTGAAAAATTGCAAGGTGCGCATTTTGTCTGCAGAGCTGAAATTTTCAAGTAAAATTTCTGTTATGCGCATGCTTTACTTTGGGGCGCTTGCCAACTCTTCCCTTGACAGTACCTATGCATGTTGGGTATCGTTCTGTTTGGGACATGTTGCTTTTTGTTGATGTTGATTTTACTTGGCTTTTCTTGTTTGCATATGGTTTTTTGTTTTTAGGAAAATGTGGCTTGATTCTTCCTTTTTATTCTTTTTTAGGGAAACTTTGTGCAACCAAAGAATACATTGAGGGATTACTTCCAGAAAACTAAGCCCACATAAACAAGCTTGGTACGCCTAGAAAGCTTGAGGTGTGTACTTCCAGAGAATATATAGTTTGTGGGGGGTATTTTAAATGTAAATGGTTGTTTTTCTGGAAAAACTGCAAGGTGCGCATAGCGCATAGCATAGTTGTATTTTATCTGAAAATCTCCTAAAGCTCTGTTTCAGTTTGGGGGAGTCTCCTGGGCAGGAAAGGGTGTATATCAATACATATGTGGTACTGCTGTGACTGGGAGAAATCGGGGTTTTGCACGCAATAACATTTTATTGACAAACTTACATTTTTTATTACAAAAAACACTACAAATTGCAAAAAAATGATTTTTTTTTATTTTTTTTGCACATATTTCACCAAAAAGTATTGAGAATACACTAAAAAAAGGCCAAACAAGAGATCTCATGTTGAAGCCCAGACTCTCTTGAAAAAAAACAATATATCATTTTCCTGGGAAATCCTTTCAAAAATCACAGTTGAACATTTATAGCGCAAAATAGTGAAACATGGTCTGGCAACAGAGGGTGACAAAAGCTGCAGGTAGGCTGGCACTTAAAGGGTTAAAGTCAGTTTCATTTGGAGTTATTGGGTGTAGAGATGAGCGAACTTCTTGAAAGTTCGATTCGGGCGATTCGCCGAATTTCCCCAAGAAATTCGGGTTCGCCCGAATCGAACTATCACGAATCGCTCATCTGAAAAAAAAAAATGCTGGCATGGTGGGAGCGGGCAGGCCGGCTACGCCTGTCAGCGGGCAGCGGGAAGAGTTGGCAAGCGCCCCAAAGTAAAGCATGCGCATAACAGAAATTTTACTTGAAAATTTCAGCTCTGCAGACAAAATGCGCACCTTGCAATTTTTCAACCAAAACAACCCTTTACATTTGGAATGTCCCCTATAAACCACATATTCCCTGAAATTACACATGTTAAGCTTTCTAAGAGTACCCAGCTTGTTGTAGTAGGCTCACCTTTCTGGAAGTAATCCCTCAAAGAATTCTTAGGTTGCACAGGGTTTCCCTAAAAAAAAATTAATAAAAAAAAACTGAATAAATAACATGTTTTCCTAAAATATAAATATGCAAACAAGAAAAAACAAGCTAAATCTGAAAGAGCAAAGTCCCCTGAGCAGAACAATACCCAACATGCATAGGTACAATTAACCCTTTTAATTGCCAACCTACTTGAAGTTTTGTCACCCTCTGTTGACAGGTCATTTTTCCCCATTCTGCGCCATGTTTAACCGTGATTTTTGCCGGAATTTCCAGGAAAATTATAGATATATATTTTGCAGCAGAGTTTAGGCTTGAACATGAAATGTCTTGTTTGTAATTTTTCTACTGTTTTTTTTATATTTTTGTGTAAAAATAAATAAATATTTTTTAGACAATTGTCTCCTTTATTTTAAATAAAACATTTACTTTATTAGAGAAAACTATATTGCATGTGAAAGCCCAATTTCTCCCAATTACAACGGTACCACATATGTATCGGTAGCCCCCCATTCTTGCCCAGAAGACCCCCCAAACTGAAAATAGCACTTTAAAACATTTACAAATAAAATACTACTACTATCCACACTATAAACATAAGGGGGGACCCAGCATTACCAGCCCGGGACCAGCTATGGGGGCTTGTAGGAACAGAGCGGAGGGGCCCCCCACCTACAAGCCCACATAGCCTATGTGAGCCCGGGCTCTTCTGCCCCCCCCCCTGGGCTTTGGGGAGGCAGGTAATAAGGGTGCTGGTGGTTAACGGCAAGTCACCTGCTAGTGGCAGGTGACTTGCCAGCCCCCAGCCTTGTGAACTGGTATAAGGGTTCTCATGGACCCCTTACCAGTTCACAATGGGTTAAGTGTAAAAAAACACACAGAAACAAGCAGAAAAAATATTTTATTTTTTTAAACTTTTTAATACTTACCTCCCATCCATCCCTGTGTCCCACACTGATCAATCTGGCTTCTGCTCTCCTGCTGCAGCTGGAAGCCTTTTATAGCTGCTAGGCAACAGAACATAAGGGGTTAATTAAAAAAAATAAATGACATAGGGTCCCCCCTCCCAGGGGAGGGACCCCATTTTTTGGGGGGAATTTTAAGGGTTAAAAACCCTTCAAAAAAAAAAAAATGCCGGCATGGTGGCAGCGGGCAGGCCAGCTACGCTGTCAGCGGGCCGCCGCCGCCAGCACACGTGTTCTTTGTGTGCTGAAAGAGAAGGGAAGTGGAGAGATCACCATCTTGGAAAGACAGAGAAAGACAGAGAGAGGCCATGTGAGTAAGTTTGGTGTGTGGCTTGGCGTGCAGCAAAGAAAGAGAGAGACTGACAACTTTCCCGATTGCTGGATCTGAATCAGAGGCTGTGGACTTTTGCCTGAAGGACGCCTGAGAGCTGTGTGGTGCATCCGGCCGTTTGGGAAGGAGACCTGCTTAGTCCAGCTGGAGTTCACAGAAGGCCCGGGTCAGTAATTTCAATAATGCATGCACGTGCTATAGACTTCCTGTTAGTTAGTCAGATAGAAAGACTTTATACAGGACAAGACTTTTCTTCTTTTGCTTTGCTGTTTGGATTCTGGATTGCAGAGGAATATTTCTACAGGAGACACTGACTGTTGTGCACGGCATTTCTACTCAGTGCATCCCTTTGGCGCCTGCTACAGCAGTTTGGGTCAGCTTTGGGGCAGGGGAATTGTTGTTAATGTTTTACTGTTTGCTGCATTTATTTGAAGTCTGTTCAGAAGCCTATTTGAGTAAACGTGTTTTGCATAAGTTGGTGTCAGTGTGGCTTTCTTGTCTGTGGCTTTGCTGTACCTTGAAAGACCTAACGGTGCACGACTTACATTTTGGTGTGAAACTTACATTTCGTTATGGACGGGAAAGTGGCGGGAGATCTTCCCCCGGCGCCAGTGGCACCGGAGCAGGACCCAGCTCAGGGTATGCCGGCCCAAGGTCAGCCTGGCTGTAGCGCTATGTCCCCCCCAGTAGGATACATCCCGGTGGGGGGCGCTGTTGCGCTATCTGCCGAAATTTGATGGGAAAAACATGACTTTGCAAGATTGGACTGAGAGGGTGCGGAGTGCTGCCAGAATGTGTAACCTGACCCCCGAACTGCAGGCAGAGGTTGCACTGGGAGCACTAGAGGGTGATTTCAGGCAGACAGTGATGGTAAGGCCCGAATCTGAGAGAGACACCCTAGAGAAAATATTGTCCCTGCTGGAGATAGCTCATGGGGACCATGCTGAAGTTGTACAGCTAAGGAGCCACTTCTTTAACCACCCACAGCAGGAAGATGAGACTCGTATGCAGTATTCCAATGCCCTCCAAGAGATGCTCAATGAGATACAGCGTTGAGACCCAGGTGGCATGGGAGCCTTCCGGGAAGTGGACCGACTGCTGAGAGATCAGTTCATAGTGGGGCTCTCCAACAAGTTCCTGCAGGATAAGCTGCGAGAGATGGCACCCGACATGTCATTTTATAGTATCTACCAAGCTGCCATGGAAAGGGAGGAGGAGCATGTCCCTGTGGAGGTGAGAGCTGTGAGCAGCTCTCATGCTATAAAGAAACAGCCGGGATCTGAGGAATCCGAGTCCCTAAAGACAGTGGTCCAGGCCCTGCGAACTGAATTAAGGGAACTGCGGTTGGAGGTGTCCCAGATGAAGACAGAATCTTCCCAACCCCCAGAAGTGACTCCAGCACGCCGCACCACCCCGCGCATGGGAAGTCAGGTGCGGGGACCTGGCAGAAGAAGCCCCCTCTGTTGGGGTTGTCGGCAGTACGGCCATATAGCCCGAGAATGCCCCGAACGGATGGAATCCGAGCAGCTGTTAAACTTCCCACCGCCGCAGTAACTGGGCGCTCTGCGGTGGTATGTCAACAGCTAAGCCCCGTGCGGAAGGATCATGACCTGTATGCCAGCAGCCCCGTCATGGAAGCCGAGTTGGAAGGTCAGCAGGTACGCTGCCTAGTTGATACAGGATCAGAGTGCACCCTTATGCCTCTACAGTTCTTTGAAAGACACTTTGGAAATATGATGGAGCCGGAAGATGGAAGTGTCATCAGGCTGACGGCTGCCGACAATAAGGAGATGGATGTCCGAGGAATAGTCTGGATGCGGGTCCGAGTGCTTGGGCAAGAAGGGGGTTATGCTGGTGGACCATTCCTCTCGGAGCGGGATGGACGTGACACTGGGTGTGAATGTGCTGAGAGACCTAGACCATCAGCTCTATGCCAGAGAAGGGCCAAAGTATTGGCAACGGGCCACCACCCACCGGCCGACTCAGAAGGTTCTTCAACAGATGGTGAGAAGCTGTAGTCTGCAAAAGAGTAACCTCTCCGGTCGACCCGTCGGAAGAGTGAAGGTGCCAGGGGGGACCCAGTGAAGATCCCACCGCGACAAGAACGAGTATTGATGCTGCCGGTGGGGGCTGGGCGACGACTGAATGGATTGGAGGTCCTGATTGAGCCAGCCCAGCAAGAGAAACCCCAGGCTCGCTCATCGATAGCTCGGGCCCTTGCCATTGTAACAAATGGGTGTGTACCGGTACGCTGCTTGAATGTTGAAGACTGTGAGCTAACCGTTCCTGGCAATGCTGTCCTGGCAGACGTTTGTGTCTGAAGGGGGTATATCTTGAAAGAGCCGCTTCACGTTACAGCCTGATAGAAGGTCGGCCTGGACTTATGCTGTGGAGGTCCAGAAGAAGGAAATCCCAACAGAGAAGTGGAATGGGAGAGTGATAATGGCCCAGTGGGGAGTGGACTGTAAGGCTCTGACTCCAGGACAACAGAAGTTGCTGGAAGATACTCTCTGGGAATTTCAGGAGACGTTCTCAAGACATGACGAGGACTTTGGGTGTGCTTCTGCTATTGAACACAAAATCCCCACGGGCGTTGCTGCGCTGATTAGAGAACATTACCAACAAATCCCTCACAAAATGTACCAAGAGGTGAAGGACATGGTAGCCAGCATGCTGGAAAATCGGGTGATTCAAGAGAGTCAAAGTCCGTGGGCTGCCCCAGTAGTCTTGGGCTGCCCCAGTAGTCTTGGTGCGGAAGAAGGATGGGAGTCTCCGGTTCTGAGTGGACTATCGGAAGTTGAATGCCCAGACCGTCCGGGATGCATATCCTCTCCCGCGGATTGAAGAGTCATTGTCAGCCCTGGGCCAGGCGAAATTCTTCTCGACCCTCGACCTGGCCAGTGGGTATTGGCAAGTACCGGTAGCCCAGAAAGACGCAGAAAGAAAGCGAAGACGGCTTTCATTTTATCCATGGGACTTAACGAATTTAACCGAATGCCATTCGACCTCACCAATGCCCCAGGGACATTTCAGCGGTTAATAGAGAACTGTCTGGGGGACCTCAACTTCGAGTCAGTGTTGATATACTTGGACGACATAGTGGTGTTTGGGGCTTCCTTCGAGGACCATCTTCAGAAGCTGCGACAGGTCCTTGGGCGACTGCAATATCATGGGCTCAAGATTAAGCCCAAGAAGTGTCAACTGTTTTGACAGCAGATAGAGTACTTGGGACATGTGGTCACCTCCGAGGGGGTAAAACCAGCCCACAGCAAGATGGAAGCCGTCCAGCAGTGGCCCCGGCCGGTGACATTACGAGAAGTACGGGCATTCGTGGGGCTGGCCAGTTACTACAGGAGATTTATACCCAAGTTTGCTCAGTTGGTGGGCCCGTTGAACGAGTTACTGAGAGGCACCGCAGGAGGTCCGAAAAATAGCCCCATTGGTTGGGGGCCCCGCCAGCAAGAGGCCTTTGAGGCAGTAACTCGTTCAACCAGTGCCCCGATCCTGGCTTACGTGCAGTTTGACACACCATTCCTACTGTACACTGATGGAAGTCTGCATGGGTTGGGAGCTGTGCTATCCCAAGTCCAGGATGGGCGCGAGAGAGTCATTGCCTATGGGAGCCGGTCTCTGAAGGAATCGGAGCGCAACCCCGACAACTATAGCTCCTTCAAGCTGGAACTGCTGGCTCTGGTGTGGGCCATGACTGAAAAGTTTGCAGAATACCTGACGGAAGTGACCGTGATGACAGACAACAACCCCCTAGCCCATCTGGAGAATGCCAAGCTCGGTGCCCTGGAGCAGAGGTGGTTGGCTTGCCTTTCCAAATTTCAGTATCGCATCAAGTTCCAGTCTGGTAAAGAGAACAGCAATGTCAATGCACTTTCTCGAGTCCCCGTGGGGGCACCGCCACAGAGGGGTGATGAGGAGTTAAAGGACATTGAAACTCCTGACCTTGGTCGATTTCCCGTGCTCCAGGATGTGGCACATGCAAGTGGGGTGGCGTCCGGAATGCCCATGGTGTTGGGGAAGACGTTGGCTGACTGGGAGAGAGTCCAGAACAGCTGTCCTGATCTGTGGAAAGTGAGAGAGTGGGTCAGGACCAAGACCTGGCCTCGGCCGGAAGAAAGGGCCCATTTGACTGCAGAGGGCCAATAGTTGCTGAGACAGTGGTATAAGCTGACTGTTACCCAGGGCCCCCTGTGTCGGACCATATACCTACAGACCAAGCTGCAGCATCAGCAGACAGAGGCAGCGCAGGAAGCCCACGAGAGGGGTGCTCATCTTGGGAGTGAGAAAAAACGATTCGTGTATTGTCCAGATCTGGCCGACATGGTGGCCGAGGCCTGTCTTAAGTGTCGATCTTGTGGACTGAGTAAAAGCACTGAGCAGCGGGCCCCCGTCCAGACAATCAAGACTTCAGCCCCTTTGGAACTGCTTATGATTGACTATGTGCAGATTGGGGCTGTACCCACCAGAGACCAGATGGCTGAGTCAGCTGCAGAGGCTGTCTGCAAACACTTTATCCAAGTCTTCGGGTGCCCCCCGGAGAATACACTCAGATCAAGGAGCATGCTTTCAAGGAAATCTGATGAATGAACTGTATCAGTTGTATTGGATTGAACGATCCCGCACCACTCTGTACCATCCCCAAGGAAATGGGGCTTGTGAGAGCTTTAATAGGACTTTGATTCAGATGTTACGGACATTGGAGGATGGACAAAAGGCTAGGTGGCCCGAATATCTACCTGAACTGATATGGGCCGATAACAACAGGGTACACAATACCACCGGTTACTCCCCCCATATGCTCATGTTTGGAAGAGCCGGACGAGAGGTGGAAGATCTTCACATGCCTGACCCAAAGGAACCACAACCGAGAAGTGCTACTGCATGGATGCAAGAGCACCGCCACCGTCTGAGAGCGATCCACAAAGTTGTAGGGGAACGCCTGGAACAAGTGGTGCACCCTGTCCCAGGACCCGTGCAGAGAGATGGTTATTCCCCGGGTGATAGAGTGATGGTCAGAGCTAAGCGACCATTTGGGAAGTTGGATGGGCGGTGGGAGGCAGTTCCATATATGGTGAAAAGGAGAGTGGACCCTGACATTCCGGTCTACGAGGTAGAACCAGTGGGGACTGGGGGACCCTCACGAAACTTGCATCATAACATGCTAAGACAGTGTAACTTTGATGAGCCGGTGCGTGAGGAAGAGATGCCTCTTCACGTTCACTTTCAGTACAGAGGAGGGCCTCTCAGCCGATGAGGAAGATTGGTAGGTCACCCCTGCCCAGGTACCCGCTGTTGCCCCAGGGGGATCGGGTCTTCAACCCCGCGAGAATGCTGACAGAGTGGTGGCCCCTCCCTTGGCAGAGATGCCCGATGCACCCGATACCCCTGAAACCATTGTGCTGAGAAGGTCAGCAAGGTCCAATGCTGGTGTGCCCCCCGCAACGCTATGCTCAGGAGGAGTTTGTGTGGGGAGGGTTTCCGAGGACGACAACCTCTAGTGGGGTGGCATGTAAGAGGGTGGAACAAGTGTTATTTCATAAAAACTGGCGTTCTGTTGTTTGGCCACAAGGGGCTGCTGGTTCCCCTGTTCATGCAGCTAATGCACTGCAGAGACTTACTGATTTGGAGGGACAGGAAATCACGTGTTCTTTGTGTGCTGAAAGAGAAGGGAAGTGGAGAGATCACCATCTTGGAAAGACAGAGAAAGGCCATGTGAGCAAGTTTGGTGTGTGGCCTGGCGTGCAGCAAAGAAAGAGAGAGACTGACAACTTTCCCGATTGCTGGATCTGAATCAAAGGCTGTGGACTTTTGCCTGAAGGACGCCTGAGAGCTGTGTGGTGCATCCGGTCATTTGGGAAGGAGACCTACTTAGTCCAGCTGGAGTTCACCGAAGGCCTGGGTCAGTAATTTCAATAATGCATGCACGTGCTATAGACTGCCTGTTAGTTAGATAGAAAGACTTTATACGGGCCAAGACTTTTCTTCTTTTGCTTTGCTGTTTGGATTCTGGATTCTGGATTGCAGAGGAATATTTCTACAGGAGACACTGACTGTTGGGCACTGAACTTTCTGCATTTCTACTCAGTGCATCCCTTTGGAACAGCGCCTGCTACAGCAGTTTGGGTCAGCTTTGGGGCAGGGGAATTGTTGTTAATGTTTTACTGTTTGCTGCATTTGTTTGAAGTGTGTTCAGAAGACTAGTTGAGTAAACATGTTTTGCATAAGCTGGTGTCAGTGTCGCTTTCTTGTCTGTGGCTTTGCTGTACCTTGAAAGACCTACCGGTGCACGACTTACATTTGTGTAGTTGTGGGAGGGGGCTTTTACTCAGTTCAGCTATTGTACTGTAGGTAAACAACACAACTAGGGATGAGCGAATCGATCCGGACGAACCCGGATTCGATCCGAATTTCAGGAAAAATTCGATTCGGATCGAATCCGAATTTCCCCGCGATTCGATCGCTCGAAGTTTTCCTTTAACATCCATTCATTTACATTACAGGCATTCTAAGATGGCGGACGGGACATGTCCAGACATCAACCCCGCGCCAGTGCAAGCTGGGACAGTCACATGCAGCCTATCAGCAGCCAGCAAGCCCGGTGACGTCACAGCGGTATTTAAGGCTGGCCATCTTGCTTTCCAGCATCATTTCTCTATTGCATTCGTGACAGACAGAACGCTGTGTAGCTGAGGGAGAGACAGACAGTTAGACAGGCAGGGACAGACAGGGACAGGCTGGAGACAGGCAGGAGACAGACAGGAGACAGACAGAAAGTAAGCGAAAAACAGGGAAAGGAAGGGAAAATCGGAGGCTGTCAGTTTTTTTTTTTTTTTTCATCCAGCCTGCTTTGTTAGCGTTTTCAGGCTGCTTACACTAACTAACAGTGCATATATACTGAACTGATCTTAAGTCTGCTGTGAGGCATCCCATTCTGTGACAACACCAGCCTCTATTTAATAGCATAATAACCATTTGCACTTATTCTCATAGAAATCAGGCCTGATAAAGACACTTTTGCTGTGCATGCTCTCTGGTTTTTGTGGCATCCCATTCTGTGACAACACCAGCCTCTATTTAATAGCATAATAACCATTTGCACTTATTCTCATAGAAATCAGGCCTGATAAAGACACTTTTGCTGTGCATGCTCTCTGGTTTTTGTGGCATCCCATTCTGTGACAACACCAGCCTCTATTTAATAGCATAATAACCATTTGCACTTATTCTCATAGAAATCAGGCCTGATAAAGACACTTTTGCTGTGCATGCTCTCTGGTTTTTGTGGCATCCCATTCTGTGACTACACCAGCCTCTATTTAATAGCATAATAACCATTTGCACTTATTCTCATAGAAATCAGGCCTGATAAAGACACTTTTGCTGTGCATGCTCTCTGGTTTTTGTGGCATCCCATTCTGTGACAACACCAGCCTCTATTTAATAGCATAATAACCATTTGCACTTATTCTCATAGAAATCAGGCCTGATAAAGACACTTTTGCTGTGCATGCTCTCTGGTTTTTGTGGCATCCCATTCTGTGACAACACCAGCCTCTATTTAATAGCATAATAACCATTTGCACTTATTCTCATAGAAATCAGGCCTGATAAAGACACTTTTGCTGTGCATGCTCTCTGGTTTTTGTGGCATCCCATTCCGTGACAACACCAGCCTCTATTTAATAGCATAATAACCATTTGCACTTATTCTCATAGAAATCAGGCCTGATAAAGACACTTTTGCTGTGCATGCTCTCTGGTTTTTGTGGCATCCCATTCTGTGACAACACCAGCCTCTATTTAATAGCATAATAACCATTTGCACTTATTTTCATAGAAATCAGGCCTGATAAAGACACTTTTGCTGTGCATGCTCTCTGGTTTTTGTGGCATCCCATTCTGTGACTACACCAGCCTCTATTTAATAGCATAATAACCATTTGCACTTATTCTCATAGAAATCAGGCCTGATAAAGACACTTTTGCTGGGCATAGTACTACTGGATCTTTTTTGGGGGCATCCCATTCTGTGACTAAAGCAGCCTCTGTTTAAGACCATATAAGCATTTGCTCTTATCATATTTGAAATTAGCCTGATAAAGACACTTTTGCTGGGCATAGTACTACTGGATCTTTTTTGGGGGTATCCCATTCTGTGACTAAAGCAGCCTCTGTTTAAGACCATATAAGCATTTGCTCTTATCATATTTGAAATTAGGCCTGATAAAGACACTTTTGCTGGGCATAGTACTACTGGATCTTTTTTGGGGGCATCCCATTCTGTGACTAAAGCAGCCTCTGTTTAAGACCATATAAGCATTTGCTCTTATCATATTTGAAATTAGGCCTGATAAAGACACTTTTGCTGGGCATAGTACTACTGGATCTTTTTTGGGGGCATCCCATTCTGTGACTAAAGCAGCCTCTGTTTAAGACCATATAAGCATTTGCTCTTATCATATTTGAAATTAGCCTGATAAAGACACTTTTGCTGGGCATAGTACTACTGGATCTTTTTTGGGGGCATCCCATTCTGTGACTAAAGCAGCCTCTGTTTAAGACCATATAAGCATTTGCTCTTATCATATTTGAAATTAGGCCTGATAAAGACACTTTTGCTGGGCATAGTACTACTGGATCTTTTTTAGGGGCATCCCATTCTGTGACTAAAGCAGCCTCTGTTTAAGACCATATAAGCATTTGCTCTTATCATATTTGAAATTAGGCCTGATAAAGACACTTTTGCTGTGCATGCTCTCTGGTTTTTGTGGCATCCCATTCTGTGACAACACCAGCCTCTATTTAATAGCATAATAACCATTTGCACTTATTCTCATAGAAATCAGGCCTGATAAAGACACTTTTGCTGTGCATGCTCTCTGGTTTTTGTGGCATCCCATTCTGTGACAACACCAGCCTCTATTTAATAGCATAATAACCATTTGCACTTATTCTCATAGAAATCAGGCCTGATAAAGACACGTTTGCTGTGCATGCTCTCTGGTTTTTGTGGCATCCCATTCTGTGACAACACCAGCCTCTATTTAATAGCATAATAACCATTTGCACTTATTCTCATAGAAATCAGGCCTGATAAAGACACTTTTGCTGTGCATGCTCTCTGGTTTTTGTGGCATCCCATTCTGTGACAACACCAGCCTCTATTTAATAGCATAATAACCATTTGCAATTATTCTCATAGAAATCAGGCCTGATAAAGACACTTTTGCTGTGCATGCTCTCTGGTTTTTGTGGCATCCCATTCTGTGACAACACCAGCCTCTATTTAATAGCATAATAACCATTTGCACTTATTCTCATAGAAATCAGGCCTGATAAAGACACTTTTGCTGTGCATGCTCTCTGGTTTTTGTGGCATCCCATTCTGTGACAACACCAGCCTCTATTTAATAGCATAATAACCATTTGCACTTATTCTCATAGAAATCAGGCCTGATAAAGACACTTTTGCTGTGCATGCTCTCTGGTTTTTGTGGCATCCCATTCTGTGACAACACCAGCCTCTATTTAATAGCATAATAACCATTTGCACTTATTCTCATAGAAATCAGGCCTGATAAAGACACTTTTGCTGTGCATGCTCTCTGGTTTTTGTGGCATCCCATTCTGTGACAACACCAGCCTCTATTTAATAGCATAATAACCATTTGCACTTATTCTCATAGAAATCAGGCCTGATAAAGACACTTTTGCTGTGCATGCTCTCTGGTTTTTGTGGCATCCCATTCTGTGACAACACCAGCCTCTATTTAATAGCATAATAACCATTTGCACTTATTCTCATAGAAATCAGGCCTGATAAAGACACTTTTGCTGTGCATGCTCTCTGGTTTTTGTGGCATCCCATTCTGTGACAACACCAGCCTCTATTTAATAGCATAATAACCATTTGCACTTATTCTCATAGAAATCAGGCCTGATAAAGACACTTTTGCTGTGCATGCTCTCTGGTTTTTGTGGCATCCCATTCTGTGACAACACCAGCCTCTATTTAATAGCATAATAACCATTTGCACTTATTCTCATAGAAATCAGGCCTGATAAAGACACTTTTGCTGTGCATGCTCTCTGGTTTTTGTGGCATCCCATTCTGTGACAACACCAGCCTCTATTTAATAGCATAATAACCATTTGCACTTATTCTCATATAAATCAGGCCTGATAAAGACACTTTTGCTGTGCATGCTCTCTGGTTTTTGTGGCATCCCATTCTGTGACAACACCAGCCTCTATTTAATAGCATAATAACCATTTGCACTTATTCTCATAGAAATCAGGCCTGATAAAGACACTTTTGCTGTGCATGCTCTCTGGTTTTTGTGGCATCCCATTCTGTGACTACACCAGCCTCTATTTATTAGCATAATAACCATTTGCACTTATTCTCATAGAAATCAGGCCTGATAAAGACACTTTTGCTGGGCATAGTACTACTGGATCTTTTTTGGGGGCATCCCATTCTGTGACTAAAGCAGCCTCTGTTTAAGACCATATAAGCATTTGCTCTTATCATATTTGAAATTAGCCTGATAAAGACACTTTTGCTGGGCATAGTACTACTGGATCTTTTTTGGGGGCATCCCATTCTGTGACTAAAGCAGCCTCTGTTTAAGACCATATAAGCATTTGCTCTTATCATATTTGAAATTAGCCTGATAAAGACACTTTTGCTGAGCATAGTACTACTGGATCTTTTTTGGGGGCATCCCATTCTGTGACTAAAGCAGCCTCTGTTTAAGACCATATAAGCATTTGCTCTTATCATATTTGAAATTAGGACTGATAAAGACACTTTTGCTGGGCATAGTACTACTGGATCTTTTTTGGGGGCATCCCATTCTGTGACTAAAGCAGCCTCTGTTTAAGACCATATAAGCATTTGCTCTTATCATATTTGAAATTAGCCTGATAAAGACACTTTTGCTGGGCATAGTACTACTGGATCTTTTTTGGGGGCATCCCATTCTGTGACTAAAGCAGCCTCTGTTTAAGACCATATAAGCATTTGCTCTTATCATATTTGAAATTAGGCCTGATAAAGACACTTTTGCTGGGCATAGTACTACCGGATCTTTTTTGGGGGCATCCCATTCTGTGACTAAAGCAGCCTCTGTTTAAGACCATATAAGCATTTGCTCTTATCATATTTGAAATTAGCCTGATAAAGACACTTTTGCTGGGCATAGCACTACTTGTCCCTGCCAGGGCATCCCATTCTGTGACTAAAGCAGCCTCTGTTTAAGACCATATAACCATTTGCTCTTATTATATTTGAAATTAGCCTGATAAAGACACTTTTGCTGGGCATAGTACTACTGGATCTTTTTTGGGGGCATCCCATTCTGTGACTAAAGCAGCCTCTGTTTAAGACCATATAACCATTTGCTCTTATTATATTTATATTATAAGACACTTTTGCTGGGCATAGGCTTACTGCTGCCTGCCAGGTGCACTTCTGTTGAGGCATCCCATTCTGTAACATAGCATACCCCTCTTTATTTACACTAAGCAGCTCTCTTATTTACACTAAGCAGGCCTGTTGGAGGCTGAGTGTTACTGCTCACTTTTGGTGTGCATTATATTCTGTTTCATATAGACCCACCGCTGCCCGGGGGATCTTAAAATATCACCTACTACCACGCCAGTTAGACTATGTCGGGCAGACAAGTGCCTGGAAGTGAAAAGAGGAGTGGCAGAGGCCAAGATTCCGCAGGCAGAGCTCGCATCAGACTGGGGGCCAGTAGCAGCAGGAGTCACGCTGAGAGACCTAATCTGCCAGTATCTGCTAGCGGTCGGGTCTCCACCAGTAACGCATCTGCCGTGGTAGATTGGTTGACGCGCTCATCAACAACATCATCACAACTTACGTCTGAGACCCCCAGTCTAGGGTCGGTAGGTTCCTCTGACACAACCCTGAGTTGGCATGCCCCGAGAGCAGTCCCTGTCCTCCCATTGCCTCTGTCCTACGCCGTTCCCTCCCCCAGCGACGTATCCTATGCTTTGGGTTCAGCTCCACTCTTTAGTGAGGAGGACCATCAGATAGAGGACAGTCAGCAGCTACTGCCCAGCCAAGAAATGGAGGTGGCTTCTCTAGCTAGGCAGACAAATAGTGATGTGGACAGTGTCGTGGGTGCTGCGAGCGTTCCAGCTCCTGCGCCAGACACTGTTGACGAATCCACGAACATCAGTGACGTACAGCCACAACTCGGTGATGATGATGATGATGACGATGAAGCAGATCGCACTTGGGAGCCGGGTGATGAAGGGGCTTCATCGTCATCATCAGGAGAAGAGGGGCGCAGGTTGCCCCGGAGTCAGCAGCTGAGGCAGCAAGGTGGTAGCAGTCAGCATGGGGGCACAATTCCAAAGGCTGGAGCCGGCCGGGGCCGGGGCCGGGGTAGAGCACCTGCTGTGCGGCAGTCTACCTTATCGGGAGGTAGTGGAGCAGGGGTTCCTGGAGTTGGCAACAGCAGCAGTGAATCAGTGAGGCCAGGGGGTGGGAAAAGTAGCTACTCGGCAGTGTGGCAGTTTTTCCTGAGGCATCCGCAGGAGGGTAACATGGCCACATGCAAGATATGTAGGCAAAAGGTGAAGCGTGGCCAGGGTCCAAATGTTGGCACCACGGCCCTGCGTCAACATATGATGCGTCACCATAAAACGACCTGGGAGAACCGAGGCTCCCAAGGGGTGGTCCAGTCTGCTTCCTCACCAAGTGAGCTCCCAATTTCTGCCAGCCAAGGCTCCAGCACCTCAGCCGAAGGCAGCTGTGCGTCATACCCATCCTCTGTCGCTCCTGCTCCTCCTCCTCCTCCTCCAAGTCATGCATCCCGCCAGCAATCCATCAGCGAAGCCATGTCCAAGAGACAGCAGTATGCGCCCACTCATCCTACGGCGCAGAAGCTGAATGTGCTCCTGTCCAAGTTGCTGGTGCTGCAGTCGCTCCCTTTTCAGGTGGTGGAATCTGCACCTTTCAGAGAACTGATGGCTTGTGCCGAGCCGAGGTGGAGAGTCCCAAGCCGTCATTTCTTTGCCAAGAAGGCAGTACCAGCGCTGCACACTTTTGTTGAACAGAAGGTGGGCCAGTCCTTGAGCCTGTCGGTGTGTAGCAAAATACATGGCAGCGCCGACATCTGGAGCTGTAACTACGGTCAGGGGCAGTACATGTCGTTTACGGCCCACTGGGTGAATGTGGTCCCTTTGCAGCAGCAACTTGGACAGGTCACGCCGCTTCGGCCTCCGCGCTCTCTGCCCATTGGGCCTGTGACACCGTGCGACTCGGCCTCCTCATCCTCCGCCATCTCCTCACCCTCCACTGTAGGCTCAAGTCTCAGTGCCCCTCCAGTCTACCATGTGTGCAGGGCACGGAGGTGTCACGCAGTGCTTCACATGGTTTGTCTTGGCGAACGGAGTCACACAGGGGAGGAACTGCTTAAATGTATTCATCAGGAAATCCAAACATGGCTTACTCCGAGAAAACTTAAAATGGGAATCATGGTTACCGACAATGGGAAGAACATTTTGTCTGCACTGCACCAAGGAAGCCTGACCCATGCCCCCTGCATGGCTCACGTCTTCAATCTGGTTGTCAAGCGGTTTCTGAAGTGTTCCCCCCATCTGCAGGACATCCTAACAACTTCAAGGAAACTTTGCATGCACTTCAGCCACTCCTACACCGCCAAACACACCCTTCTTGAGCTACAGCGTCAGAATGGTATCCCCCAACATAGTCTGATTTGCAATGTTTCCACCCGTTGGAATTCCACCCTTCACATGTTGGACCGATTATATGAACAGAGAAAAGCCATCACGGATTTCCTGATGATCCAAGCAGATAGGGGGACTCCCCTGTGTAACTTCAATGTCAACCAGTGGCAGCTCCTTTGAGGAAGCCACTTTATTTGTCAGTCGGCAGGATTACGGGATGAACGACGTGATTCCACTGCTTCATGTACTACAGCACATGTTGGAAACCATGGCTGGTCAGGGCACTGGAGACATGGCGTTTACATCTTACGGCCACATGAACCCCGTTGGAGCTGAACTGGAGGAGGAGGAGGAAGAGGAGGAGGAGGAGTTGCCCAGCGAAACACAGTTTAGGCTTGGCGAAATGGCTGGTTTATCTAGTCAGCGGACAGGAGAGGAGGAGCAGGAGCAGCCAGAGGAGCTAGAGGTTTTTGAGGAAGGCGAGACAGAGGACCCGGGCACACCGTGGCAGTATGCAGTGGAGATGGAGACAGGTAGTCCATCCGAGTCACTTGCGCAAATGGCACGAAGCATGCTCACGTGCTTGCGTAGTGACCCCAGAATTGTTTCCATCTGTCGGCGGGATGACTTCTGGCTGTCCACCTTATTGGACCCTCGCTTCCGGCACAAAATGGGGGCATTTTTTAAACCCACCGAGAGGGAGGACAAACTCAACTACTACAAAGACATTCTACGTAGGCAGTTGGCCGATGCCTATCTGCGCCATGGTCCATACTCTCGCAGGTCTGACTCGAGGGGACCTCTGCGCTCACCTTCCACTGCCATGGCCGCTGGGGGGGTTGGCAGGAGCAGCAGCAGCAGCTCCATCAGCAGCAGCAGCCTCAGTCTTCAGTCGCTAATGAGTAGCTTTCTACACCCGCATAGTGAGGCTACTCATGAGCAGCAGGAAGACCTGGAGCAGGACCTCAACCAGCAGGTCATGTCATACTTTGACATGACCATGCCAACACACCTTGAGGATCCGCTGGACTTCTGGGCAGCCAAACTTGATTTGTGGCCGCAACTAGCAGAGTTTGCCCTGGAAAAGCTGTCCTGCCCGGCAAGTAGCGTGCCATCTGAGCGGGTGTTTAGTGCGGCGGGGGCCATAGTTACGGCGAGGAGAACTCGTCTGTCAACTAAAAATGTGGAGAGACTCACCTTTGTCAAAATGAATCAGGGATGGATCAGCCAGGATTTCCACCCACCAATGCCTGATGCATGCGACTAGATTCAGCATGGTGCCACGTTTTACACTTTCCAAATGGTGCAAAACATATTTATGTCTTTAGGCCATTTTTTGGGCTCCTGCTGCTGCTGCTGCCAACTTCTGCCAACTCCAGGGTGTGATTCATCCAATTGTTGGGCTCCTGAAGCCAACCCCAGTGTCACTTTAAAGTAATATTTGGGCTCCTGCTGCTGCTGCTGCTGTCAACTCCTGCCAACTCCAGGGTGTGATTCATCCAATTTTTGGGCTACTGAAGCCAACTCCAGTGTATATTTGGGCTCCTGCTGCTGCTGCTGCCAACTTCTGCCAACTCCAGGGTGTGATTCATCCAATTTTTGGGCTCCTGAAGCCAACTCCAGTGTATATTTGGGCTCCTGCTGCTGCTGCTGCTGCTGCCAACTTCTGCCAACTCCAGGGTGTGATTCATCCAATTTTTGGGCTCCTGAAGCCAACTCCAGTGTATATTTGGGCTCCTGCTGCTGCTGCTGCTGCCAACTTCTGCCAACTCCAGGGTGTGATTCATCCAATTTTTGGGCTCCTGAAGCCAACTCCAGTGTATATTTGGGCTCCTGCTGCTGCTGCTGCCAACTTCTGCCAACTCCAGGGTGTGATTCATCCAATTTTTGGGCTCCTGAAGCCAACTCCAGTGTATATTTGGGCTCCTGCTGCTGCTGCTGCCAACTTCTGCCAACTCCAGGGTGTGATTCATCCAATTTTTGGGCTCCTGAAGCCAACTCCAGTGTATATTTGGGCTCCTGCTGCTGCTGCTGCTGCCAACTTCTGCCAACTCCAGGGTGTGATTCATCCAATTTTTGGGCTCCTGAAGCCAACTCCAGTGTATATTTGGGCTCCTGCTGCTGCTGCCAACTCCAGGGTGTGATTCATCCAATTTTTGGGCTCCTGAAGCCAACTCCAGTGTATATTTGGGCTCCTGCTGCTGCTGCTGCCAACTTCTGCCAACTCCAGGGTGTGATTCATCCAATTTTTGGGCTCCTGAAGCCAACTCCAGTGTATATTTGGGCTCCTGCTGCTGCTGCTGCTGTCAACTTCTGCCAACTCCAGGGTGTGATTCATCCAATTTTTGGGCTCCTGAAGCCAACTCCAGTGTATATTTGGGCTCCTGCTGCTGCTGCTGCCAACTCCAGGGTGTGATTCATCCAATTTTTGGGCTCCTGAAGCCAACTCCAGTGTATATTTGGGCTCCTGCTGCTGCTACTGTCAACTCCTGCCAACTCCAGGGTGTGATTCATCCAATTTTTGGGCTCCTGAAGCCAACCCCAGGGTCTCTTTAATGTAATATTTGGGCTCCTGCTGCTGCTGTCAACTCCTGCCAACTGCAGGGTGTGATTCATCCAATTTTTGGGCTCCTGAAGCCAACTCCAGTGTATATTTGGGCTCCTGCTGCTGCTACTGTCAACTCCTGCCAACTCCAGGGTGTGATTCATCCAATTTTTGGGCTCCTGAAGCCAACTCCAGTGTATATTTGGGCTCCTGCTGCTGCCAACTCCAGGGTGTGATTCATCCAATTTTTGGGCTCCTGAGGCCAACCCCAGGGTCTCTTTAATGTAATATTTGGGCTCCTGCTGCTGCTGCTGCTGTCAACTCCTGCCAACTCCAGGGTGTGATTCATCCAATTTTTGGGCTCCTGAAGCCAACTCCAGTGTATATTTGGGCTCCTGCTGCTGCTACTGCCAACTCCTGCCAACTCCAGGGTGTGATTCATCCAATTTTTGGGCTCCTGAAGCCAACTCCAGTGTATATTTGGGCTCCTGCTGCTGCTGCTGCCAACTTCTGCCAACTCCAGGGTGTGATTCATCCAATTTTTGGGCTCCTGAAGCCAACTCCAGTGTATATTTGGGCTCCTGCTGCTGCTGCTGCCAACTCCAGGGTGTGATTCATCCAATTTTTGGGCTCCTGAGGCCAACCCCAGGGTCTCTTTAATGTAATATTTGGGCTCCTGCTGCTGCTGCTGCTGTCAACTCCTGCCAACTCCAGGGTGTGATTCATCCAATTTTTGGGCTCCTGAAGCCAACTCCAGTGTATATTTGGGCTCCTGCTGCTGCTGCTGCTGCCAACTTCTGCCAACTCCAGGGTGTGATTCATCCAATTTTTGGGCTCCTGAAGCCAACTCCAGTGTATATTTGGGCTCCTGCTGCTGCTGCTGCTGCCAACTTCTGCCAACTCCAGGGTGTGATTCATCCAATTTTTAGGCTCCTGAAGCCAACTCCAGTGTATATTTGGGCTCCTGCTGCTGCTGCTGCTGCCAACTTCTGCCAACTCCAGGGTGTGATTCATCCAATTTTTGGGCTCCTGAAGCCAACTCCAGTGTATATTTGGGCTCCTGCTGCTGCTGCTGCCAACTTCTGCCAACTCCAGGGTGTGATTCATCCAATTTTTGGGCTCCTGAAGCCAACTCCAGTGTATATTTGGGCTCCTGCTGCTGCTGCCAACTCCAGGGTGTGATTCATCCAATTTTTGGGCTCCTGAAGCCAACTCCAGTGTATATTTGGGCTCCTGCTGCTGCTGCTGCCAACTCCAGGGTGTGATTCATCCAATTTTTGGGCTCCTGAAGCCAACTCCAGTGCATATTCGGGCTCCTGCTGCTGCTGCTGCTGCCAACTTCTGCCAACTCCAGGGTGTGATTCATCCAATTTTTGGGCTCCTGAAGCCAACTCCAGTGTATATTTGGGCTCCTGCTGCTGCTGCTGCTGCCAACTTCTGCCAACTCCAGGGTGTGATTCATCCAATTGTTGGGCTCCTGAAGCCAACTCCAGTGTATATTTGGGCTCCTGCTGCTGCTGCTGCCAACTCCAGGGTGTGATTCATCCAATTTTTGGGCTCCTGAAGCCAACTCCAGTGTATATTTTGGGCTCCTGCTGCTGCTGCTGCCAACTCCTGCCAACTCCAGGGTGTGATTCATCCAATTTTTGGGCTCCTGAAGCCAACTCCAGTGTATATTTGGGCTCCTGCTGCTGCTGCTGCTGCTGCCAACTTCTGCCAACTCCAGGGTGTGATTCATCCAATTTTTGGGCTCCTGAAGCCAACTCCAGTGTATATTTGGGCTCCTGCTGCTGCTGCTGCCAACTCCAGGGTGTGATTCATCCAATTTTTGGGCTCCTGAAGCCAACTCCAGTGTATATTTGGGCTCCTGCTGCTGCTGCTGCCAACTCCAGGGTGTGATTCATCCAATTTTTGGGCTCCTGAAGCCAACTCCAGTGTATATTTGGGCTCCTGCTGCTGCTGCTGCCAACTCCAGGGTGTGATTCATCCAATTTTTGGGCTCCTGAAGCCAACTCCAGTGTATATTTGGGCTCCTGCTGCTGCTGCTGCCAACTCCAGGGTGTGATTCATCCAATTTTTGGGCTCCTGAAGCCAACTCCAGTGTATATTTGGGCTCCTGCTGCTGCTGCTGCCAACTCCAGGGTGTGATTCATCCAATTTTTGGGCTCCTGAAGCCAACTCCAGTGTATATTTGGGCTCCTGCTGCTGCTGCTGCCAACTCCAGGGTGTGATTCATCCAATTTTTGGGCTCCTGAAGCCAACTCCAGTGTATATTTGGGCTCCTGCTGCTGCTGCTGCCAACTCCAGGGTGTGATTCATCCAATTTTTGGGCTCCTGAAGCCAACTCCAGTGTATATTTGGGCTCCTGCTGCTGCTGCTGCCAACTCCTGCCAACTCCAGGGTGTGATTCATCCAATTTTTGGGCTCCTGAAGCCAACTCCAGTGTATATTTGGGCTCCTGCTGCTGCTGCTGCCAACTCCAGGGTGTGATTCATCCAATTTTTGGGCTCCTGAAGCCAACTCCAGTGTATATTTGGGCACCTGCTGCTGCTGCTGCCAACTCCTGCCAACTCCAGGGTGTGATTCATCCAATTTTTGGGCTCCTGAAGCCAACTCCAGTGTATATTTGGGCTCCTGCTGCTGCTGCTGCCAACTCCAGGGTGTGATTCATCCAATTTTTGGGCTCCTGAAGCCAACTCCAGTGTATATTTGGGCTCCTGCTGCTGCTGCTGCCAACTCCTGCCAACTCCAGGGTGTGATTCATCCAATTTTTGGGCTCCTGAAGCCAACTCCAGTGTATATTTGGGCTCCTGCTGCTGCTGCTGCCAACTCCAGGGTGTGATTCATCCAATTTTTGGGCTCCTGAAGCCAACTCCAGTGTATATTTGGGCTCCTGCTGCTGCTGCTGCCAACTCCAGGGTGTGATTCATCCAATTTTTGGGCTCCTGAAGCCAACTCCAGTGTATATTTGGGCTCCTGCTGCTGCTGCTGCCAACTCCTGCCAACTCCAGGGTGTGATTCATCCAATTTTTGGGCTCCTGAAGCCAACTCCAGTGTATATTTGGGCTCCTGCTGCTGCTGCTGCCAACTTCTGCCAACTCCAGGGTGTGATTCATCCAATTTTTGGGCTCCTGAAGCCAACTCCAGTGTATATTTGGGCTCCTGCTGCTGCTGCTGCCAACTCCAGGGTGTGATTCATCCAATTTTTGGGCTCCTGAAGCCAACTCCAGTGTATATTTGGGCTTCTGCTGCTGCTGCTGCCAACTCCAGGGTGTGATTCATCCAATTTTTGGGCTCCTGAAGCCAACTCCAGTGTATATTTGGGCTCCTGCTGCTGCTGCTGCCAACTCCAGGGTGTGATTCATCCAATTTTTGGGCTCCTGAAGCCAACTCCAGTATATATTTGGGCTGCTGCTGCCAACTCCTGCCAACTCCAGGGTGTGATTCATCCAATTTTTGGGCTCCTGAAGCCAACTCCAGTTTATATTTGGGCTCCTGCTGCTGCTGCCAACTTCTGCCAACTCCAGGGTGTGATTCATCCAATTTTTGGGCTCCTGAAGCCAACTCCAGTGTATATTTGGGCTCCTGCTGCTGCTGCTGCCAACTCCAGGGTGTGATTCATCCAATTTTTGGGCTCCTGAAGCCAACTCCAGTGTATATTTGGGCTCCTGCTGCTGCTGCTGCCAACTCCAGGGTGTGATTCATCCAATTTTTGGGCTCCTGAAGCCAACTCCAGTGTATATTTGGGCTCCTGCTGCTGCTGCTGCCAACTCCAGGGTGTGATTCATCCAATTTTTGGGCTCCTGAGGCCAACCCAGGGTCTCTTTAATGTAATATTTGGGCTCCTGCTGCTGCTGCTGCTGTCAACTCCTGCCAACTCCAGGGTGTGATTCATCCAATTTTTGGGCTCCTGCTGCTGCCAACTCCAGTGTCTCTTTAAAGCAATGTTTGGGCTCCTTCTGCCCCTCATAGTGATGCCACTTCAACTCTCTGCAATTGTGCCGCTCTGCGATTCTATTAGCGATGCCTCTGATCTGCATCTGATATTTATTCAAAGTATTATTTAACTAACCCAGCACGCATCCTGTGCGTGTTACAGCAAGGCAGAATGGTTTACAACCCTATTGAGGCTCTAGGAGGCTCAGAAATAGCTGTTTTTAATAGCGATTCGTCGCGAATTTATTCGGGTCGAAACGATTTTTGTCGGAAAATTCGGCGAATCAGTCGAATCGAATTTTTCAAAAGTTCGCTCATCTCTACCTGGCACCCCCATTACCTGCCTCCCCAAAGCCCAGGGGGGGCATAAGAGTCCGAGCCCACACAGGCTATGTGGGCTCGTAGGCTGCAGGGTGGGGGGGCCACAAAAGCTGGCCCCCCCACTCTGTTCCTACAAGCCACCATAGCTGGTCCTGGGCTGGTAATGCTGGGTAAGGGAGACCCCATTTCATTTTTTTTTTTTGAAGGGTTTTTAACCCTTAAAATTCCCCCCAAAAATGGGGTCCCTCCCCTGGGAGGGGGGACCCTATGTCATTTATTTTTTTTAATTAACCCCTTATGTTCTGTTGCCTAGCAGCTATAAAAGGCTTCCAGCTGCAGCAGGAGAGCAGAAGCCAGATTGATCAGTGTGGGACACAGGGATGGATGGGAGGTAAGTATTAAAAAGTTTAAAAAATAAAATATTTTTTCTGCTTGTTTCTGTTTTTTACACTTAACCCATTGTGAACTGGTAAGTGGTCCATGAGAACCCTTATACCAGCTCACAAGGCTGGGGGCTGGCAAGTCACCTGCCACTAGCAGGTGACTTGCCGTTAACCACCAGCACCCTTATTACCTGCCTCCCCAAAGCCCAGGGGGGGGGGGCAGAAGAGCCCAGGCTCACATAGGCTATGTGGGCTTGTAGGTGGGGGGCCTCTCCACTCTGTTCCTACAAGCCCCCATAGCTGGTCCCGGGCTGGTAATGCTGGGTCCCCCCTTATGTTTATAGTGTGGATAGTAGTAGTATTTTATTTGTAAATGTTTTAAAGTGCTATTTTCAGTTTGGGGGGTCTTCTGGGCAAGAATGGGGGGCTACTGATACATATGTGGTACCGTTGTAATTGGGAGAAATTGGGCTTTCACATGCAATATAGTTTTCTCTAATAAAGTAAATGTTTTATTTAAAATAAAGGAGACAATTGTCTAAAAAATATTTATTTATTTTTACACAAAAATATAAAAAAAAACAGTAGAAAAATTTCAAACAAGACATTTCATGTTCAAGCCTAAACTCTGCTGCAAAATATATATCTATAATTTTCCTGGAAATTCCGGCAAAAATCACGGTTAAACATGGCGCAGAATGGGGAAAAATGACCTGTCAACAGAGGGTGACAAAACTTCAAGTAGGTTGGCAATTAAAAGGGTTAATTGTACCTATGCATGTTGGGTATTGTTCTGCTCAGGGGACCTTGCTTTTTCAGATTTAGCTTGTTTTTTCTTGTTTGCATATTTATATTTTAGGAAAACATGTTATTTATTCAGTTTTTTTTTATTAATTTTTTTTTAGGGAAACCCTGTGCAACCTAAGAATTCTTTGAGGGATTACTTCCAGAAAGGTGAGCCTACTACAACAAGCTGGGTACTCTTAGAAAGCTTAACATGTGTAATTTCAGGGAATATGTGGTTTATAGGGGATATTCCAAATGTAAAGGGTTGTTTTGGTTGAAAAATTGCAAGGTGCGCATTTTGTCTGCAGAGCTGAAATTTTCAAGTAAAATTTCTGTTATGCGCATGCTTTACTTTGGGGCGCTTGCCAACTCTTCCCTTGACAGTACCTATGCATGTTGGGTATCGTTCTGTTTGGGGCATGTTGCTTTTTGTTGATGTTGATTTTACTTGGCTTTTCTTGTTTGCATATGGTTTTTTGTTTTTAGGAAAATGTGGCTTGATTCTTCCTTTTTATTCTTTTTTAGGGAAACTTTGTGCAACCAAAGAATACATTGAGGGATTACTTCCAGAAAACTAAGCCCACATAAACAAGCTTGGTACGCCTAGAAAGCTTGAGGTGTGTACTTCCAGAGAATATATAGTTTGTGGGGGGTATTTTAAATGTAAATGGTTGTTTTTCTGGAAAAACTGCAAGGTGCGCATAGCGCATAGCATAGTTGTATTTTATCTGAAAATCTCCTAAAGCTCTGTTTCAGTTTGGGGGAGTCTCCTGGGCAGGAAAGGGTGTATATCAATACATATGTGGTACTGCTGTGACTGGGAGAAATCGGGGTTTTGCACGCAATAACATTTTATTGACAAACTTACATTTTTTATTACAAAAAACACTACAAATTGCAAAAAAATGATTTTTTTTTATTTTTTTTGCACATATTTCACCAAAAAGTATTGAGAATACACTAAAAAAAGGCCAAACAAGAGATCTCATGTTGAAGCCCAGACTCTCTTGAAAAAAAACAATATATCATTTTCCTGGGAAATCCTTTCAAAAATCACAGTTGAACATTTATAGCGCAAAATAGTGAAACATGGTCTGGCAACAGAGGGTGACAAAAGCTGCAGGTAGGCTGGCACTTAAAGGGTTAAAGTCAGTTTCATTTGGAGTTATTGGGTGTAGAGATGAGCGAACTTCTTGAAAGTTCGATTCGGGCGATTCGCCGAATTTCCCCAAGAAATTCGGGTTCGCCCGAATCGAACTATCACGAATCGCTCATCTGAAAAAAAAAAATGCTGGCATGGTGGGAGCGGGCAGGCCGGCTACGCCTGTCAGCGGGCAGCGGGAAGAGTTGGCAAGCGCCCCAAAGTAAAGCATGCGCATAACAGAAATTTTACTTGAAAATTTCAGCTCTGCAGACAAAATGCGCACCTTGCAATTTTTCAACCAAAACAACCCTTTACATTTGGAATGTCCCCTATAAACCACATATTCCCTGAAATTACACATGTTAAGCTTTCTAAGAGTACCCAGCTTGTTGTAGTAGGCTCACCTTTCTGGAAGTAATCCCTCAAAGAATTCTTAGGTTGCACAGGGTTTCCCTAAAAAAAAATTAATAAAAAAAAACTGAATAAATAACATGTTTTCCTAAAATATAAATATGCAAACAAGAAAAAACAAGCTAAATCTGAAAGAGCAAAGTCCCCTGAGCAGAACAATACCCAACATGCATAGGTACAATTAACCCTTTTAATTGCCAACCTACTTGAAGTTTTGTCACCCTCTGTTGACAGGTCATTTTTCCCCATTCTGCGCCATGTTTAACCGTGATTTTTGCCGGAATTTCCAGGAAAATTATAGATATATATTTTGCAGCAGAGTTTAGGCTTGAACATGAAATGTCTTGTTTGTAATTTTTCTACTGTTTTTTTTATATTTTTGTGTAAAAATAAATAAATATTTTTTAGACAATTGTCTCCTTTATTTTAAATAAAACATTTACTTTATTAGAGAAAACTATATTGCATGTGAAAGCCCAATTTCTCCCAATTACAACGGTACCACATATGTATCGGTAGCCCCCCATTCTTGCCCAGAAGACCCCCCAAACTGAAAATAGCACTTTAAAACATTTACAAATAAAATACTACTACTATCCACACTATAAACATAAGGGGGGACCCAGCATTACCAGCCCGGGACCAGCTATGGGGGCTTGTAGGAACAGAGCGGAGGGGCCCCCCACCTACAAGCCCACATAGCCTATGTGAGCCCGGGCTCTTCTGCCCCCCCCCCTGGGCTTTGGGGAGGCAGGTAATAAGGGTGCTGGTGGTTAACGGCAAGTCACCTGCTAGTGGCAGGTGACTTGCCAGCCCCCAGCCTTGTGAACTGGTATAAGGGTTCTCATGGACCCCTTACCAGTTCACAATGGGTTAAGTGTAAAAAAACACACAGAAACAAGCAGAAAAAATATTTTATTTTTTTAAACTTTTTAATACTTACCTCCCATCCATCCCTGTGTCCCACACTGATCAATCTGGCTTCTGCTCTCCTGCTGCAGCTGGAAGCCTTTTATAGCTGCTAGGCAACAGAACATAAGGGGTTAATTAAAAAAAATAAATGACATAGGGTCCCCCCTCCCAGGGGAGGGACCCCATTTTTTGGGGGGAATTTTAAGGGTTAAAAACCCTTCAAAAAAAAAAAAATGCCGGCATGGTGGCAGCGGGCAGGCCAGCTACGCTGTCAGCGGGCCGCCGCCGCCAGCACACGTGTTCTTTGTGTGCTGAAAGAGAAGGGAAGTGGAGAGATCACCATCTTGGAAAGACAGAGAAAGACAGAGAGAGGCCATGTGAGTAAGTTTGGTGTGTGGCTTGGCGTGCAGCAAAGAAAGAGAGAGACTGACAACTTTCCCGATTGCTGGATCTGAATCAGAGGCTGTGGACTTTTGCCTGAAGGACGCCTGAGAGCTGTGTGGTGCATCCGGCCGTTTGGGAAGGAGACCTGCTTAGTCCAGCTGGAGTTCACAGAAGGCCCGGGTCAGTAATTTCAATAATGCATGCACGTGCTATAGACTTCCTGTTAGTTAGTCAGATAGAAAGACTTTATACAGGACAAGACTTTTCTTCTTTTGCTTTGCTGTTTGGATTCTGGATTGCAGAGGAATATTTCTACAGGAGACACTGACTGTTGTGCACGGCATTTCTACTCAGTGCATCCCTTTGGCGCCTGCTACAGCAGTTTGGGTCAGCTTTGGGGCAGGGGAATTGTTGTTAATGTTTTACTGTTTGCTGCATTTATTTGAAGTCTGTTCAGAAGCCTATTTGAGTAAACGTGTTTTGCATAAGTTGGTGTCAGTGTGGCTTTCTTGTCTGTGGCTTTGCTGTACCTTGAAAGACCTAACGGTGCACGACTTACATTTTGGTGTGAAACTTACATTTCGTTATGGACGGGAAAGTGGCGGGAGATCTTCCCCCGGCGCCAGTGGCACCGGAGCAGGACCCAGCTCAGGGTATGCCGGCCCAAGGTCAGCCTGGCTGTAGCGCTATGTCCCCCCCAGTAGGATACATCCCGGTGGGGGGCGCTGTTGCGCTATCTGCCGAAATTTGATGGGAAAAACATGACTTTGCAAGATTGGACTGAGAGGGTGCGGAGTGCTGCCAGAATGTGTAACCTGACCCCCGAACTGCAGGCAGAGGTTGCACTGGGAGCACTAGAGGGTGATTTCAGGCAGACAGTGATGGTAAGGCCCGAATCTGAGAGAGACACCCTAGAGAAAATATTGTCCCTGCTGGAGATAGCTCATGGGGACCATGCTGAAGTTGTACAGCTAAGGAGCCACTTCTTTAACCACCCACAGCAGGAAGATGAGACTCGTATGCAGTATTCCAATGCCCTCCAAGAGATGCTCAATGAGATACAGCGTTGAGACCCAGGTGGCATGGGAGCCTTCCGGGAAGTGGACCGACTGCTGAGAGATCAGTTCATAGTGGGGCTCTCCAACAAGTTCCTGCAGGATAAGCTGCGAGAGATGGCACCCGACATGTCATTTTATAGTATCTACCAAGCTGCCATGGAAAGGGAGGAGGAGCATGTCCCTGTGGAGGTGAGAGCTGTGAGCAGCTCTCATGCTATAAAGAAACAGCCGGGATCTGAGGAATCCGAGTCCCTAAAGACAGTGGTCCAGGCCCTGCGAACTGAATTAAGGGAACTGCGGTTGGAGGTGTCCCAGATGAAGACAGAATCTTCCCAACCCCCAGAAGTGACTCCAGCACGCCGCACCACCCCGCGCATGGGAAGTCAGGTGCGGGGACCTGGCAGAAGAAGCCCCCTCTGTTGGGGTTGTCGGCAGTACGGCCATATAGCCCGAGAATGCCCCGAACGGATGGAATCCGAGCAGCTGTTAAACTTCCCACCGCCGCAGTAACTGGGCGCTCTGCGGTGGTATGTCAACAGCTAAGCCCCGTGCGGAAGGATCATGACCTGTATGCCAGCAGCCCCGTCATGGAAGCCGAGTTGGAAGGTCAGCAGGTACGCTGCCTAGTTGATACAGGATCAGAGTGCACCCTTATGCCTCTACAGTTCTTTGAAAGACACTTTGGAAATATGATGGAGCCGGAAGATGGAAGTGTCATCAGGCTGACGGCTGCCGACAATAAGGAGATGGATGTCCGAGGAATAGTCTGGATGCGGGTCCGAGTGCTTGGGCAAGAAGGGGGTTATGCTGGTGGACCATTCCTCTCGGAGCGGGATGGACGTGACACTGGGTGTGAATGTGCTGAGAGACCTAGACCATCAGCTCTATGCCAGAGAAGGGCCAAAGTATTGGCAACGGGCCACCACCCACCGGCCGACTCAGAAGGTTCTTCAACAGATGGTGAGAAGCTGTAGTCTGCAAAAGAGTAACCTCTCCGGTCGACCCGTCGGAAGAGTGAAGGTGCCAGGGGGGACCCAGTGAAGATCCCACCGCGACAAGAACGAGTATTGATGCTGCCGGTGGGGGCTGGGCGACGACTGAATGGATTGGAGGTCCTGATTGAGCCAGCCCAGCAAGAGAAACCCCAGGCTCGCTCATCGATAGCTCGGGCCCTTGCCATTGTAACAAATGGGTGTGTACCGGTACGCTGCTTGAATGTTGAAGACTGTGAGCTAACCGTTCCTGGCAATGCTGTCCTGGCAGACGTTTGTGTCTGAAGGGGGTATATCTTGAAAGAGCCGCTTCACGTTACAGCCTGATAGAAGGTCGGCCTGGACTTATGCTGTGGAGGTCCAGAAGAAGGAAATCCCAACAGAGAAGTGGAATGGGAGAGTGATAATGGCCCAGTGGGGAGTGGACTGTAAGGCTCTGACTCCAGGACAACAGAAGTTGCTGGAAGATACTCTCTGGGAATTTCAGGAGACGTTCTCAAGACATGACGAGGACTTTGGGTGTGCTTCTGCTATTGAACACAAAATCCCCACGGGCGTTGCTGCGCTGATTAGAGAACATTACCAACAAATCCCTCACAAAATGTACCAAGAGGTGAAGGACATGGTAGCCAGCATGCTGGAAAATCGGGTGATTCAAGAGAGTCAAAGTCCGTGGGCTGCCCCAGTAGTCTTGGGCTGCCCCAGTAGTCTTGGTGCGGAAGAAGGATGGGAGTCTCCGGTTCTGAGTGGACTATCGGAAGTTGAATGCCCAGACCGTCCGGGATGCATATCCTCTCCCGCGGATTGAAGAGTCATTGTCAGCCCTGGGCCAGGCGAAATTCTTCTCGACCCTCGACCTGGCCAGTGGGTATTGGCAAGTACCGGTAGCCCAGAAAGACGCAGAAAGAAAGCGAAGACGGCTTTCATTTTATCCATGGGACTTAACGAATTTAACCGAATGCCATTCGACCTCACCAATGCCCCAGGGACATTTCAGCGGTTAATAGAGAACTGTCTGGGGGACCTCAACTTCGAGTCAGTGTTGATATACTTGGACGACATAGTGGTGTTTGGGGCTTCCTTCGAGGACCATCTTCAGAAGCTGCGACAGGTCCTTGGGCGACTGCAATATCATGGGCTCAAGATTAAGCCCAAGAAGTGTCAACTGTTTTGACAGCAGATAGAGTACTTGGGACATGTGGTCACCTCCGAGGGGGTAAAACCAGCCCACAGCAAGATGGAAGCCGTCCAGCAGTGGCCCCGGCCGGTGACATTACGAGAAGTACGGGCATTCGTGGGGCTGGCCAGTTACTACAGGAGATTTATACCCAAGTTTGCTCAGTTGGTGGGCCCGTTGAACGAGTTACTGAGAGGCACCGCAGGAGGTCCGAAAAATAGCCCCATTGGTTGGGGGCCCCGCCAGCAAGAGGCCTTTGAGGCAGTAACTCGTTCAACCAGTGCCCCGATCCTGGCTTACGTGCAGTTTGACACACCATTCCTACTGTACACTGATGGAAGTCTGCATGGGTTGGGAGCTGTGCTATCCCAAGTCCAGGATGGGCGCGAGAGAGTCATTGCCTATGGGAGCCGGTCTCTGAAGGAATCGGAGCGCAACCCCGACAACTATAGCTCCTTCAAGCTGGAACTGCTGGCTCTGGTGTGGGCCATGACTGAAAAGTTTGCAGAATACCTGACGGAAGTGACCGTGATGACAGACAACAACCCCCTAGCCCATCTGGAGAATGCCAAGCTCGGTGCCCTGGAGCAGAGGTGGTTGGCTTGCCTTTCCAAATTTCAGTATCGCATCAAGTTCCAGTCTGGTAAAGAGAACAGCAATGTCAATGCACTTTCTCGAGTCCCCGTGGGGGCACCGCCACAGAGGGGTGATGAGGAGTTAAAGGACATTGAAACTCCTGACCTTGGTCGATTTCCCGTGCTCCAGGATGTGGCACATGCAAGTGGGGTGGCGTCCGGAATGCCCATGGTGTTGGGGAAGACGTTGGCTGACTGGGAGAGAGTCCAGAACAGCTGTCCTGATCTGTGGAAAGTGAGAGAGTGGGTCAGGACCAAGACCTGGCCTCGGCCGGAAGAAAGGGCCCATTTGACTGCAGAGGGCCAATAGTTGCTGAGACAGTGGTATAAGCTGACTGTTACCCAGGGCCCCCTGTGTCGGACCATATACCTACAGACCAAGCTGCAGCATCAGCAGACAGAGGCAGCGCAGGAAGCCCACGAGAGGGGTGCTCATCTTGGGAGTGAGAAAAAACGATTCGTGTATTGTCCAGATCTGGCCGACATGGTGGCCGAGGCCTGTCTTAAGTGTCGATCTTGTGGACTGAGTAAAAGCACTGAGCAGCGGGCCCCCGTCCAGACAATCAAGACTTCAGCCCCTTTGGAACTGCTTATGATTGACTATGTGCAGATTGGGGCTGTACCCACCAGAGACCAGATGGCTGAGTCAGCTGCAGAGGCTGTCTGCAAACACTTTATCCAAGTCTTCGGGTGCCCCCCGGAGAATACACTCAGATCAAGGAGCATGCTTTCAAGGAAATCTGATGAATGAACTGTATCAGTTGTATTGGATTGAACGATCCCGCACCACTCTGTACCATCCCCAAGGAAATGGGGCTTGTGAGAGCTTTAATAGGACTTTGATTCAGATGTTACGGACATTGGAGGATGGACAAAAGGCTAGGTGGCCCGAATATCTACCTGAACTGATATGGGCCGATAACAACAGGGTACACAATACCACCGGTTACTCCCCCCATATGCTCATGTTTGGAAGAGCCGGACGAGAGGTGGAAGATCTTCACATGCCTGACCCAAAGGAACCACAACCGAGAAGTGCTACTGCATGGATGCAAGAGCACCGCCACCGTCTGAGAGCGATCCACAAAGTTGTAGGGGAACGCCTGGAACAAGTGGTGCACCCTGTCCCAGGACCCGTGCAGAGAGATGGTTATTCCCCGGGTGATAGAGTGATGGTCAGAGCTAAGCGACCATTTGGGAAGTTGGATGGGCGGTGGGAGGCAGTTCCATATATGGTGAAAAGGAGAGTGGACCCTGACATTCCGGTCTACGAGGTAGAACCAGTGGGGACTGGGGGACCCTCACGAAACTTGCATCATAACATGCTAAGACAGTGTAACTTTGATGAGCCGGTGCGTGAGGAAGAGATGCCTCTTCACGTTCACTTTCAGTACAGAGGAGGGCCTCTCAGCCGATGAGGAAGATTGGTAGGTCACCCCTGCCCAGGTACCCGCTGTTGCCCCAGGGGGATCGGGTCTTCAACCCCGCGAGAATGCTGACAGAGTGGTGGCCCCTCCCTTGGCAGAGATGCCCGATGCACCCGATACCCCTGAAACCATTGTGCTGAGAAGGTCAGCAAGGTCCAATGCTGGTGTGCCCCCCGCAACGCTATGCTCAGGAGGAGTTTGTGTGGGGAGGGTTTCCGAGGACGACAACCTCTAGTGGGGTGGCATGTAAGAGGGTGGAACAAGTGTTATTTCATAAAAACTGGCGTTCTGTTGTTTGGCCACAAGGGGCTGCTGGTTCCCCTGTTCATGCAGCTAATGCACTGCAGAGACTTACTGATTTGGAGGGACAGGAAATCACGTGTTCTTTGTGTGCTGAAAGAGAAGGGAAGTGGAGAGATCACCATCTTGGAAAGACAGAGAAAGGCCATGTGAGCAAGTTTGGTGTGTGGCCTGGCGTGCAGCAAAGAAAGAGAGAGACTGACAACTTTCCCGATTGCTGGATCTGAATCAAAGGCTGTGGACTTTTGCCTGAAGGACGCCTGAGAGCTGTGTGGTGCATCCGGTCATTTGGGAAGGAGACCTACTTAGTCCAGCTGGAGTTCACCGAAGGCCTGGGTCAGTAATTTCAATAATGCATGCACGTGCTATAGACTGCCTGTTAGTTAGATAGAAAGACTTTATACAGGCCAAGACTTTTCTTCTTTTGCTTTGCTGTTTGGATTCTGGATTCTGGATTGCAGAGGAATATTTCTACAGGAGACACTGACTGTTGGGCACTGAACTTTCTGCATTTCTACTCAGTGCATCCCTTTGGAACAGCGCCTGCTACAGCAGTTTGGGTCAGCTTTGGGGCAGGGGAATTGTTGTTAATGTTTTACTGTTTGCTGCATTTGTTTGAAGTGTGTTCAGAAGACTAGTTGAGTAAACATGTTTTGCATAAGCTGGTGTCAGTGTCGCTTTCTTGTCTGTGGCTTTGCTGTACCTTGAAAGACCTACCGGTGCACGACTTACATTTGTGTAGTTGTGGGAGGGGGCTTTTACTCAGTTCAGCTATTGTACTGTAGGTAAACAACACAACTAGGGATGAGCGAATCGATCCGGACGAACCCGGATTCGATCCGAATTTCAGGAAAAATTCGATTCGGATCGAATCCGAATTTCCCCGCGATTCGATCGCTCGAAGTTTTCCTTTAACATCCATTCATTTACATTACAGGCATTCTAAGATGGCGGACGGGACATGTCCAGACATCAACCCCGCGCCAGTGCAAGCTGGGACAGTCACATGCAGCCTATCAGCAGCCAGCAAGCCCGGTGACGTCACAGCGGTATTTAAGGCTGGCCATCTTGCTTTCCAGCATCATTTCTCTATTGCATTCGTGACAGACAGAACGCTGTGTAGCTGAGGGAGAGACAGACAGTTAGACAGGCAGGGACAGACAGGGACAGGCTGGAGACAGGCAGGAGACAGACAGGAGACAGACAGAAAGTAAGCGAAAAACAGGGAAAGGAAGGGAAAATCGGAGGCTGTCAGTTTTTTTTTTTTTTTTCATCCAGCCTGCTTTGTTAGCGTTTTCAGGCTGCTTACACTAACTAACAGTGCATATATACTGAACTGATCTTAAGTCTGCTGTGAGGCATCCCATTCTGTGACAACACCAGCCTCTATTTAATAGCATAATAACCATTTGCACTTATTCTCATAGAAATCAGGCCTGATAAAGACACTTTTGCTGTGCATGCTCTCTGGTTTTTGTGGCATCCCATTCTGTGACAACACCAGCCTCTATTTAATAGCATAATAACCATTTGCACTTATTCTCATAGAAATCAGGCCTGATAAAGACACTTTTGCTGTGCATGCTCTCTGGTTTTTGTGGCATCCCATTCTGTGACAACACCAGCCTCTATTTAATAGCATAATAACCATTTGCACTTATTCTCATAGAAATCAGGCCTGATAAAGACACTTTTGCTGTGCATGCTCTCTGGTTTTTGTGGCATCCCATTCTGTGACTACACCAGCCTCTATTTAATAGCATAATAACCATTTGCACTTATTCTCATAGAAATCAGGCCTGATAAAGACACTTTTGCTGTGCATGCTCTCTGGTTTTTGTGGCATCCCATTCTGTGACAACACCAGCCTCTATTTAATAGCATAATAACCATTTGCACTTATTCTCATAGAAATCAGGCCTGATAAAGACACTTTTGCTGTGCATGCTCTCTGGTTTTTGTGGCATCCCATTCTGTGACAACACCAGCCTCTATTTAATAGCATAATAACCATTTGCACTTATTCTCATAGAAATCAGGCCTGATAAAGACACTTTTGCTGTGCATGCTCTCTGGTTTTTGTGGCATCCCATTCCGTGACAACACCAGCCTCTATTTAATAGCATAATAACCATTTGCACTTATTCTCATAGAAATCAGGCCTGATAAAGACACTTTTGCTGTGCATGCTCTCTGGTTTTTGTGGCATCCCATTCTGTGACAACACCAGCCTCTATTTAATAGCATAATAACCATTTGCACTTATTTTCATAGAAATCAGGCCTGATAAAGACACTTTTGCTGTGCATGCTCTCTGGTTTTTGTGGCATCCCATTCTGTGACTACACCAGCCTCTATTTAATAGCATAATAACCATTTGCACTTATTCTCATAGAAATCAGGCCTGATAAAGACACTTTTGCTGGGCATAGTACTACTGGATCTTTTTTGGGGGCATCCCATTCTGTGACTAAAGCAGCCTCTGTTTAAGACCATATAAGCATTTGCTCTTATCATATTTGAAATTAGCCTGATAAAGACACTTTTGCTGGGCATAGTACTACTGGATCTTTTTTGGGGGTATCCCATTCTGTGACTAAAGCAGCCTCTGTTTAAGACCATATAAGCATTTGCTCTTATCATATTTGAAATTAGGCCTGATAAAGACACTTTTGCTGGGCATAGTACTACTGGATCTTTTTTGGGGGCATCCCATTCTGTGACTAAAGCAGCCTCTGTTTAAGACCATATAAGCATTTGCTCTTATCATATTTGAAATTAGGCCTGATAAAGACACTTTTGCTGGGCATAGTACTACTGGATCTTTTTTGGGGGCATCCCATTCTGTGACTAAAGCAGCCTCTGTTTAAGACCATATAAGCATTTGCTCTTATCATATTTGAAATTAGCCTGATAAAGACACTTTTGCTGGGCATAGTACTACTGGATCTTTTTTGGGGGCATCCCATTCTGTGACTAAAGCAGCCTCTGTTTAAGACCATATAAGCATTTGCTCTTATCATATTTGAAATTAGGCCTGATAAAGACACTTTTGCTGGGCATAGTACTACTGGATCTTTTTTAGGGGCATCCCATTCTGTGACTAAAGCAGCCTCTGTTTAAGACCATATAAGCATTTGCTCTTATCATATTTGAAATTAGGCCTGATAAAGACACTTTTGCTGTGCATGCTCTCTGGTTTTTGTGGCATCCCATTCTGTGACAACACCAGCCTCTATTTAATAGCATAATAACCATTTGCACTTATTCTCATAGAAATCAGGCCTGATAAAGACACTTTTGCTGTGCATGCTCTCTGGTTTTTGTGGCATCCCATTCTGTGACAACACCAGCCTCTATTTAATAGCATAATAACCATTTGCACTTATTCTCATAGAAATCAGGCCTGATAAAGACACGTTTGCTGTGCATGCTCTCTGGTTTTTGTGGCATCCCATTCTGTGACAACACCAGCCTCTATTTAATAGCATAATAACCATTTGCACTTATTCTCATAGAAATCAGGCCTGATAAAGACACTTTTGCTGTGCATGCTCTCTGGTTTTTGTGGCATCCCATTCTGTGACAACACCAGCCTCTATTTAATAGCATAATAACCATTTGCAATTATTCTCATAGAAATCAGGCCTGATAAAGACACTTTTGCTGTGCATGCTCTCTGGTTTTTGTGGCATCCCATTCTGTGACAACACCAGCCTCTATTTAATAGCATAATAACCATTTGCACTTATTCTCATAGAAATCAGGCCTGATAAAGACACTTTTGCTGTGCATGCTCTCTGGTTTTTGTGGCATCCCATTCTGTGACAACACCAGCCTCTATTTAATAGCATAATAACCATTTGCACTTATTCTCATAGAAATCAGGCCTGATAAAGACACTTTTGCTGTGCATGCTCTCTGGTTTTTGTGGCATCCCATTCTGTGACAACACCAGCCTCTATTTAATAGCATAATAACCATTTGCACTTATTCTCATAGAAATCAGGCCTGATAAAGACACTTTTGCTGTGCATGCTCTCTGGTTTTTGTGGCATCCCATTCTGTGACAACACCAGCCTCTATTTAATAGCATAATAACCATTTGCACTTATTCTCATAGAAATCAGGCCTGATAAAGACACTTTTGCTGTGCATGCTCTCTGGTTTTTGTGGCATCCCATTCTGTGACAACACCAGCCTCTATTTAATAGCATAATAACCATTTGCACTTATTCTCATAGAAATCAGGCCTGATAAAGACACTTTTGCTGTGCATGCTCTCTGGTTTTTGTGGCATCCCATTCTGTGACAACACCAGCCTCTATTTAATAGCATAATAACCATTTGCACTTATTCTCATAGAAATCAGGCCTGATAAAGACACTTTTGCTGTGCATGCTCTCTGGTTTTTGTGGCATCCCATTCTGTGACAACACCAGCCTCTATTTAATAGCATAATAACCATTTGCACTTATTCTCATAGAAATCAGGCCTGATAAAGACACTTTTGCTGTGCATGCTCTCTGGTTTTTGTGGCATCCCATTCTGTGACAACACCAGCCTCTATTTAATAGCATAATAACCATTTGCACTTATTCTCATATAAATCAGGCCTGATAAAGACACTTTTGCTGTGCATGCTCTCTGGTTTTTGTGGCATCCCATTCTGTGACAACACCAGCCTCTATTTAATAGCATAATAACCATTTGCACTTATTCTCATAGAAATCAGGCCTGATAAAGACACTTTTGCTGTGCATGCTCTCTGGTTTTTGTGGCATCCCATTCTGTGACTACACCAGCCTCTATTTATTAGCATAATAACCATTTGCACTTATTCTCATAGAAATCAGGCCTGATAAAGACACTTTTGCTGGGCATAGTACTACTGGATCTTTTTTGGGGGCATCCCATTCTGTGACTAAAGCAGCCTCTGTTTAAGACCATATAAGCATTTGCTCTTATCATATTTGAAATTAGCCTGATAAAGACACTTTTGCTGGGCATAGTACTACTGGATCTTTTTTGGGGGCATCCCATTCTGTGACTAAAGCAGCCTCTGTTTAAGACCATATAAGCATTTGCTCTTATCATATTTGAAATTAGCCTGATAAAGACACTTTTGCTGAGCATAGTACTACTGGATCTTTTTTGGGGGCATCCCATTCTGTGACTAAAGCAGCCTCTGTTTAAGACCATATAAGCATTTGCTCTTATCATATTTGAAATTAGGACTGATAAAGACACTTTTGCTGGGCATAGTACTACTGGATCTTTTTTGGGGGCATCCCATTCTGTGACTAAAGCAGCCTCTGTTTAAGACCATATAAGCATTTGCTCTTATCATATTTGAAATTAGCCTGATAAAGACACTTTTGCTGGGCATAGTACTACTGGATCTTTTTTGGGGGCATCCCATTCTGTGACTAAAGCAGCCTCTGTTTAAGACCATATAAGCATTTGCTCTTATCATATTTGAAATTAGGCCTGATAAAGACACTTTTGCTGGGCATAGTACTACCGGATCTTTTTTGGGGGCATCCCATTCTGTGACTAAAGCAGCCTCTGTTTAAGACCATATAAGCATTTGCTCTTATCATATTTGAAATTAGCCTGATAAAGACACTTTTGCTGGGCATAGCACTACTTGTCCCTGCCAGGGCATCCCATTCTGTGACTAAAGCAGCCTCTGTTTAAGACCATATAACCATTTGCTCTTATTATATTTGAAATTAGCCTGATAAAGACACTTTTGCTGGGCATAGTACTACTGGATCTTTTTTGGGGGCATCCCATTCTGTGACTAAAGCAGCCTCTGTTTAAGACCATATAACCATTTGCTCTTATTATATTTATATTATAAGACACTTTTGCTGGGCATAGGCTTACTGCTGCCTGCCAGGTGCACTTCTGTTGAGGCATCCCATTCTGTAACATAGCATACCCCTCTTTATTTACACTAAGCAGCTCTCTTATTTACACTAAGCAGGCCTGTTGGAGGCTGAGTGTTACTGCTCACTTTTGGTGTGCATTATATTCTGTTTCATATAGACCCACCGCTGCCCGGGGGATCTTAAAATATCACCTACTACCACGCCAGTTAGACTATGTCGGGCAGACAAGTGCCTGGAAGTGAAAAGAGGAGTGGCAGAGGCCAAGATTCCGCAGGCAGAGCTCGCATCAGACTGGGGGCCAGTAGCAGCAGGAGTCACGCTGAGAGACCTAATCTGCCAGTATCTGCTAGCGGTCGGGTCTCCACCAGTAACGCATCTGCCGTGGTAGATTGGTTGACGCGCTCATCAACAACATCATCACAACTTACGTCTGAGACCCCCAGTCTAGGGTCGGTAGGTTCCTCTGACACAACCCTGAGTTGGCATGCCCCGAGAGCAGTCCCTGTCCTCCCATTGCCTCTGTCCTACGCCGTTCCCTCCCCCAGCGACGTATCCTATGCTTTGGGTTCAGCTCCACTCTTTAGTGAGGAGGACCATCAGATAGAGGACAGTCAGCAGCTACTGCCCAGCCAAGAAATGGAGGTGGCTTCTCTAGCTAGGCAGACAAATAGTGATGTGGACAGTGTCGTGGGTGCTGCGAGCGTTCCAGCTCCTGCGCCAGACACTGTTGACGAATCCACGAACATCAGTGACGTACAGCCACAACTCGGTGATGATGATGATGATGACGATGAAGCAGATCGCACTTGGGAGCCGGGTGATGAAGGGGCTTCATCGTCATCATCAGGAGAAGAGGGGCGCAGGTTGCCCCGGAGTCAGCAGCTGAGGCAGCAAGGTGGTAGCAGTCAGCATGGGGGCACAATTCCAAAGGCTGGAGCCGGCCGGGGCCGGGGCCGGGGTAGAGCACCTGCTGTGCGGCAGTCTACCTTATCGGGAGGTAGTGGAGCAGGGGTTCCTGGAGTTGGCAACAGCAGCAGTGAATCAGTGAGGCCAGGGGGTGGGAAAAGTAGCTACTCGGCAGTGTGGCAGTTTTTCCTGAGGCATCCGCAGGAGGGTAACATGGCCACATGCAAGATATGTAGGCAAAAGGTGAAGCGTGGCCAGGGTCCAAATGTTGGCACCACGGCCCTGCGTCAACATATGATGCGTCACCATAAAACGACCTGGGAGAACCGAGGCTCCCAAGGGGTGGTCCAGTCTGCTTCCTCACCAAGTGAGCTCCCAATTTCTGCCAGCCAAGGCTCCAGCACCTCAGCCGAAGGCAGCTGTGCGTCATACCCATCCTCTGTCGCTCCTGCTCCTCCTCCTCCTCCTCCAAGTCATGCATCCCGCCAGCAATCCATCAGCGAAGCCATGTCCAAGAGACAGCAGTATGCGCCCACTCATCCTACGGCGCAGAAGCTGAATGTGCTCCTGTCCAAGTTGCTGGTGCTGCAGTCGCTCCCTTTTCAGGTGGTGGAATCTGCACCTTTCAGAGAACTGATGGCTTGTGCCGAGCCGAGGTGGAGAGTCCCAAGCCGTCATTTCTTTGCCAAGAAGGCAGTACCAGCGCTGCACACTTTTGTTGAACAGAAGGTGGGCCAGTCCTTGAGCCTGTCGGTGTGTAGCAAAATACATGGCAGCGCCGACATCTGGAGCTGTAACTACGGTCAGGGGCAGTACATGTCGTTTACGGCCCACTGGGTGAATGTGGTCCCTTTGCAGCAGCAACTTGGACAGGTCACGCCGCTTCGGCCTCCGCGCTCTCTGCCCATTGGGCCTGTGACACCGTGCGACTCGGCCTCCTCATCCTCCGCCATCTCCTCACCCTCCACTGTAGGCTCAAGTCTCAGTGCCCCTCCAGTCTACCATGTGTGCAGGGCACGGAGGTGTCACGCAGTGCTTCACATGGTTTGTCTTGGCGAACGGAGTCACACAGGGGAGGAACTGCTTAAATGTATTCATCAGGAAATCCAAACATGGCTTACTCCGAGAAAACTTAAAATGGGAATCATGGTTACCGACAATGGGAAGAACATTTTGTCTGCACTGCACCAAGGAAGCCTGACCCATGCCCCCTGCATGGCTCACGTCTTCAATCTGGTTGTCAAGCGGTTTCTGAAGTGTTCCCCCCATCTGCAGGACATCCTAACAACTTCAAGGAAACTTTGCATGCACTTCAGCCACTCCTACACCGCCAAACACACCCTTCTTGAGCTACAGCGTCAGAATGGTATCCCCCAACATAGTCTGATTTGCAATGTTTCCACCCGTTGGAATTCCACCCTTCACATGTTGGACCGATTATATGAACAGAGAAAAGCCATCACGGATTTCCTGATGATCCAAGCAGATAGGGGGACTCCCCTGTGTAACTTCAATGTCAACCAGTGGCAGCTCCTTTGAGGAAGCCACTTTATTTGTCAGTCGGCAGGATTACGGGATGAACGACGTGATTCCACTGCTTCATGTACTACAGCACATGTTGGAAACCATGGCTGGTCAGGGCACTGGAGACATGGCGTTTACATCTTACGGCCACATGAACCCCGTTGGAGCTGAACTGGAGGAGGAGGAGGAAGAGGAGGAGGAGGAGTTGCCCAGCGAAACACAGTTTAGGCTTGGCGAAATGGCTGGTTTATCTAGTCAGCGGACAGGAGAGGAGGAGCAGGAGCAGCCAGAGGAGCTAGAGGTTTTTGAGGAAGGCGAGACAGAGGACCCGGGCACACCGTGGCAGTATGCAGTGGAGATGGAGACAGGTAGTCCATCCGAGTCACTTGCGCAAATGGCACGAAGCATGCTCACGTGCTTGCGTAGTGACCCCAGAATTGTTTCCATCTGTCGGCGGGATGACTTCTGGCTGTCCACCTTATTGGACCCTCGCTTCCGGCACAAAATGGGGGCATTTTTTAAACCCACCGAGAGGGAGGACAAACTCAACTACTACAAAGACATTCTACGTAGGCAGTTGGCCGATGCCTATCTGCGCCATGGTCCATACTCTCGCAGGTCTGACTCGAGGGGACCTCTGCGCTCACCTTCCACTGCCATGGCCGCTGGGGGGGTTGGCAGGAGCAGCAGCAGCAGCTCCATCAGCAGCAGCAGCCTCAGTCTTCAGTCGCTAATGAGTAGCTTTCTACACCCGCATAGTGAGGCTACTCATGAGCAGCAGGAAGACCTGGAGCAGGACCTCAACCAGCAGGTCATGTCATACTTTGACATGACCATGCCAACACACCTTGAGGATCCGCTGGACTTCTGGGCAGCCAAACTTGATTTGTGGCCGCAACTAGCAGAGTTTGCCCTGGAAAAGCTGTCCTGCCCGGCAAGTAGCGTGCCATCTGAGCGGGTGTTTAGTGCGGCGGGGGCCATAGTTACGGCGAGGAGAACTCGTCTGTCAACTAAAAATGTGGAGAGACTCACCTTTGTCAAAATGAATCAGGGATGGATCAGCCAGGATTTCCACCCACCAATGCCTGATGCATGCGACTAGATTCAGCATGGTGCCACGTTTTACACTTTCCAAATGGTGCAAAACATATTTATGTCTTTAGGCCATTTTTTGGGCTCCTGCTGCTGCTGCTGCCAACTTCTGCCAACTCCAGGGTGTGATTCATCCAATTGTTGGGCTCCTGAAGCCAACCCCAGTGTCACTTTAAAGTAATATTTGGGCTCCTGCTGCTGCTGCTGCTGTCAACTCCTGCCAACTCCAGGGTGTGATTCATCCAATTTTTGGGCTACTGAAGCCAACTCCAGTGTATATTTGGGCTCCTGCTGCTGCTGCTGCCAACTTCTGCCAACTCCAGGGTGTGATTCATCCAATTTTTGGGCTCCTGAAGCCAACTCCAGTGTATATTTGGGCTCCTGCTGCTGCTGCTGCTGCCAACTTCTGCCAACTCCAGGGTGTGATTCATCCAATTTTTGGGCTCCTGAAGCCAACTCCAGTGTATATTTGGGCTCCTGCTGCTGCTGCTGCTGCCAACTTCTGCCAACTCCAGGGTGTGATTCATCCAATTTTTGGGCTCCTGAAGCCAACTCCAGTGTATATTTGGGCTCCTGCTGCTGCTGCTGCCAACTTCTGCCAACTCCAGGGTGTGATTCATCCAATTTTTGGGCTCCTGAAGCCAACTCCAGTGTATATTTGGGCTCCTGCTGCTGCTGCTGCCAACTTCTGCCAACTCCAGGGTGTGATTCATCCAATTTTTGGGCTCCTGAAGCCAACTCCAGTGTATATTTGGGCTCCTGCTGCTGCTGCTGCTGCCAACTTCTGCCAACTCCAGGGTGTGATTCATCCAATTTTTGGGCTCCTGAAGCCAACTCCAGTGTATATTTGGGCTCCTGCTGCTGCTGCCAACTCCAGGGTGTGATTCATCCAATTTTTGGGCTCCTGAAGCCAACTCCAGTGTATATTTGGGCTCCTGCTGCTGCTGCTGCCAACTTCTGCCAACTCCAGGGTGTGATTCATCCAATTTTTGGGCTCCTGAAGCCAACTCCAGTGTATATTTGGGCTCCTGCTGCTGCTGCTGCTGTCAACTTCTGCCAACTCCAGGGTGTGATTCATCCAATTTTTGGGCTCCTGAAGCCAACTCCAGTGTATATTTGGGCTCCTGCTGCTGCTGCTGCCAACTCCAGGGTGTGATTCATCCAATTTTTGGGCTCCTGAAGCCAACTCCAGTGTATATTTGGGCTCCTGCTGCTGCTACTGTCAACTCCTGCCAACTCCAGGGTGTGATTCATCCAATTTTTGGGCTCCTGAAGCCAACCCCAGGGTCTCTTTAATGTAATATTTGGGCTCCTGCTGCTGCTGTCAACTCCTGCCAACTGCAGGGTGTGATTCATCCAATTTTTGGGCTCCTGAAGCCAACTCCAGTGTATATTTGGGCTCCTGCTGCTGCTACTGTCAACTCCTGCCAACTCCAGGGTGTGATTCATCCAATTTTTGGGCTCCTGAAGCCAACTCCAGTGTATATTTGGGCTCCTGCTGCTGCCAACTCCAGGGTGTGATTCATCCAATTTTTGGGCTCCTGAGGCCAACCCCAGGGTCTCTTTAATGTAATATTTGGGCTCCTGCTGCTGCTGCTGCTGTCAACTCCTGCCAACTCCAGGGTGTGATTCATCCAATTTTTGGGCTCCTGAAGCCAACTCCAGTGTATATTTGGGCTCCTGCTGCTGCTACTGCCAACTCCTGCCAACTCCAGGGTGTGATTCATCCAATTTTTGGGCTCCTGAAGCCAACTCCAGTGTATATTTGGGCTCCTGCTGCTGCTGCTGCCAACTTCTGCCAACTCCAGGGTGTGATTCATCCAATTTTTGGGCTCCTGAAGCCAACTCCAGTGTATATTTGGGCTCCTGCTGCTGCTGCTGCCAACTCCAGGGTGTGATTCATCCAATTTTTGGGCTCCTGAGGCCAACCCCAGGGTCTCTTTAATGTAATATTTGGGCTCCTGCTGCTGCTGCTGCTGTCAACTCCTGCCAACTCCAGGGTGTGATTCATCCAATTTTTGGGCTCCTGAAGCCAACTCCAGTGTATATTTGGGCTCCTGCTGCTGCTGCTGCTGCCAACTTCTGCCAACTCCAGGGTGTGATTCATCCAATTTTTGGGCTCCTGAAGCCAACTCCAGTGTATATTTGGGCTCCTGCTGCTGCTGCTGCTGCCAACTTCTGCCAACTCCAGGGTGTGATTCATCCAATTTTTAGGCTCCTGAAGCCAACTCCAGTGTATATTTGGGCTCCTGCTGCTGCTGCTGCTGCCAACTTCTGCCAACTCCAGGGTGTGATTCATCCAATTTTTGGGCTCCTGAAGCCAACTCCAGTGTATATTTGGGCTCCTGCTGCTGCTGCTGCCAACTTCTGCCAACTCCAGGGTGTGATTCATCCAATTTTTGGGCTCCTGAAGCCAACTCCAGTGTATATTTGGGCTCCTGCTGCTGCTGCCAACTCCAGGGTGTGATTCATCCAATTTTTGGGCTCCTGAAGCCAACTCCAGTGTATATTTGGGCTCCTGCTGCTGCTGCTGCCAACTCCAGGGTGTGATTCATCCAATTTTTGGGCTCCTGAAGCCAACTCCAGTGCATATTCGGGCTCCTGCTGCTGCTGCTGCTGCCAACTTCTGCCAACTCCAGGGTGTGATTCATCCAATTTTTGGGCTCCTGAAGCCAACTCCAGTGTATATTTGGGCTCCTGCTGCTGCTGCTGCTGCCAACTTCTGCCAACTCCAGGGTGTGATTCATCCAATTGTTGGGCTCCTGAAGCCAACTCCAGTGTATATTTGGGCTCCTGCTGCTGCTGCCAACTTCTGCCAACTCCAGGGTGTGATTCATCCAATTTTTGGGCTCCTGAAGCCAACTCCAGTGTATATTTGGGCTCCTGCTGCTGCTGCTGCCAACTCCAGGGTGTGATTCATCCAATTTTTGGGCTCCTGAGGCCAACCCCAGGGTCTCTTTAATGTAATATTTGGGCTCCTGCTGCTGCTGCTGCTGCTGTCAACTCCTGCCAACTCCAGGGTGTGATTCATCCAATTTTTGGGCTCCTGCTGCTGCCAACTCCAGTGTCTCTTTAAAGCAATGTTTGGGCTCCTTCTGCCCCTCATAGTGATGCCACTTCAACTCTCTGCAATTGTGCCGCTCTGCGATTCTATTAGCGATGCCTCTGATCTGCATGTGATATTTATTCAAAGTATTATTTAACTAACCCAGCACGCATCCTGTGCGTGTTACAGCAAGGCAGAATGGTTTACAACCCTATTGAGGCTCTAGGAGGCTCAGAAATAGCCGTTTTTAATAGCGATTCGTCGCGAATTTATTCGGGTCGAAACGATTTTTGTCGGAAAATTCGGCGAATCAGTCGAATCGAATTTTTCAAAAGTTCGCTCATCTCTAAACACAACACAATAAAATAGAGTCTATCTATTGTAATTAAAAGAAGAGTCAACAACCCCACCACCCCCCACCTCCACTCACCAGCATGCAGGGATAATTGCACTTGTATTGTACATCAAGATCTACAAAAAGAGAGAAGTGACCCTATACACACAGATCACTGCTGCTGGGCATGTGTAAGGTTTAGTGAGCTCCCTCACCTCAGTAGTGGCCATAGCAGCAGTGTTATGCATCATGGAACCACTGTTTTGTTGGGTAACTCTGGAGGTTTCACATAGCAGGGCAAATTGGGATTCCCCAGCCCCCAGTAATAGACAGAGCACAGACACATTCAGTTAACCGCCAGTGGAGACAGCGGCCCTGCTGCTGCCAGAGATTGAAGACAAAATATGCCCCTTAAGGAAAATGCAAATATAAGGGTCCCCTGGCTAGGGAGGGGGGTTAGATGAGAAGTTCAAGCCATGAGCTGAGCAAATAGGTGAAGGGTGTGTGGGCCAATGGCTGGGGAGGGGGGTTAGGTGAGGGTCATGATGATGCTGGAGAACCGTTTTTTAAGAGTTTGGGCTTTTCATTAAATCACGCTGAAGGTCCGGTTTAAAGTGGTCCTTCACTCTGAATAAGAGTCTATCTTATATGTTTCCCACACACTATGCATACAGATTGCTCACATTAAAAATCATCCTACCTGCATCTACTGCATGTTATGAGCCTTTAAACATACAAGATGGCGGCTCACGAAACATCAGGCAGCCTGCAAACAGGAAGTGTGTTCTGACTGTGCCCCTCTGCATTCTGGGACTGCTGACCTTTTCCTGACCCCAGCTCTGCTCTGTCTGAGCAAAGCACAGCTGTAACCCACCCCCCTGTATTTTATCTTACTCTCCTCTGCTCAGTAAGTGTGATGCTTCTGAGTCAAGATGGCGGCGCCCATATCCTAAAGCCCTTAACAGAGTTGCAGCCCAGTGGGGGAAACAATAATTAAGTCTCTAAAAACTTAAAATATATTAATTTTAGATGCTGGGGAATAGTTTTTTAAGGGTTTGGGCTTTTCAATAAATCATGGTGAAGGTCCGGTTTAAGAACGATACAACCCTTGTAATAAAGCTGGCAGATAAAGGGAGTGCAAGAGTAGGTATATATTTCAGCTTTCATTCGTCACTACGCAGTCATGGATCAATTCACTAATCCTCTAGCATACAAATGGCTAGAAGGTGATCGCCTCGTTGAGATCTAACAAGAGATAAATGACATTAGAGTTGATTCAGAGAGACAAAAAAACACTTTTGTTTTTGTGTCTTTTTTTTTTATTTTCCCGCTCTCGTATGAGTGTACGAGTGATTCTAAGCATGCATTGCAAGCCTTCTGTAAAGTCTTCGTCCGTTCGTATGCCAACGAGAATGTCATTTTCCAGCTTTTGTTTTCCGTTTATGTTACTCATGTTACAACGTAGGCTTTCGTAATGCCCTTTTTCATTTACGTTTCCCATTAGATTCTGATTTTCTTTTACAATAAATAATCGCCCAGACAAAAATCCTTATGACCTTACGCCTGCGCACTACAAACTTAACTCATTAATGTGCTCGCCTACATATTTGGTTCACTAAATTTTGCTACAATAGGCTCGATTCAGAGGCACATTCGTCTGCACTTCCGTAGCTGTCTGTGAAAGTTTTTGTGGGTGTTTGTCATTTTTTTGCTTCTTTTTGTTCATTTTTCATTTGTACGAACGTTCGGCCAAATGCGTATAAGCGCTTTCGATGAACGAAAGCAAATCGGAACATTTGCGTTAGTTCGGGTTATTTTCCAAACCAAATCTGATATTTTTGTTCGCTCAGATAACTTACGTTATTGCTATGGGCTTGCGTCTCATTCAGAGAGCTGATTGGTGACGGACCACCACCCTATAAATCCGTTTCCTTTGCGATCCCCTTATTTGGACCATTTTGACCTCGAGACTAGCAGCTATGGATGACTCTAGTGTATATATAGGAGCATGAGGATCTGCAGCTCATGGGCATTGAAATTGTCCGGAGGGCTGAGACCAGACTGCACTGGCGGCGACGCATGCACATCGATGGCATGCATGGCGTTGAGCTGTTCGATCTCACCAGACTTAATCGCGCTTCTCTCAATAAATTGTATAGTAAGCTGCGGCCATGGTTAGCCCGCACCACAAGGAAGGGGCAAGCAATTTCAGGTATGACCAAGATGCTTGGCTGCCTGCAATTTTTGGCGAACGGCTCGTTCCAGAGGCTGGGTGCCTTATCCGTGGGTATTTCCCAGCCTACTCTGAGCCGCGCGCTATCCAAGTTTTTGGAAGGCATGGCTACCATTACTCGGAAATATATTTGTTTTCCTGACGACATGGTAGCCAGGAACACGATTAAGCATCCACGTTTCCCTGGTCCCTCCGGCAGTCGACGAGTATATCTACAGGCAAGTACAATCAGTCATATGTTTTAACATTTTTTTTTATTTTTAGACCCTCTTTGTAAAATGTCCCTTCTTATAATTATTCCCTCCTTAATCCCTCCTTGTAATTTATCCATCCTTTAAAATACTTTACTTATTTTAATTAATCACTCCGTGTAATTTTTCACTCCTTTTAATTTAACCCTCCTTTTACATAATCCCTCCTTGCAATTAATCCCTCCTTGTAATTATTTCCTACTTGTAAATATTGCCTCCTTGTAAGTAATTCCTCCTTGTAATTTATCCCTCCTTGAAATTTAGCCCTCCTTTTATGTATTCCATCCTTGTAAAGAGTCCCTGTGGAACCATGGACCGTATTTAGTAGCATATAAATGTCACATGTGTTCCCCAAGGAAACATTTTAATGTGTACCTGAAATAGACCCTGGAAAGTTAATATTTCCAACAGACATATTCTTATTTGGCAAGACAAAATACTTATGTACTTGTTTATTGCTATCTTAATTGGGACACATGTTTTGCTTAGGGTGTGATTAGTTAGTGTTTCCCTAGTTTTCCTTCCCTTTATAATGTTTTTTTTTTTTTTTTCAAAATCCCAGGAACCGCAAAATGGGCCACTCAATGAATGTCCAAGCAGTGGTGGCCCCGGACATGCGGTCCCTTAGTCTGCTCGCCGGGTTCCCAGGCTCATCCCATGATGCCTACATTCTTCGAAGATCTGGATTGTACGGTCGGTTTGAGTCTGGGGAATTTTCCGGTGGATGGCTCCTTGGTAAGTTGACGCCAATAACGTCCTTTTTTGTGATATGTATGGCTATGAATTTAGTTTGTGTTCCATATATGAAACTATGCCATTTTTCACACCTTGTTTACATGTGAAACACGATCTTAACCATTAGATTTTTAAAGCAACCAAGCCTTGCCAAATGTTAGTCCTGCATTAGAAAAATGTTGAATTAGAATTTAGAGTAAAGTAAGAATTAGTCTTCCCCACACTCTGCTTAAATTATGTCCTAGGATTTTTAATAGGGTCTGCGCCATCTTTGATTAGATGCGTTACACTTACTGAGTAGAGGAGAGCGGGATAAAGTGCACGGGTGGGTTAGAGCTGTTTTGGACTCATACCAAGCAGATACAGGGTCCTGAGAATTTAAGACATCCAAGAATGTTGAGCAGCACAGTCCTAAACCAATACCTGTTAGCAGTCTTTTTTTTTTTTTATGGTCTGTGCACTATGTATGCTCATGCTGTGTAGCAAATGTGACGGGGATGCTGATTCATTAACAGCGGCAGGTAGCGACAGTTGAGCGACTGTAGCGGCATTTTCAGAGCGCCCGCTAGTAGTCGCTGTGCTTGGGTGTTTGTTCGGTAGTTGATAGAGATTCAGTCGGCTTGCGGTAATGTTGAATATTGGGTGAGGAGTCGCGATTTGACAGGTTCCTCGCTGTATGGGAGCGCATTATAGCGACAGGTCAGAGCGACCGGCTTCCACCATATTCATTAACAAATCACGCTCAAAAAATGCTCGTGCTGTAAAATGCATGTTTAACCCTTTAAGTGCCAGCCTACCTGGAGTTTTTGTCACACTCTGTTGCCAGACCATTTTGCACTATTTTGCGCTCCCCATGTTCAAATGTGATTTTTGAAGGGATTTCCAGGGATTTCCCAGGAGAATGATATATTGTTTTTTTCAGCAGAGTCTGAGCTTTAACATGATTGTCTTGATTGTCATTTTTTGGTGTATTCTCAATAATTTTTGGCAAAATATGTGTAAAAAAATAAAAAAAATCTATTTTTTACAATTTGTAGTGTTTTTTTGTAATAAAAAAAGGTAAGTTTGTCAATAAAATCTTATTGCGTGTGAAATCCCAATTTCTCCCGATCACAGCGGTACCACATATGTATTGGTAGACACCCTTTCCAGCCCAGGAGACTCCCCCAAACTGAAACAGAGCTTTAGGGGATTTTCAGAAAAAATACAACTGTGATATGCGCTATGCGCACCTTGCAGTTTTTCCATTGCAGGCTTTCTATTTGTACCAGGCTTGTTGATGTGGCCACAGTTTTCTGGAAGTAAACCCACAATGTATTCTTTGGTTGCAAAGAGTTTCCCTAAAAAAATTATAAAAAAGCAGAATCAAAGCCCCATTTTCCTAAAAAAAACTATATACAAACAAGAAAAAACAAGTATAATCTGAAAAAACAACATCTCCCAAACAGAACGATACCCAACATGCATAGTTACTGTCAAGGGAAGAGTTGCCAAACACCCCAAAGTAAAGCATGAGCATAACGGTAATTTTTCTTGAAAATTTCAGCTCTGCAGACAAAGTGCGCACCTTGCAATTTTTCAACCAAAACAACCCTTTACATTTGGAATATCCCCCATAAACCATATATTCCCTGAAAGTACACATGTTAAGCTTTGTAAGCGTACCCAGCTTGTTGTAGTGGCCTCATCTTTCTGGAGTTGATCCCTCAAAGAATTCTTTGGTTGCGCAGGGTTTCCCTAAAAAATGTATAAAAAAGCTGAATAAAAAACACCTTTTCCTAAAATATAAATATGCAAACAAGAAAAAACAAGCTAAGTCTGAAAGCGCAAGGTCCCCCAAACAGAAAAATACCCAACATGCAGAGGTATTATTAACCCTTTTAATTGCCAGCCTACTTGAGATTTTGTCTGTTGACAGGTCATTTTTCCCCATTTTGCGCCATGTTTTGCGAAATTTTTGCTGGAATTTTCAGGAAAATTATATATATATTTTTGCAGCAGAGTTTAGGCTTTAACATGAAATGTCTTGTTTGTAAATTTTATTTATTATTCATTTTATTCATTATTAAGTAAAAAAAAAAAAAAAAATTTTTTTTTTTAGAAAATTGCCTCCTTTATTTTAAATAAAAAATGTATTTTATTAGGGAAAACCATATTGCATGTGAAAGCCCCATTTCTACCGATTAGAACGGTACCACATATTTATCGGTAGCCCCCTGTTCCTGCCCAGGAGACCCCCCTAACTGAAACAAGTAATTTTTAACATTTACAAATAAAATACAACTACCATCCACACTACAAAGGGTTAAATCGAGAAAAAATACTGACATAGGGTCCCCCCTCCCGGGGAGGGGCCCGTTTTTTTTTATTTTTAAGGGTTAAAAACCCTTAAAAATCCAAAAAAAATTAAATGGGGCCCCCCTTACCCAAAGTAACCAGCCCGGGACCAGCTATGCAGGGCTTGTAGAAACAGGGCGCAGGGGCCAGCTTTTGTGGCCCCTGGCCCGGCAGGCTGCAAGCCCGCATAGCCCGTGGGCCCGGGCTCTTCTGCCCCCCCCCCCCTGGGCTTTGGGGAGGCAGGTAATGGGGGTTCCGGGGGTTAATGGCAAGTCACCCGCTAGTCGCAGGTGACTTGCCACCCCCCCAGTCTTGTGAACTGGTATAGGGGTCATGGACCCCTTACCAGTTCACAAGGGGTTAAATGTAAAAAAAAACACACACACAAAGAGAAAAAATAATTTTATTAATTTTTTTTTTTTTTAAATACTTACCTCCCATCCATCCTGGAGCACCTCGTCCCTCGGCGATCACTGGCTTCTGCTCACTTGCTAGAAGCCTTTTATAGCTGCTAGATGACAGAACACAAAAGGGTTAATTAAAAAAAAATGACATAGGGTCCCCCCTCCCAGGGGGGGGGGGGGGACCCCATTTTTTTGGAATTTTAAGGGTTAAAAATCCTTAAAAATCCAAAAAAAAATAATGTAGGGTCCCCCCTACCCAGCATTACCGACCCGGGCCAGCTATGGGGGCTTGTAGAACAGGGCGCAGGGGCCAGCATTGGTGGCCCCTGGCCCTTCTGGCTACTAGCCCACTTAGCCACTGAGTGGTCCGGGCCCTTCTGCCCCCCCCTGGCCGTTGGGGAGGCAGGTAATGGGGGGTTGGGGGTTAATGGCAAGTCACCCACTAGCCTCAGGTGACTTGCCAGACCCAGAGCCTTGTCAGCTGGTATAAGGGGTCTCATGGACCCCTTACCAGCTCACAAAGGGTTAACTGTGAAAAAAAAAACACAACACAAGTAATAAAAGTATTTTATAAAAAAAAAAATTTTTTTTTTACTGTACTTACCTTTGATTGTAAGCTCCTTTGTCCCTCGCCGCTCTGATGACAGATGCCGGTGATCGGCATCCAGAGAAGGGGGAGGCAGGAGATCAGAGGATCTGCTGCCACCTCCTTCCCCGGCACCGTCATGACGTCATTAGCCCCGCCCCAAGGCGGCAAGATGGCGGCCGCCATCGAGGAGGAGAGAGGAGAGAGCCTCTCAGGCTCTCTCCTGAAGATCGGTAAGTCCTGGGGGGGGGATCGGAGGCCCCCAGGTGAAGAGGAGGGAGAGCAGGACCAGTGCACACGCAGGTAAGTGAATGTAATTTTTTATTTTTTTTTTACAGTTAGCAGCTGCTGCTGCAGAAGCGGGGGGGCAGTCTATTCCGGGGGCTCTCCTGGAGCCATCCGAGCCCCCACGGGGGATTGGATGGCACCAAATTAAAGAGGAGACCAAGCCGGATCCAAGAGGGGTCAGGTGAGTATTTTTTTTTTTTTTTTGCCCGCTAGCAGGGGAAAATGGCAGGCACATATATTTTACGTGGCTGGCACTTGAGTGATGGAGAGGCAACCACGTACATTTTTCGTGGCTGGCATTTAAAGGGTTAAACCCCAGAGCGCTGGCGTCAATGGGTTAAAAGTAGTTTTTTAACCCCCAAACAACCATATTTTTGGAAACCCAAAAAAACAAGTGTTTAAAATAATTTTGTAATATGAATACATTAATATCAGACCTGTAATATCAATTCTGTACATTTTTTTTTTTTTTACCCTAAAAAAGTTATTTAAAATGGCAGAAGTGGTCACAGAATTTTTCACATTAAAAAAAAAAAAAAATAATAACAATTAATTATGAAGATTTAAAGATTGTTCCATTGAAATGCATTGGAGAGCGCCAGGTAGCGAGAGGTCATACCTGTCGCTGTTCAAGGTTGGACGCTGGCGCTGTGGGCTGAGGCTGGAATAATGATGAATGAGTGGCTATCTGGCGCTATCTCAGTCGCTAAGCAGGATTGCCTTGATAAATGTGTAATTGTGGTGGGGAGCCGGCGTTCTCGTGGCGGGGTCCGTCATTACCGGCCGCTCACCAGTCGCTACCTGTCGCTATCCCTTGTTAAATAAGGGCCTTAGGCTCTTAGTCATCCTTTTAGGGGATTCCATTTATTGAATACTGTGTAATTTATGTATTTTCTAATACATTTTGGCAGGTGATTCCTGCTATCCACTCCTTCCATGGCTGTTGACGCCTGTCCTCCGGCCCCAGAATGCAGCCGAGGAGGCATATAATAGGGCGCACAGGAAGACCAGGGCTGTGGTGGAGAGGGCATTTGGCCTATTGAAGACCCGCTTCCGATGCTTGGACCATACTGGGGGAGCACTTCAGTATGACCCCAAAAAGGTCATAGATATTATAATGGCGTGTGCAGTGTTGCAAAATTTGGCTATTTTGCAGCGTGTCCCCCGGTATGTGGATTTGCCCCCCTCTCCACTCACCGATGACCCAGACGAGGACTATCGGGCCCACCGAGTGTGTCTGCCCAAGCCGTGCGGTCTAATTTAATTGAGACACATTTTGCTTAATGTTGTGTTCCTTTGTTTGTTTTGTCCCTTTATTTTTTGTTATTTAGGTTTTTGGACCTTGGTGTTTTTATGTGTGTTTCTTACTTTTACAAACAGTAAATAAATAATTACAAAGAACCTCACACATGATGTTATTTTTTTGTTTTGCTGATGTTCCAAATTTGTTACTGCCTACTTTAACTCATCTTTATTCCCCCAAAACATAAAGGCATAAACTTAGTCCACCACAGGTTAATTACAATTTTAGGTAGTTTATTTACAAAGCAAACATTGGAGTTGATGGTCACTCCCATGCTCCCGCTGGGCTTGAATACGGATATGGGCCTAAAAGCGTTTCTATAGGTCTGGTTGTGGGCAGAGCTGATTTTGGGACTTTTGACAAATACAAAGAATTTTCTATTGATTACCCTAATAGTTGATGAATAGGACCGCTGTTGGTAGATCTGCCTAGATGGTTGAAGGATAGTTCTCTTTTCTCTTTCTTTTTGGTTCCCTTGGCGTTTTCTCCTTCTTTTTCTCTTTTTCCTACAAGGTTGCCCTTTAATTTCTAAGTATTGTGCGGTTAGGTGCAATTTGGGTGTTTTTCCTTGTTATTTTGGGAAAAAAAGGGGGGCCCTTGTATTTATTTATTATTTATTACTTATTTTGTTATGCACCTTTGATAGTGGCTTATAGGATATATGTATTAGATCTCTATCTAGCTTAGCCATCCACCCACCAAAGGGAATAAGGATTGGGGCCCGGGACTACAAGGATATGTGGCCCTAAGACAGGATAGGCTGTTATTTGCCCGGCTGCCTTTCCTATGTACACCTAGGTCAAGCTGTGTATGAGGTTTGCTGGATGCGTGACGCTGTGTCAATTTTAATATCAATAACCCAATAGAATAGTGTATACCTTTAACAGATGAGGGAGGGTATCAAACTGGCGTATGAGTTGCTAATGCCAATATACTGTGGATACTAAGAAATGAACTTGTGGACACCCTTGGCTGCCGGCTAACACTGAAAGAGTTAAGTATAGTGTGTAAGCTGCGGGCGGCGAGGCGAAACCTATTGCGCATGCGCGCGCTGCGGGTGATGTATACAAGTTGATCACGCAGGCGCGAGTGAAGGAAGCAATGCAGAGTTAAGTGTGACAAGCTGGAATAGGAGCTATGAGAAGCAAGTGTCCCGGTCTGCACACTGCGCAGCTGCGAGCGCAGGGAAGAGATTGGTCTCTTCTCTATTGAAAGCCGCCTATAAAGACAACGCAACAGAGCTAGCCCCTCCCACCCTGACGAAGCTCCCGAGCAGGAGCGAAACAGCTGTCGGTCGGGGCCCCTGACCACACCCACCACGCCTGCTCGCTCACAGCATGGCCGCGTCTGCAAGTAGTCTTCAGCCTGGACATATCACCAGCGGGAAGGACCGGGCAAAGTAAGAGTGGTGAGACTGTTGGCGGCAACGCCGCATGGCATACCTTGATGGCCTGAGGAACTCTTTATGGAGGTATGACGGGGATGATCTTTGAACGCCTGCATCGGCCCTCACAGAGAGCGCAAGTATATCCATGTTAGAGTGTCTCGGTACAAGCACCCTGCACTCCTGTCTGGTAGACTATACCTAGTCCCCAGCGGGGGTATGAACTCTATGTGGAGGGGTTTATGGCGCTTCCAGCAATATGAAAAATATGAACCCGTGTACACAGGATTGCCTCTAAAGTGCTCCATGTGTTGAGCCCTCATTAAATCAGCACATCACTCTGCTACAGATATATATTACCTGTATATGTTGGACAGTATTATAAGACTGCATTCAAGTGCTCTAAGTCTTGAGCCTCCATTTAACCAGCTTAATACCTTATTACCAACATTTACCACACTGGATTTGGTGGATATTACTACAAGCCTGGCGTCCCCAGTGTCTATGACCTTGATATATGCCAACTGCTTGCTCCCATTGAGGATAGATTTTTTGTCCCTATATTTTATGCTGGCCAGCATTTTTCATGTGAGCTGAGTGTTTGCGGGGGAGAGTGTGGAGTCCAGGTCGGCCTGGCAGGGGCCTCTATCTACTTGTATATGTTCCATCGCAATTGCGATTTTAAATTAGTGTGTGTTATAAGTCTTGTCTGTCATATGCGCTGTGTGTCTTTTTTCTACTACCATTAAAAGTGAGTTCTTTTCGGCTAATCATGTCAGTATGTTTATTGGCCAGCCCAGCAAGTAACCAGATGTCGGCATTTATGTGGGTTGTGTAGTATGAGTAGAGGTTAGCTGGGCGCCCCAAGTATATATGGGTTAAAGGGGCAGTGCCTACATACTTATATTTATATATTCTAGGGGAGTCTCCCACTGTTTCTTTTTTAATCTTTAATCACTCCCATAGTAGCATAAAATACATGAGCAAAACACAAATGAAAGATTAGGCAAATCAGCCCACATAGCAATTGGCCAAAGTCAGGAGTTGTAAAGTAAGGCACTCCTGTGCAAAGTTTTGTACAAATGAAAAGTAAATCAACATAGGTGCCAAGCATTGCCATGTCCACATTGGCCAGCAAACTAATAGGCCCACAGACACACCCACTCCTGCTTGGCCACATTTGCCACAGGCACAGGTGTAAAGCAGCCAAACCTATGCCACATCTACACCTGTTAGTCAGAGTGACACCCAAACAAGAACCCCCAGTCCCAATCCAAGTCCAGTTCAATCTTAGCCAGGGGTCAAGGTAGTAGTTTGCCAGCCCAGAATGTCCCCCAATCATGCCTACAAACAGGAGGAGCCAGAACAAATGTAATTTTCCACAAGCATGCAGCGCAACATCTTGAGTGGCAGGTTCATTGAGGCTTCACCTCCGGCATTGGCTAGTGGGCTACCTCAGCACTCTAATGAGCTATATGGGCGCAAATCCAAAGCAAACAATCACCTCCGGCATTGGCTAGTGGGCTACCTCAGCACTCTAATGAGCTATATGGGCGCAAATCCAAAGCAAACGATGGGCTGGCAGCATGCAGCCAGCTTCACTCTGCTGCTGAGCATTTGGTGTAGAAACATGTTGGGACAGTTGCAGATTCTGTCCCAGGGGGAGCTGTTCTGAAGTTTCAATGAAGGCTCCATCTTCCTCCAGCTCCTGGATTTCCTCCATCAGTGTGTGGGTCTGTTGGGACATGTAAATTACAAAGGTTCAGTTTGGGGAATACATATGTATTGCATGGTCAAACTGGCAGAGGATTCCCCACTAGCTGAGGGATGATGCTGGGCTGCATTGGGGAAAAGAAGGCATGTTAACACACAACTAGGCATTGCTGATGTGTATTAATACATATGGTTCACTAAAACACGGGCCCATGCATGAATGACAACTCCCACAACGGACCAAGTTGACCTTGACTATGAATGCCATTATCTGTTAGATGTATTAGTCAACAAGTACATACACATTGGTCTCCTTAACCAAAATAAACATGCATGTACTGGCTGTTCTGAGGCTTCACACATCCCTAAAAGCCCATTATGGGACCACACTCAGCTTGAAAATAGCATTTGCCATTAGATTATCCTGTTTGCCATTCTTTCTAGGTCCAAGTTTCAAGCACCCCAGATAAAGACTTTCTGAGCAAACCACAGCTCCAAACCAAATTGCCTACAGATAAAGCTTAAAGTGTTGTATGTAATTGACTCCAAATACATAACAGGCAGTCCTTTGCTAATCTCAATAGTGTTCCTCGAGACTCTCCCAAATAATGTATGAACAAGGAAAAAAGCAAATGATGAGTCGCCACACATAACACACCCTGTTTAAATTGTTACCTCCACTACAAGGCACACCCTAGGGACATGTGTTAATCTATGGCTTTGTGCCTCATTTTACACATAGCTTACATTTCACATACACACTAACATTACTAACCGGCAGGAATAGTAGGGATGTCCATGTCCTGTCGGGCCGAGTGTCCCTCTAAGGCCACAGGATGTAGCAGGCCCAGCACCATCTTCTCAGCTCGGGTAAATTGCAGTTTGGTGGGGAATCCGCCGCCAGTTTGTAAGCTGAAAAAGATAGTTGTACACATTTAGCAAAATGTTTTCAATACAAGCCGAAGCCAAATCCACAAAGTATATATGTACTTGTAATTACGTCGTTTATTTTCTTTCTTCCGTGCTGCATACTTTAGGTCCGATATTTTCCTTTGTATCTGCTCCACATCTTTGAGCTCTTCCCCCGCTGCATTGACCTGTCTGGTGAGCTCCTCCAAAATCTCGGCTTTGCGCTGCTTGCTTGTAGCTTTGGATCTGCGCCCATATAGCTCATCATAATACAAGGTGAGGCCACTAGCCAATGCCAGAGTTTGGGCCTCACCAAACCTGCCACTCAAGTGGCCTCGCCGCAACGTGCGCCCTGTTGCTAGACGTTCTGGCTCATCAGTGGTTGGCTGCAAATCAGGGGACATTCTGGGCTGGCTGTGTTGGGGAGAAATGTAGGACAGGTGGCTGGCTTCTTATTGGACTGGACTTGGATATGGATTTGGGGTTCTTGGCTGGGTGGCCACTGAACTAGCAGGCGTAGCTGTGGCAGCTTCAGCCTGCCTTTCCACCTGTGCTGGTGCCAAATGTGGCCGAGGAGGAGAGGGTGTTGTGGTTGAAGTCGAGCTTGGGGCTCGGTGCCTCTTAGGGCCCTTAGAATACCCATGGTCCTTGGAGGTAGACGGGCGGTCCAGGGCTTGAGCTTCGGGGCCTGTGCCTTGCCCTCTTGTCCGCTGATTTGGACACCCGTGCGGGTGGGGAGGGCGACCTCGGACTTCGGGCCCTGTGCCTTGCCCTCTTGTCTGCTGATTTTGACACCCGTGCGGGTGGGGAGGGCGAACTCTGACTTCGGGTCCTGTGCCTTGCCCTCTTGGCATGAGCCTTGTGGCCCCGTGCGGGTGGTGTTGATGGGGAGGTAGAACTGGTGGGGCTTCTTTCCCGTTGTCTCCTTTGGGTTTTCTTGGCATGGTAGCCACGTGGGTGGGGTGATGGTGACCTTGGTGGGCTGGGGCTTCGCACCCTCTTGGTCCCTTTTTTCCCCTCGGTTGTAGTTGGCTTTCTGCCCGGTGGTTTTCCAGCGGCCTCCTTTTTTTGCCTAGTTGGGCTGGGTGCCTTTGCCTGGGCACTGCGGGTTGGCCGCAACTTCTTTTTGGTCATCTGGGACCGAGTCTTGGGCCACTCAGCAGGCTCCTGCCGTTTGTCTGCCTGTTTGGTGGTGGCCTCCTTTGCAGCTTTTTGAGCAGGTTTTTTCAGTGCCATTGCACATGGACTCTGAACCAGGATCCGGCCGTGCGGAACCCAGAAACCGCAGGGGCATTACTGATCTGCTGCAGACAAGTGGCAAGATGGCGCCCACAATCTTCACCCGCCAACAAGAAGAGATCATCATAGTAACATAGTAACATAGTATGTAAGGCTGAATAAAGACTTTAGTCCATCCAGTTCAGCCTGTTTAATTCCTTCCAGTGGTCTAGTAGCCATAGCTGGAAATGTTATTACATGCCAGGAAGGCATCAAGGCCACTTTTGAACATTTTTACTGTATCCTTCATTACTACCTCCTCTGGCAGCGAGTTCCATAGTCTCACTGCTCTTACAGAGAAGAATCCCCTCCTATGTCGGTGGAGAAAGCACCTTTCCTCTAACCTTAGTGGATGCCCCCGGGTTATGGTTACACTCCGGGGTATAAATAGATTGTGGGACAGATCTTTGTATTGACCCCGAATATATTTATACATAGTTATTAGATCACCCCTCAATCGTCTTTTTTCCAGACTAAATAAACCTAGCTTGGACAATCTTTCCGGGTACTCTAGCCCCCGCACTCCTTTTATTAACTTTGTTGCCCTTCTTTGAACGTGCTCCAGTGCTGATATGTCCTTCTTAAGCACAGGTGACCAGAACTGTACACAATATTCCATATGGGGTCTGACCAGTGACTTGTACAGGGGTAAAATGATGCTCTGGTCATGAGCACCTATGCCCCTCCTGATGCACCCCATGATCCTATTTGCCTTGGCAGCAGCTGCCTGGCATTGATTACTACAGTTGAGCTTATTGTCAACTAAAACCCCTAGGTCCTTTTCCATTGTTGTTTTACCAAGTGTTTCTTTATTTAATGTGTAATCATGACACAGATTTCTCCTTCCCATGTGCATAACCTTACATTTATCTGTGTTAAACTTAATTTGCCATTTAACTGCCCATGCTTCCAATTTATCTAAATCTGTTTGTAGCTGCCTGCTGTCCTCTTTTGTTTTAATTACTTTACTCAGCTTAGTATCATCTGCAAAGATTGAGACTTTACTGTTTAATCCATACCCAATGTCATTTATATATATATTGAAGAGAACTGGTCCCAGAACTGACCCTTGTGGTACTCCACTAGTAACGGTGACCCAATCTGAGTGTGTACCATTGATAACCACCCTCTGCTTCCGATCATTAAGCCAATTTCCCACCCATCTGCACACGTTTTCCCCCAGTCCAAGCATTCTCATCTTTTTTACCAGCCTTTTATGTGGCACAGTATCAAATGCTTTTGAAAAGTCAAGATATATGATATCCAATTACTCCCCCTGATCCAATCTTGAACTTACCTCCTCATTAAAGCTGATTAGGTTTGTCTGGCAGGAGCGATTCCTGATAAATCCATGCTGATATGGAGTAATAAGGTAATTTTCCCCAAGGTGCTCCAGGATAATGTCCCCTAAGAAACCTTCAAACAGCTTTCCCACCCACAGATGTTAAGCTTACCGGTCTGTAGTTCCCAGGTTCCCCCCTAGATCCCTTTTTGAATATTGGCACCACATTTGCCAAGCGCCAATCCCTCGGAACAGACCCTGTAGTTATGGAATCCACAAATATTAGAAATAACGGCTTGTCTATTTCTGTACATAACTCCCTTAAAACACGAGGATGTATGTCATCTGGTCCCGGTGATTTATCGATTTTTATCTGCTTGAGACGGTGCTGGACTTCTTCCTTGGTTAGACCAGTGGCATTTAATGGAGGGTTTTGGTAATTCCCTTGCATTTCACTCGGCATGTCAAATTCTTTTGTGAATATAGAAGCAAAGAAGTTGTTAAGCAAATTTGCTTTCTCCTCATTTCCCTCTATAGGGGTCCCCTCCTTGCTTTTCAGAGGGCCCACACCCTCAGGTTTGTACCTTTTACGGTTTATGTAGCTAAAGAATAATTTGGGGTTAGTTTTACTCTCTTTCGCGACCAGTCTTTCTGTCTCCAGCTTAGCTGCCCTTATCTGTTGTTTACATTGTTTATTTTCTTCTTTATATTTTTTTAACGCTTACGCTGTCCCTCCCCGCTTTAAACGTTGAAATTCCTTTTTTTTGTTGTTTATTGTCCCCTTAACCTTTTTATTTAGCCACATCGGTTTACATGTGTGTCTAATAGTTTTATTCCTGTACGGTATATATCTGTCACAATGAAAATTAAGTATTCCTTTGAAAGTATCCCATTTAGCGTCCATGCTTTTGTTTTTAAGGGCATTTTCCCAGTCAGTGCAGTGTAGGGCATCTCTAAGTGGGTCAAACTTTGCCTTTTTGAAGTCCCGTGTTTTTGTGGCTCCTTGATAAGGCACTCTAGTGACTGCTAATTGGAAATTAATGATATTATGATCACTGCTTCCAAGGTGTCCCCCAACCTGAACCTTTATTACTTTGTCTGGTACATTGGTTAGTATTAGGTCCAATATGGACCTAATACTAACCAATGTACCAGACAAAGTAATAAAGTAATCATGCTTGTAAGTGTCTTTTACTGCCTTTGATTTGCCATCTAAATGCATGCCTAGCCCTTAAGGAAGCGCATGACGAAACGTTTTTTTAAAAAAGTGTCTCAAACTCCGTGCCAAACCGAAGTGAGGGCCCACACGTGCGAACCAACACTGAGGCCAGCTTCAAGGATTATATTAGGCTACAAATGTGTCTGTTAATGTCATTTAGTCAAATGATTGTTTGTTGACAGATATTTGTATGCAGTTTGAACTAAAACCTAGCTTTATTTTGTGTTTTTTAGACCATGCTGGAGCGCAGGTACGACTACCTGCCCAACTTTTTTGAGAAGTGCACCGTCGCCCTGGAGATCATTGCCCAAATACAACATGAGACGGACACCACCTTCACCCACACGCAGATCATGCAGCATTGGTCGGACCTGAAACGGCGGCACATGCCCCGGGAACAGCGTTTTTTCGGAATCCATTTCCTTAGTAAGTACATAGCGATTGCATGCCAGATGTAACTGATGCAGAAGATAGGCATTTATTTATAATTGCTTTTCTTTTCTAGTGTTGGAACTGGATTACCGAATCCGCCACACCCGGAGGCGCACAGGCCGACCAGTGCTGCATGAATCTGCAGCTGGAAGTGAAGGTGGTGGATCTCCAGTGCGACGGTCCTACCCCTCCTCTGTTGGGTCCTCTGACCAGCCCCTGGACCTTTCCACAGAGGAGGGGCGGCACGGCGTGGGCAGGGAGTCCTACCCAGCGATGCAGGCGGGAGCCTCTGGTATGTGACTCTTCATGTAACCGCACACACATATACATGCTATTTCCACCCAAGCTGATTCCCTTAATCTGTTTTTGTAGATGCTTCTGGAGTTCTGATGCGCAGGCTGCATCAGATCTCGGCCAGGAGTCACAGGGAGAAGGTGAGTGATGTGACAAACACATTGAAAATGAATTTTGATTACTAAACAATGCAAAGGCTAGATGTGAAATCACATAGCATGACTCCGCGGGATAAAACAATAGTCACTAATTCTTAGGTCCTTTATCCTTATAACTCCAACAGTTAACTTCACCAGCAGTGCTCTTATAACCAAAAAGTGTATCCCAGCCACCGGACACTTAAATGCACGTACCAGAAGACTTCTTTAGGTATAGAGTATCAATTTCTAAAAATCCTCACTGAATAACTCCAAAGGTATAAATATCTTCCCTTTATATGTACTCCGTAATTATTTATGTCATGGAATCAATGAAGCGGGGGTAAAGAAAAAACAAAGCGCACATAGCGTGACACCATTTAAAGATCAAACATATAAAGTCTTTATTGCGCTTACCGGGCAGCAGATTTAAAAAGCATGGACATCAACATCAGGATTAAGACTTCACAGTGGAGAGAAGCGTTGCCTTTCAATTCTCCTCCAAAAGTTCCTTCAAAAGCAGCAATTACAAAACTCCGCGCTGCCCCGGCCGTGGGCTGCGCAGCTGAGCTCCGACGCACGCAGCTGTCTTCAGAGAAAAAACGTTGTGACGATGTGGTGAGGCCACGCCCAATGCGTTTCGTCTATTCAGACTTTGTCATTAGGCTACGGGCCCACCACATCGTCACTAATTTATTCACCTCACTTGGTGAAGTCAGCATCAGAGTTAACTATAACCTTCCCACAGGGTTTTGATTAAAAACCGCTGTTTACTATCCTAAAGCTTCTTATTCCAAAAAAAAGGTTTCACAAGTAGAGGCAATTACTATATTTACATTCTATTATTAAAAGGGAAGTGAAAGGCAATGCTTGCATAACCTTAATATATATAAAAAACTACTGTTCAACTACTTAGCCGTGCTATTAAATATAATAAATTAATAAACAAGCATATATATTAACAACAATTACTTAAAATATCCTATGATTGTAAAAATCTAATATCAAACAACTAATTAATTTTATATTAATCAATACACCAATTATTAATAAAAAAAATGTCAATAATTATTAAAAATATATATATATATATATATATATTTTTTATTATTAATTCATATTATATTAGAAAGGGGGGGGGGGGGGCATTAATGTTTACCTATAAAACAATTTATGTCAAATTCAATATTTAGCCCTTGTGGAGTCATTGTCTTCATTTTAAAAATCCATTCTGATTCCTTCTGAGAAAGAAATCTTAAAATATTTCCTCCTTTTAAACCAAGCCTCACATTTTCCACTCCAAGGAATTTAATTCCCGTTGGATCACATCCATGTACTGTTTTAAAATGGGCTGACACACTGTGTGTCTCTACACCTTTCTTTATGTTGTACAGATGTTCTCTTATTCTAGTTTTAAGTGTTCTACCTGTCCTTCCTATATACTGTAAACCACACGGACATTCTAATAAATAAACCACATTCACGCTATTGCACGTTATGAATTGGTTCACTTTGTATTGTTCCCCTGTTTTGTTTGATTTAAAATCCTTAAAAAAACGGGGTGTATTCTCACCACATATCTTGCACGCCATACATTTTTTACATCTGTAGAATCCTACCATGTCCTTAATAGTACCCACCATTTTATACTGTCTCGGTTTCACATAGCTCTTTACCAATTTCGTCGCTAATGTGGGGGGTCTTCTATAGATCAATTTTGGTTTATCCGGTAATTCCGGTTCCAAGATCTCATCATTTTTGAGTATATACCAATGTTTTCCAACACTTTTTTAGGAGCCTATGGTTCTTACCAAATTGAGTAATAAAAGCAAACTCTGCTGGATTTTTTTCAAAAACTTTTTTTTGGGCTGTTCCATCTATCATCTTTTTTCTATCCATTTTCCCTACCTCCTCAATTTCTCTCTCTATCACTAATTTATTATATCCTTTCTTAACAAATCGTTCTCCAATGATATTGGCTTGATTGTTATAATCCTCATTCTCCTTACAATTCCGCCTAAAAAAAAACTTTATATGTTTGATCTTTAAATGGTGTCACGCTATGTGCGCTTTGTTTTTCTTTACCCCCGCTTCATTGATTCCATGACATAAATAATTACGGAGTCCATATAAAGGGAAGATATTTATACCTTTGGAGTTATTCAGTGAGGATTTTTAGAAATTGATACGCTATACCTAAAGAAGTCTTCTGGTACGTGCATTTAAGTGTCCGGTGGCTGGGATACACTTTTTGGTTATAAGAGCACTGCTGGTGAAGTTAACTGTTGGAGTTATAAGGATAAAGGACCTAAGAATTAGTGACTATTGTTTTATCCCGCGGAGTCATGCTATGTGATTTCACATCTAGCCTTTGCATTGTTTACTAATCAGACTGCTCTAACACAGTCTATGGACTCCCTGCGCTGGATCTTATTTATGTGTTCTTTTAATTGCTGGAAAAAACTGTTATATTGTTAAAAAAACAGCGCGGCTTGTATAGTGGTGAAAGAATTGGTAGTTTCTCCAGCCTACTTTTTATTCACTATTGTGTATCTTTCATTGTGGAATTTTGATTACTGTTGACTAAGACATTATAAGTGACCCTATTTGCCATGTCTCGACAGCCTCTACTTCACAACAATGGCAGGGCCCAGGACGTAGGGTTGTCCCCAACGAGGTATCCTTCGGCCACCAACCAAGTAAGTTGAAATGTCATTCTTTGCAGTATGTGTTAAGTGACATGATCACCCAGATACATAAAGCCATAGTCAATGGCATTAGCAGACTGACCAGTGCCCACTTGCTTAGAGTAATTACTTAGCAGACTGACCAGTGCCCACTTGCTTAGAGTAATTACTTAGCAGACTGACCAGTGCCCACTTGCTTAGAGTAATTACTTAGCAGACTGACCAATGCCCACTTGCTTAGAGTAATTACTTAGCAGACTGACCAGTGCCCACTTGCTTAGAAAAATTACTTAGCAGACTGACCAGTGCCCACTTGCATAGAGAAATTACTTAGCAAACTGACATATGTCGTCATGATTTATGTTTGCAACTCCAAAAAATTCCATCCACAGGTGAGAAACATGTATTTGTCTCTGAGTAATTTTGTTTCTAAAATTGATACAGGGACCACACGGGCAAGAGTGGAAGAAATGAACCGAAGGGTCCTTGAGTTGGTGGCCGATATACAGCAGCTGGTTGACTCGTTGGGGACAACAGAAGAAGAATAGTGTTCTGGGTCCTGTCACTGTTTTTAGTTATGTAAATAGTTTTTTAAATTTAAAATTTTTAATATTTTTAATGTTGTTGTTTTTAAACTTGTTTTCCAAATGATTTTAAAAAAATAATCTAATGGCCCACAAAAATGGCCTTCAAGTAAAAAAACCAAAACCAAAACAAAGTTTCAGTGTCATTTTTAAACACAAATACATTAACACAAAATGAAGGGTGAAATAAATATTTAGAGATTAAGATTCAGATGACTGGGAAGTGGTTTGGGTAAGTTTTCGGGGCCTAAAATGGAAGAAGAACCTGATCGGGAAGTAGTTTGGGTACGTTTCAGGGGCCTAAAATGGAAGAAGAACCTGACCAGGAAGTGGTTTGGGTAAGTTTTAGGGGCCTAAAATGGAAGAAGAACATAACCGGGAAGTGGTTTGGGTAAGTTTTAGGGGCCTAAAATGGAAGAAGAACCTAACCGGGAAGTGGTTTGGGTAAGTTTTAGGGGCCTAAAATGGAAGAAGAACCTAACTAGAAATATGGAGAATAGTGGTTGGGGGTGAGCTTTAAGGGTCCAAAAGGGAAGATGGAGGATAGCACTAAGTGGTTGGGGTGAGCTTTAAGGGTCCAAAAGGGAAGATTGAGGATAGCACTAAGTGGTTGGGGTGAGCTTTAAGGGTCCAAAAGGGAAGATGGAGGATAGCGCTAAGTGGTTGGGGTGAGCTTTAAGGGTCCAAAAAGGAAGATGGAGGATAGCGCTAAGTGGTTGGGGGTGAGCTTTAAGGGTCCAAAAGGGAAGATGGAGGATAGCGCTAAGTGGTTGGGGTGAGCTTTAAGGGTCCAAAAGGGAAGATGGAGGATAGCGCTAAGTGGTTGGGGTGAGCTTTAAGGGTCCAAAAGGGAAGATAGAGGATAGCGCTAAGTGGTTGGGGTGAGCTTTAAGGGTCCAAAAGGGAAGATGGAGGATAGCGCTAAGTGGTTGGGGTGAGCTTTAAGGGTCCAAAAAGGAAGATGGAGCATAGCGCTAAGTGGTTGGGGTGAGCTTTAAGGGTCCAAAAGGGAAGATGGAGAATAGCGCTAAGTGGTTGGGGTGAGCTTTAAGGGTCCAAAAGGGAAGATGGAGGATAGCGCTAAGTGGTTGGGGTGAGCTTTAAGGGTCCAAAAGGGAAGATAGAGGATAGCGCTAAGTGGTTGGGGTGAGCTTTAAGGGTCCAAAAGGGAAGATGGAGGATAGCGCTAAGTGGTTGGGGTGAGCTTTAAGGGTCCAAAAAGGAAGATGGAGGATAGTGCTAAGTGGCTGGGGTGAGCTTTAAGGGTCCAAGAGGGAAGATGGAGGATAGTGCTAAGTGGTTGGGGTGAGCTTTAAGGGTCGAAAAGGGAAGATGGAGGATAGTGCTAAGTGGTTGGAGTGAGCTTTAAGGGTCGAAAAGGGAAGATGGAGGATAGTGCTAAGTGGTTCGGGTGAGCTTTAAGGGTCCAAAACGGAAGATGGAGGATAGTGCTAAGTGGTTTAGCTAAACATTGTAGTAGAAGTGAGGGTGGCAAATATGTAGGCGAGCACTTTAATGAGTTAAGTTTGTAGTGCGCAGGCTCAAGATCGTAAGAATTTTCGTCTGGACGATTATTTTTGGAAAAAGGGAAACAGAATCTATCGGGAAACGTAAAGGATTCGTGGGAGGAGACGATGGAAAAAGGGCAAAATCGAAAGCCTACGTTGTAACATGAGAAAATGAAACAGAAAAGTCACGATGGAAAATGACATCCTCGTACTCGTACTCTGCCGTACGAATGGACGGAAACAGATCGGCACTAAAACAAAAGTATTTTTTAAACTCTCTGAATCGAGCCTAATGCTTAGCTAAGTCACTTTGCAGCCTCATTCTTCTTGCATTTCCCACCCCTAAAATTACCCAAATCACTTTGCGGTCTCTGTCTTCTTGCATTTCCCACCCCTAAAACTTACCTAAATCACTTCGCGGTCAGCATATTCTTGCATTTCTCACCCCTAAAACTTACCCAAATCACTTTGCGGTCTCATTCTTCTTGCATTTCCCACCCCTAAAACGTACCTAAATCACTTCGCGGTCAGTATATTCTTACATTTCCCACCCCTAAAACTGACCCAAATCACTTTGCGGTCTCATTCTTCTTGCATTTCCCACCCCTAAAACTTACCCAAATCACTTTGCGGTCCTGCAAATCTTCATCTCATCAACAGGTTTTTTTTTTTTTTTGTTTTTTTATTAAGAAATACCACTTTGTGTTGGCCTTTTTTTAAAAAAAATATTTGGTTGAAAAATTTAACAACTTTTTTTTTTACTAAAAAATAACATTTATACATTTTTTAATTTTTCTTAACATTTTAAAAATGTAAAAACTATATACATAGCAATGGCAGGACCCAGAACATTATTCTTCTTCATCTGGGGTCCCCAACAAGTCGCGCAGCTCCTGCATCTTGGCCACCAACGCAAGGACCCTGGCACTCATTTGTGCCACTCTGGCACGTGTGGTCCCTGTATAAAAAGAAAAATACATTATTTGTTGGCAAATACATGTTTATCAGCTGTGGATGGAATGTTTATTAGGTTGCAAGCTAACTCATGAGGCCATATGTAATTATGCTAAGGAATTAATCAAAGGAAGAGGGCATATGTCATTATGCTAATGGCATTGACTATGGCTTTAGGTATCTTGGTGATCATGTCAATTCGCACATACTCAAAATAATCACATTATAACTTACTTCGTTGGTGGCCGAGGTCTGCTTCGGGGACCACCCTCCGTTCTGGGACCTGCCACTGCTGGGTAGTTGAGGCTGTAGAGACATGTCAAATAGGGTCACTTCTAATGTCTGAGTCAACAGTAAGCAAATGACAATTTGAATGTGTGTGTGACATCACCCACCTTCTCCATGTGCCTCCTGGGCCTGATCTGCTGCAGTCCCTGCTCCAGATCGTTCACCCACTACAGAATCATCTAGAAAAAGAGATTAAGGGAATCAGCTTTGCTTTTAATAGCATGTATGTGTGTGTGGTTACATTAAGAGTCACATACCAGAGGCTAATGGCTCGTTGCTTGGTACAACTCCCTGTCCACGCCGTGACGCCCCTCCTCTGTAGAAAGGTCCAGGGGCTGGTCAGAGGCCGCTACAGAGGAGGGGTAGGAACGTCGCCCTGGAGATCCACCACCTTCACTTTCTGCTGCAGATACATGCAGCACTGGTCGGCCTGTGTGCCTCTGGGTGCGTCGGATTCAGTACTCCATTTCCAACACTAGAAAAGTAAAGCATTTATAAATAAAGGCCTACCTTCTGTATTATTTACATCTAGCATGCAATCGCTATGTACTTACTTGGGAAAGGGAGCCCGAAAAATCGCCACACCCGGGGCATGTGTAGTCGCTTCAGGTCCGACCAATGCTGCACGATCTGCGTATGTGTGAAGGTGGTGTCCGTCTCCTGCTGGATCCAGGAAACGATCTCCAAGGCGACGTTCCTCTTCTCAAACTTGTTGGGCAGGTAGTCGTACCTGTGCTGAAGCATCGTCTAAAAAACACAAAATAGAAATAGTTGTTAGCTAAAACTGCATACAAATATGTGTCACAAATCGATCAGTTGACTAAATGACATTCCCAAACACATTTCTAGCCTCAAACTATCCTTCTGGATAGAAGTGACTTGGTTCGCACATGTGCACACTTACTTCTGTTTGGCACAGAGTTTTACAAACTTTTAAATGAAACTGTTTCTTCCTGCGCTTCCTTAAGGCCTAGGCATGCATTTATATGGCAAATCAAAGTCCTTACAATACACTTACAAGCATAATCAGCTCTTGTTGTTGGCGGGTGAAGATCGTGGGCGCCATCTTTCTTCTTGTCCGCAGCAGATAAGTAATTCCCCAGCGGTTTCCGGGTTCCGCACGGCCGTACGCACGCGTACGCGAACGTGTAAGTGTCATACCCTGTCATTAGGATTTAAAGGATCCTGGACACACAGCTCATTCTCTTTGTGATTTTCAACACGCCACCGAAAAAAAAGCCATCGCTAAGGCCATACCAGCCAAGGAGGCCACAGCAAAAGGCCCCAGCGGCCTGAGAAGCCGTCTTCGTCACGTCCGACCACTCGGTCACAACTACCTACTCCCAAGCTGCGGGAAACGCGCAGCCAAAGTGGCCAACCCAAGACAACATTGGCCACCAAGGCCGCAAAACCCAAACCAACCACCAAAGCCAAGGAGGGAGCAGCTAAGAAGAAGCCAACAACAACAAAGCAGGCAGGTACGCCGGCAAGAAAGGCCACTAAGAAGCAGAGGGTGAGAAGCCCCAGCCCCCAAAGAACACCCTCCCCTCCTCCCCACCCTAGCACATCCCTTCATAAACCATGCTCCACTGGCAAGGCCAGTAAGAGCCAGCATGGCAGAAGCCCCAGCCCAGCCAGCTCTGCCTCTCCTGAGCCACGTGACCAAAGCTCCCATGGGCATCGAAGCACTAGTGGCAAGGCCACCAAGAGGCACAGGCACAGAAGCCCCAGTCCAGCCAGCTCTGCCTCTCCTGACCCACATGGCCAAAGCTCCCATGGGCATCGAAGCACTAGTGGCAAGGGCACAAAGAGGCACAGGCCCAGAAGCCCCAGCCCAGCCAGCTCTGCTTCTCCTGAGCCATGTGCCAGTACCTCCCATGGGCATCGAAGCACTAGTGGCAAGACCACAAAGAGGCACAGGGCCAGAGGCCCCACACCCCCAAGCACACCCTCTCCTCCTCGGCCACATTTGCCACCGGCACAGGTGGAAACCACCGATCCATATGCCACATCCACGCCTAAAAGTTCGGTGGCCACCCAGGCAAGGACCCCCAGTCCGATTGCAAGTCCAGTCCATTCATTCTCAAGCCACATGTCGCACATTTCTACACCACACAGCCAGCCCAGAATGTCCCCCGAATTGCCTACATACAGAGATGAGCCAGAACAGCAAGCAATAGGCCGAACATTGCGGCGAGGACAGTTGAGTGGCAGGTTTGGTGAGGCCCAAACTGAAAAAAAAAATTAAATATTAAATATATTTAGGGCCCAAACTGAACCTTTTTTTGCACATGTCCCAACAGACCCACACACTGATGGAGGAAATCCAGGAGATGGAGGAGGATGCCAGCTTGATGGGACTTTCAGAACCGATCCCCCTGGAACCTAATCTGCCACTGTCTCAACATGCTACTGCACCAAATCCTCTGCAGCAGAGTGAAGCTGGACGCATGCTGCCAGCCCATCGTGGGCAGCAGGCTGAGACTGAGCCTACAGTTCCCAGTGGTAGCTCTGCTGCAGAGGATTTGCCGAGCACATCTGCGACTCTTGCTCGCCCTAGAGGTCCAGCATCTGCAGGCGCTCAAACACGGGGAATTGGTAGACGTACCCCTCGATTCAAAGAGCCAAAGTTAATTGATTTCGTATCGAGAATCGTAAGTTTGGGTGGGTGTTTGTCATTTTTTCTTGTTTTTTTGCCCATTTCGTATTCGCACGATCGTTCGCGCATAGACGTATATGAACATACGCATTTCGTACGAGAATCGTATAATTTGCGTTAGTTCGTGTGTTTTTCCCGTCCAAATCGTATTATTTGCGTCCGATCCTATTTTTTACGTCCTTCACATGGGCTTGCGACCAATTCAGAGAGGTGATTGCTAATTGTTTGGAAGCCCATTAAAGAGCTGCTTTACGAAATGTTTGCCGGCAGCTATTTGGCCTCGGGAGTAGGATGGAGCAGAGCGAGTTTGTGGCACATCAAGGGCTTATGCTTTTTGGCATTGAGTTGATCGAGATGTCTGAGAGCAGATTGCCCCTGCGTCGTCGCATGAACATCGATAGCATGAATGATGTTGAGCTGTTCGAGCTGACCAGGCTTAATCGCGCTTTCCTCCATAAATTATATAGTGAGCTGCGGCCATGGTTAGCCCGCACCACAAGGAAGGGGCATGCAATTTCAGGTATGACCAAGATGCTTGGCTGCCTGCAATTTTTGGCGAACGGCTGGGTGCCCTCTCCGTGGGGATGTCACAGCCTACGCTGAGCCGCGCACTATCTAAATTTTTGGAAGGCATGGCTGCCATAACTCCAAAATATATTTATTTTCCGGATGATATGGCAGCCAGAAACGCCATTAAGCTTGGGTTTTATAATGTGGCCGACATGCCCAACGTTATTGGTGCTATTGACTGCACACATGTGGCACTCGTACCTAGGGCTGCCGACGAGTATATATATAGGTATTGAGATTGGTTATTATGTTGGCCAACGTGTAATGTAACCTGTTTTCCTTTGCGGCAGCATATTTGTTTATCCCTCATTTGTGTAGCTGCTTTATCTAGGCTTTTCATTAGTATTTCCCAATAGAGTGCAGACATGTTTTGTTGTTAATTTTTTATTTTGGGACAAATATCAATTACCCTTTTTGTATGTTTTTGCCTTAAGGAATCGTAAAATGGGACACTCCCTTAATGTCCAGGCCGTGGTTGGTCCGGACATGCGTTTTATGAGTGTCCTTGCCGGCTACCCAGGATCGTCCCACGACTCCTATATCCTCAGGCGATCTGGGTTGTTTCGGAGATTTGAGGCAGGTGAATTTTCGGGGGCATGGCTGCTTGGTAAGTGTGTCCTATTTGTGTGCTATTAAATGTTGGATTAATCTTGTATTTGTTGATATGTTAGTATTTGAATTCTTTACATAAGCCTGAAACTGCCTTTTTCTTGGGTCATATATTATGAACTTGCCTCGCTTTGTCCTTCAGAATGTTTTCCCTTTAGTTAGGATGTCTGTAAGTTCCATGTCCCTAAATATATTGGTTGGGAGTTTATACCCAAGGATCTTTGAGCTTTGGCTCCTTTTGTACTATTGGTCTTTAAATGTCAAAGTGGACTTAAACTGCATACATTGTAGTTTCCATATAAATGTGGATAGCCCCTCAGCAGCATCCTAATTGTACCATGTCTGAAAACTAAAAATATATTTAAATTCCAAATCCCCTTGGCCGTGCAGATGTTTGTTAATTAATTGGTATATTGAAGTGCCATTTTTAATTAGGTACTACATTAGTGGCAATATTTATTTTGCTAATGTGCCCTGGGTGTTTTTTTTTCCCCTTTACCTTACATCATTATGATATATGTAAAATTTTTTGTGTTTGTTGTGTTGCCTTTTTAATTTTGATTACATTTAATTGTCTGTTTAAGGTGATTCCGGGTACCCACTTCTACCCTGGCTCATGACGCCTGTGCTGCGGCCCCAGGATGCCTCTCAGGAAGCGTACAACCGTGCGCATCGCAAGACCTGGGCTGTTGTGGAGAGGGCCTTTGGGCTGTTGAAGACACGTTTTCGTTGCCTGGACCATACTGGGGGCGCCCTGCAATATGATCCCAAGAAAGTGATCGACATTATAATGGCATGTGCTGTTTTGCACAATTTTGCCATCCTGGAACGTGTCCCACGTTATGTGGATAGCCTGCCCTCTTCAGCCGTAGAGGATGATGTCGAGAATTTTGTGGGGCCACCCAGTGAGTCTGGCCAATCAGTTAGAGCCAACCTGATCTTGCCAACCTGATCCTGATCTTAATTTTATTTCGTGTCTCAACATTCTGTGTGTCTGTGTTATCCTTTTTGTTAAATATGTTGTTTTGCCGTAATGTGGCATTACCTCAAAGTAAAACATTTTGACCTTAATTGTTGCCTAATGTATTTCATGTAGTTTCCTTAGCTTTAGATTTGCATTGTTACACCTCTTCAAACCAAAAATATCTGGTTTAGCCCAAGCTGTTTAAAATGTGTTCCCACTAAAAACGCCACAAGTATTGTAAGTGAGATTTTTTTTTTACTTAGAAAATTAAAAATTATAGTGCTTAACAGAAAACATTCCACATACATCTGTGGTTACAAATGGATAACATTACAAAAAAAACATCGAGCACATCTACACCTGGAAGTGAGTGGCACAACCAAACAAGGACACCCAGTCCAAAGGCCAGCCTAGTCCAGTCATTAATATTGCCTGTGCCCAGGGATATTTGGGCATGGCCATAATGTCACACAAACATGTCTGCAAACAGGAGGAGCACCAACCAAATCCATATTTAAAGCCATAAGTGGCCAGATACCCTCCACATAGACCTATGGCATTGGCTAGTGGCCTTAAGCATTACTCTAAGGAGCTATATGGGAGCAAATACAAAACACAACCTGCATGAGCAACACAAAATGGATTGTTTGAAACCTCAAAGGACAAGTAAATACAGTGGGGGTTAAGAGAAAAGATGTCCCACACACCCATGGCTTAATAGGGTGGCTGCCCATAATACCCAGGTGGAGGTCCAGGTGGAGGTCCATGTGAATGGGACCTAGCCTGGGCCATGGCAGCATTGTGAATTTGAAACTGCTCCACAATGTTTCTCTGCATATTGGTCATCTCAGCCATGGCTGACTGGATGCCATTACTTGCAGTGACCACGTTGCTGTTGAGGGTACGCAACTCCGCGAGGATGCCCTGTAGACTGGTATTGATGTTGACCATGTCGGCATGCCTTTGCTCACGCTCTGTAACGAGCTGTGCCTCATAAGAGTCCCTTTGTTGGGTCCATAATTGAAGCAGGGCACTCTGCCTCCCCTGGGAAATTGTGGGGCGGCGTAATGGAGTCCGCCGCACAATTACCCTGGCTCTTGGGCGTGCCCTGCCGCGTGGTGTCGTCCCCTCAACAGCAACAGGCCTGCTTTGCAAATCCTCAGCAGCAGAGTGAACACTGGGGACTGTAGTGTCAGTCTCCCCATGTGCATGCACAATGGATGGAGATTCACTCTGCTGCTGAGGATTGGCCAGAGAAACATTATGGAGCAGTTCCAAATTGGGACCCAGGGGGAGGTCATCCGACGTGCCCTGCATGGAGACATCATCATCTTCCTCCATGTCCTGGATCTCTTCCATGAGTGTGCGGGTCTGTAGGGACATATAAAAAAAAAAGTGTAAGTTGGCGTCCAAATTTGGGATTCCCACAGTTTAACACATTCTTAAGCACTTGGTAGTATTTATGGTACTAAATTAACTTACCGGAAATCTCGGATCTGGGCTCCTATGCTGTACGGACCTGGTAGGCATAACCAAACTGGGGGGTGAGTTTACCCTTGCTGAGGGATCATGCTGGGCTGAAGAAGAGAAAAACAAACCACGTAAACACACACATAACCATTTTTGGGATAGGTAATCAAATAAACCTCTATTTGTAATATTAATCAACTCTAGAGCAATGGGGACATTTGTTCAAAGACACGCAAGTTTAGATAGGTGCAATGGCTCGCGAAAACTGCTAACTGACCTCAGTTCTAAGTCAGGAAGTGTACCCAGTCAGCATACAACTTTCAACGCACATTTTTGGATTTAGACTACCATTCGCTAGGTCCGGGGTACTCAAACAATTGTTGGAAAGGTCCATTTAAAGGTATGTGGTGAGAGGTGAATGTCTGGCCATGGGGCTGACGCAGGGGGTGTCTAGTTAGAAATAAACACACTCGTGGAGGGGCTGGAGATTTCCAAGTGCAAACTAATAAAGGCTGCTTGCCCTTGCTGGGCTGGATGGGGCAGAGCTGAGGGGACAGGGATTGGATGGCTAAAGGGGGGAGTTAACGTATTGATGGTGATGGGATGGATGGAGCAAATCTGTTACAAATGTATGGGGCTTATGTGGGGGGGGGGGGGCATGGGGGGACTGTGGCAGATGGGGCAGAGCAGGGGCAGCGGGACACGATTGTGCCAAGAGAAAGTTTTACCAAGTTACTGTGTACCTTGCAATGCCACTTCCTGTGCAGTACTTCATATTGCAATGCTATGTTTCAGGGAGCCATCACATTGGGCAGGAGAACAACCACTACATCGCCGATCAAGGGGGCAGCTCTGAGCACGTCAACACAGAAGTAACTGAGTGCAGGGCTGTCTGGGCAGGGGTCCTGGAATCTGGTGCCAAGGTCCGCATTGGTACCCCGGCCCGCCAGTTGAGTCTCGCTGCTCTAGGTCAGATATGTTTGGGGGTGGCTAATTACATTGTTAACTCAAACACAACTCACACAACAAATAGGCAACCCATACATAATGATGTGTGTTTTGTGATTGATTCAAAATATATCACTTTTCAGGAGAAACTTCATGACTTTACCAATCCAATTGGAAATTTGATCTTTGCCATAATGGATGTGGTCCTAAATGTGTGATTCCCAGGGACCAAAAGAGGACACAAACAGGCACAGTAGTGCGAGGCCAAGCAAGGCAAACCATAGGGGCATCCCGTTATCTTGTTACTAGTGAACTTTAGATTATTTAGCAAACAGGCAAACATGCAGATTTAAGAGTACTCACCGTGGGTACGGGTCGGTGAGTCTGTGTCCCTTAGACCAGCATGTCCACCGACCGCGACCGGATGGAGAAGTCCCAGCACAATCTCCTCAGCAGGGGTAAACTCCAATTTAGAAGGAAAGCCACCTCCAGTTTTCAGGCTGAAAAGAGAAAATCGTTTGGTACTCAGAAAAGGTGCATACAGTACATCCTAAACATTATATTTGGAGAAAACATTTATTTACCTGTAATTATGCCTTTTAATTTCTTTTTGCCGTACAGCATACTTCAGATCAGAGATTTTCTTCTGAATTTGGGACACATCTTTCCTCTCTTCCCCCGCTGCATTTACTTGTCGTAGGATGGTTTCAAACAATTCCATCTTGCGCTGCTTTGTGGTGTGTTTTGATTTGCTCCCATAGAGCTCGTCATAGTATAATGTAAGGCCACTAGCCAATGCCATATTTTGGTCATGGGAGAATCTCCCACTCAACTGGCCGCGGCGCAATGTGCGGCCAGATGGTTGGCTTGGCTGCTCCTCCATGTGTGCAGACACATGTGGTGACATTATGGCCTGGGGCTGGGTAGGGGAATGGCCGGATTGGTGGCTTCCCAATGACTGGACTGGACTGGCCAAGGGACTGGGTGTTCTGGCGTGGCTGGCCACCGAACTTCCAGGTGTAGATGTGGTCATGGTTGAAATTCTGGGCCCTCTTGGGGGGCTATGTTCCCGGCTGGTGCCAGGTCGGGGGCTCTGTTCCCGGCTGGTGCCAGGTCGGGGGCTTCTGGCCCTGGATGGGGTTCTTCGGGCCCTGTAGGGGCTTCTGGCCCTGGATGGGGTTCTTCGGGCCCTGTAGGGGCTTCTGGCCCTGGATGGGGTTCGGCGGCCTCTGGCTGGGCTTCTGGCCCTGGATGGGGTTCGGCGGCCTCTGGCTGGGTTTCTGGCCCTGGATGGGGTTCGGCGGCCTCTGGCTGGGCTTCTGGCCCGGGATGGGGTTCGGCGGCCTCCGGCTGGGCTTCTGGCCCTGGATGGGGTTCGGCGGCCTCTGGCTGGGCTTCTGGCCCGGGATGGGGTTCGGCGGCCTCTGGCTGGGCTTCTGGCCCTGGATGGGGTTCGGCGGCCTCTGGCTGGGCTTCTGGCCCGGGATGGGGTTCGGCGGCCTCTGGCTGGGCTTCTGGCCCTGGATGGGGTTCGGCGGCCTCTGGCTGGGCTTCTGGCCCTGGATGGGGTTCGGCGGCCTCTGGCTGGGCTTCTGGCCCGGGATGGGGTTCGGCGGCCTCTGGCTGGGCTTCTGGCCCTGGATGGGGTTCGGCGGCCTCTGGCTGGGCTTCTGGCCCTGGATGGGGTTCGGCGGGCCCTGGATGGGCTTCTGGCCCTGGATGGGGTTCGGCGGGCCCTGGATGGGCTTCTGGCCCGGGATGGGGTTCGGCGGCCTCTGGCTGGGCTTCTGGCCCGGGATGGGGTTCGGCGGCCTCTGGCTGGGCTTCTGGCCCGGGATGGGGTTCGGCGGCCTCTGGCTGGGCTTCTGGCCCTGGATGGGGTTCGGCGGCCTCTGGCTGGGCTTCTGGCCCTGGATGGGGTTCGGCGGGCCCTGGATGGGCTTCTGGCCCGGGATGGGGTTCGGGCCCTGCTGCGGGGCCTGGGTTGCCGAACTGCCCTACTTGAACCCATGGCCGGTGTGGGCTCCCTTGTGCGGCCTCTTCTGGGGGCAGAGGTGGTGGGTGCTGCAGTTGGCTGCTTTTTGGCTGCAGGGGCACGTGGCTTGGGGCCCCTTTTTTGGGTTCCTGAGGGTCCAGTGTCCCTTGGTGGGGCAGAGGTAGTAGTCTTGCCTCTCAGCTTTCTCCTACCTTGCTGGGACCTTGTTGTTGGGCCCTCCGCGGTCTGGCTTTGCTGGGGTCGCTTGGTCATAGGCTTTTTAGGTGCCATCTTGCACAAATGCTCAAAGAGAATGAGCTTTGGGTGCAGGGACCTTTAAATAATGAGCCCAGCGTGTGACGCCTATGCGCACGACTACGCGCTCGTACGAACGTACGTTCGAGCGGAACCAGGAAACCGCTGGGGTTTCACTTATCTGCTGCCTTGAAGAAGCATAAAGATGGCGCCCACTATCTTCACCCGTCAACAGGAAGAGATCCTCATGCTGGTAAGTGGCTGCCTGTGCATTTTAATCTAATAGTCAATGATGGCCTAAATGTAAATGATGCGTTTGGAACTAGTTTGGGGTCTCTTAATGTTTAAGAAGTGGCTCCTCACACTTCATCCTCAAGGGCCGAGCCTGGCCACGTTTTCACCTGTCTATGCTGATGTCCTAATTCGGCCAATTGCTCCGGCTTAGCAACAGTTAATTAACCTGTGGAGTAGCGGGGCTAGCTGGCAAACCTGGCCTGTCTCGGACCTTGATGCGGATGTTTGAGGAACACTGTTTTCCTAAGCCATAAAAACACAACGGGAAGCCACACACGTGGTCCCAAAGCCTAAGCATTAGCCTACATCTTGGATGTTTAAACCATCCTAACATGCCATAGATGCAGGTGGCCTGATTCTTGATGTTGGCTATTATCTGTATGTACATGGTGTGTGATACATATAACATAAGACCAGACTCTCATTCACAGTCAACGTCCTCTTTAAGGCACTCCCCAAAAATGGCCGCCACTCTAAATGTGTGTGTTAATGACATGAAATTCTCAACTTGTGATGCAACACATATGGGTGTGTGTGTAAAAGTAAAATCTCTGTGTCCATTATGTTTTTCAGATCATGCTTCAGCGCCGGTATGACTTCGCGCCCAATGTGTGCGAGAAAAGGGACATCGCCCGGGAGATCATCGCCGAGATACACCGTGTCACCAGCACCACCTTCACTCACACCCAGATAATGCAGCATTGGTCGGACCTGAAACGTCTGCACATGCCCCGGGTGCGGAGGTTTTTTGGAATCCATTTCCCAAGTAAGTAACAAGCAATTGCATGGTATATGTTCCAAATGTATAAGTTATGCCTTTATTTATAATGACTTTTCTTTGGTAGTGTTGGAAATGGATTTCAGAATTCGCCGCACCCGGAGGCGTACAGGCCGACCAGTGCTGCATGAGTCTGCATCTGTGAGTGAAGGTGGTGGATCTCCCGGGCGACGGACCTACCCCTCCTCTGTGGCCTCCTCAGACCAGCCCCTGGACCTTACCACAGAGGAGGGGCCAAACCGCGTGGGCGTGGAGTCATACCTGGCCAGGCATGGGGAAGGCTCTGGTATGTCACTCTTCATGTATAGGCACAAAGATATACATGGCAGGCCAAAAACTAAGTTATCCTTTATTATGTATTTGTAGAAGCTTCTGGTGCGGGTGAAATAGTGGAGGAGGAGGCAGCAGAGATGCTGGAAGTCGATCCTGGCGAAGGTGAGTGATGTCAGCCAGACTGGGAGCCAGATATGTTGGGAATAGTGACTCTCTACAAGTACTAACCAAATGTCACATGTTTCTCCAGGGACTTCTTCACAGCATAGCCAGGACCAAGGGCAGCCTGTTGGCCCCAACAAGCCATCTGTCGGCCACCAACTCCGTAAGTCTCCATGCCATTATTCATATTAATGTTTGGTTAGCTAATAACACACACATAACTAAAGGCGTAGCCAATGTGTAGTTCACACTTTCATGTGGGCACTTCGTTAGCTTAAAGAGGCCCCTAACTTGTATTAAGAACCTAAGAATTAGCCATCACACTGTACCTACAGATTAGAAACATTGAAAAACACCCTTCAGCCATCTAATGCATGTTATTAGACTGAACAAAACCAATATTGCGGAATATGTAATGCGCAATATTTACAGGCAGCATGGGATACAGATTGAAAAAAGGAAGGTGCTGCCATGCATTGTGTGAGTGATGACCTTTCCCTCAACCCAGCTATGCTGGGGATTCCCAACGCACCACTGTAACCTACTCCCCTGTACTTTATCCAACTCTCCACTCCTCATTAAGTGTTATGCTTCAGAGTCCAGATGGCGGCGCTGTAATCCCAAAAAAACCCAAATTTACTTTGAGCTGGTGCAGAATCATTTGGGACTAGTTATTGGTTTTCATTAAATAATGTTGAAGGTCCGGTTTAAGGAGTTTAAAGACTTACCTGTGGGAAATGCATTAACTGTATCCCTTGGAAGAATGACATATGTCATGCATTTACATGTATTTGATTAACCCAAAATCTATTTCCAGCATACAAACCGGTCTGGGACTCCTATTTATGTTTCTTTCTCTATTGGTTACAGGGATGATCCCCAAAACATTGGCGGAGAAAAAAAAAAGAATGGAGAAGGAGTTGGTGGCCGAGCTGCTGGCCATACAGGCGACGTTGGGGCCAACAGATGAAGAAGACGAGGAGGATTAGTGCCCTTGGTCCTGGCTACTTTTGTTCAAAGTTTTAGCAACTTTGTTAGAGTTTTAAAGTTTTTAAAGTTTTGCCTTTTTGTAAAAAAAAAAAAAAATTTTAATCTGTTTTTAAGGCAATCCAACAAAAATTTTAAGATGTTTGTATTTAAAAAAAAATTAAAAATTAAAAAAAAGGGGTTTGAAAACAAACACCCCAAGAAAAAAATTTTGGCAAAAAAATATCCCAAATCTGCCAAAAATTTTAAAATAAATTATCTTTTAATACTTCATAAATGTGTCTTTTCTAATCTGCGCAAACACAAACAATTACACAAACCAGAAAAAACACGGTTAGAAACATATAGACATATGTACATTATGTGGTTTGGGTAAGTTTTAGGGTCGTCAACATGAAGAAGGATGCAAGCGCCAAGGGGTTTAGGTAAGTTTTAGGGACCGAGAAATGAAGTTGGATGCAAGCGCTAAGGGGTTTAGGTAAGTTTTAGGGACCGAGAAATGAAGTTGGATGCAGGCGCTAAGAGGTTTAGGTAAGTTTGAGGGACCGAGAAATGAAGTTGGATGCAGCCGCTAAGGGGTTTAGGTAAGTTTTAGGGTCGTCAACATGAAGAAGGATGCAAGCGCCAAGGGGTTTAGGTAAGTTTTAGGGACCGAGAAATGAAGTTGGATGCAAGCGCTAAGGGGTTTAGGTAAGTTTTAGGGACCGAGAAATGAAGTTGGATGCAGGCGCTAAGAGGTTTAGGTAAGTTTGAGGGACCGAGAAATGAAGTTGGATGCAGCCGCTAAGGGGTTTGGGTAAGTTTTAGGGACCGAGAAATGAAGTTGGATGCAGCCGCTAAGGGGTTTAGGTAAGTTTTAGGGACCGAGAAATGAAGTTGGATGCAGCCGCTAAGGGGTTTGGGTAAGTTTTAGGGACCGAGAAATGAAGTTGGATGCAGCCGCTAAGGGGTTTGGGTAAGTTTTAGGGACCGAGAAATGAAGTTGGATGCAGCCGCTAAGGGGTTTGGGTAAGTTTTAGGGACCGAGAAATGAAGTTGGATGCAGCCACTAAGGGGTTTGGGTAAGTTTTAGGGACCGAGAAATGAAGTTGGATGCAGCCGCTAAGGGGTTTGGGTAAGTTTTAGGGACCGAGAAATGAAGTTGGATGCAGCCGCTAAGGGGTTTAGGTAAGTTTTAGGGACCGAGAAATGAAGTTGGATGCAGCCGCTAAGGGGTTTGGGTAAGTTTTAGGGACCGAGAAATGAAGTTGGATGCAGCCGCTAAGGGGTTTAGGTAAGTTTTAGGGACCGAGAAATGAAGTTGGATGCAGCCGCTAAGGGGTTTGGGTAAGTTTTAGGGACCGAGAAATGAAGTTGGATGCAGCCGCTAAGGGGTTTAGGTAAGTTTGAGGGACCGAGAAAGGAAGTTGGATGCAGGCGCTAAGAGGTTTAGGTAAGTTTGAGGGACCGAGAAATGAAGTTGGATGCAGCCGCTAAGGGGTTTGGGTAAGTTTTAGGGACCGAGAAATGAAGTTGGATGCAAGCGCTAAGGGGTTTAGGTAAGTTTGAGGGACCGAGAAATGAAGAAGGATGAAAGCGCTAAGGGGTTTAGGTAAGTTTGAGGGACCGAGAAATGAAGAAGGATGAAAGCGCTAAGGGATTTAGGTAAGTTTCTGGTTGAGGGTGCGCATGCGCAAGATCTTATAAACATACGAACGCACGAATCTAAGAGGCCAAAAACCAATGAAAACCAGAGGCAAACGCAAGTAATTGGAAGAGGTGGACGATGGAAGCAGGCCAAAAAACAGGCTGCCGCCGCAACAGGTGAGCACATGAACGTGATTTTTACGATTGGCAACTGACTGAGGCAAGTTCGGGAGATATCATACGAACGGACGTATCTTTTAGGAGAGAAACGTATTTGCTTATTGAATCACTCGCAAGTTCATACGAACGCACGAGCGGACGTGAAAAATAGGATGATCGTGAGCCAAATCCAAGCTGTTACATGTTTCTTTGAATCAACCCAGTAGTCAGCAACATTGACCAGTTTCCCAGGGGAGGCGCGTGCCGATCCTGGAGTCAGCGTGGCGCCATGACAGCCATTTCTTTCGGCAGGTGACTCAAAGAACCTCAGAGCAGCTTACTGCACAATTAGAGACATTAAATAATACATTCACCACCATGATGGCTGAATTTAGGACGAGCAACAGCCACATTGCCACCTTAAATAATAATTTCACTGCCGTGCTTGAGGAAGTTCGAACAAGCAATAGACACATGTTGGAACAGTGGCAGATTATGAATGCCACACATGCCCAGGTGATGGGACACCTCCAAGGCCCACCACCAGGGTTTTATGGCCAACATCCATTTTAACAGCTATTTGACCTGTATCTGCTCCACATCTTTCCTCTTCATCCCCACTGTATTGACCTGTCTGGTGAGCACTACCAAGATTGCCATTTTTATGGCTTTGCTTTTATGATTTTGACAGTCGCCCATATAGCTCATTAGAGTGCTGAGATACCCCACTAGCCAATGCCTGAGCTAAAACCTCATTGAAGCTGCCGCTCAAGCTGCCACGCTGCAGGCTTGGGCTTAATGAAATTGTGTCTGGCTCATCCTTTTTGTTAGCAAGATTGGGGGACATTCTGGGCTGGGAAACTACTACCTTGAACCATCGCAAAGATTGGACTGGACTGGCATTTGGACTGGGGGTTATTGTTTGGGTGGGCCACTGACTTACAGGCGTGGATGTGGCATAGGTATGGCTGCTTTCCACCTGTGCCTGGGGCAAATGTGGCCAAGCAGGAGAGGGTGTGTATGTGGCCCTATGTATTACTGGCCAAATATTCTCATGCAAATGGTTGCTCCCTATGTATGTTTATTTTATTGGTTATTGAAACTTCGGCCTGGAGTGCGTTACTTTAAAACTCCTGGGTGTGGCCAATTGCTAGGTGCCATGAGTCTGCACCAATGTATATTTCTGTTGTACTATGTATGTACATGGAGTCTGCGAGTGCCCTTCAACTACAAAGTTTCAAATTTCAATAAAATATATTGAATGTTACTTTAGTTGTTGTTGACTAAGTTGATGCATTAATGTTTGGGTTCTTTTGAGATTACTGAAGGTTTTTCTAAACAAACATGGCAAAAAAATGCATGAGGCTCAGATCATGTGTCAATATTTTAGTAATTAATTCATTACTATTTTTTTCAAAAATAATACTAAAGCATTCACAAAGGCAAATTAAAGTAAAAAAACAATTACATGCCACAAACAAACACAGGAAAACCAAATTAGGAAAAATGGGTGCTTATCAAATTGGCCTGAACAGCTTGGCCAGAGGCACTAGGTGTGCCACGGTAGTTCTCTTCTGGGTCCTGGTTGGGTGGAGAGGGGGGGCAGATCCACATACCGGGGGACACGCTGCATTATGGAAAAGTTGTGGAGGACACAGCAGGCCAGTATGATATCGATGACCTTGTTGGGGTCATACTGGAGTGCCCCCCTGGTATGGTCCAAACACCTGAAGCGAGTTTTTAAGAGGCCAAAGGCCCTCTCCACAACAGCCCAGGTTTTGCGGTGCGCCCGATTGTAGGCGTCCTGGGCTGCATTCTGTGGCCGAAGGACGGGCGTCATCAGCCAGGGAAGTAGCGGATAGCCGGAATCCCCTGAAAGAATAAGAAAATACTTACATAAATTACACATTCAAAACAAAAATGTAACGACAAGGGGTCGTTCACCCTGACTAAGAGCCTATCTTATATTTTAGCCACACCCTGTACATACAGATTGCTCACCTAAAAAAACAGTCTAACAGCATCTACTGCATGTTCTGAGCCTTTAAACATCAAAGATGGGGGCTGAGGGCAAATCAGGCAGGCTGCAAACAGGAATTGGCTTAGGACTGTGCTGCTCAGCATTCTGGGATGTCTTACCTTTTCAGGACCCAGATCTGCTTTGTCTGAGCAAAGAACAGCTCTAACCCACCCCCTGCACTTTATCCCGCTCTCCTCTCCTTGGTAAGTGTCTGAGCAAAGGTGGCGCTGACCCTATCATAAAGTCAAGAACAGAATTGCAGCCGAGTGTGGAAAAGAAAAGTAAGTTACTAGAAACTAGAAATATATTATTTGGAAATGTTGGGAAATAATTTTGTAAGGGTTTGTGCTTTGCTAAAGATAATGGTTAAGGTCAGGTTTAACATGTCATCAAGGGGTAAAAACAGCCATAGGTTCAGACATGGGTCATCAACTATATTCATAGGCATACATTGAAAAGTGAATGACGTAAGTGGCGGGAACTTACCAAGGAGCCATCCACCTGAGAATTCTCCAGACTCAAACCGACGGTATAATCCAGATCGTCGCAAGACGACATTCGCTTGGACATTCAGTGAGTGGCCCATTTTGCGGTTCCTGGGAAAAAAGAAAAAAAAAATTAGCAAGGCAAGGTAAACTACTCAAACACTAACTCCTAACACCCTCCAAAAAACATGTTGGACAATACAAATAACACTACCTAAGTACATAAGTAGTTTAAAAATAAAAAAAAGTATATGTATGTTGGATCAAATAAAGATTAACATTTGAATGACTAATTAAGGTCCACATGAAAATGTTTGGCTAAGGCCGACATTAAAAACATTGATGAAGCTATACACGGTCAAATGGATCACAGAGACAATTTACAAGGAGGGATTAAGATATACAATGTAAGCTGTTTCACAGGGACAATTTACAAGGAGGGATTATGATATACACTGTAAGCTGTTTCACAGGGACAATTTACAAGGAGGGATTAAGTTATACAATGTAAGCTGTTTCACAGGGACAATTTACAAGGGTGGATTAAGCTATACACTGGAAGCTGCTTTACGGGGACAATTTACAAGGAGGGATTAAGATATACACTGTAAGCTGTTTCACGGGGACAATTTATAAGGAAGGATTAAGATATACAATGTAAGCTGTTTCACAGGGACAATTTACAAGGGGGATTAAGATATACAATGTAAGCTGTTTCACAGGAACAATTTACAAGGAGGGATTAATAGATAGTTACAATACAGTTTGTCTAAACTATATAACAAAATGACCGATTGAACTTACCTATAGATGTACTCTTCGGCTGCAGGAGGGACCAATGCAACTTGGGTGCAATCAATCGCACCCACGATGTTGGGCATGTCGGCGATATTATAAACAGCCAACTTAAGCGCGTTCCAGGCTGCCATGTTGTCCAGAAATGAAATATATTTCTGACTAATGGTAGCCATGCCATCCAAAAACTTGGATAGCGCGCGGCTCAGCGTAGGCTGGGACATCCCCACGGAGAGGGCACCCAGCCTCTGGAATGAGCCGTTCGCCAAAAATTGCAGGCAGCCAAGCATCTTGGTCATACCTGAAATTGCTTGCCCCTTCCTTGTGGTGCGGGCTAAACATGGGCGCAGCTCACTATACAATTTATGGAGAGAAGCGGGATTAAATCTGGTCAGCTCGAACAACTCAACGTCATGCATGCGATCGATATGCATGCATCGCCAGTGCAATCTGGCCTCGGCCCTGCTGACACATGCAATGCCCTGTAGCTGAAAGCGCTCATATACCTCCACAAAGCAGCAATACATGGTCAAGCAAGCAAGCCGAGTGCAAAATCGTCCCGTAAGTGGATCGCAAATGAAATGGGTTTATAGGGTGGTGGTCCCTCGGCAAACAGCTCTCTGAATGAGACGCAAGCCCATACCAATGACATAAGTTATCTGAACGAACGTAAAATATCAGATTTTGATGGGAAAATGAGCCGTGTGACAGACTCTCTGCCCCTTTGGACTTTACACAGGTTCATTACTTTCCTTTTCTTAAGCATATTACAGACTGCCAGTGTATTGATTGATTACGTTATTCATTGTTCTGACTGCCATTGTATTGATTGATTACGTTATTCATTGTTCTGACTGCCATTGTATTGATTGATTACGTTATTCATTGTTCTGACTGCCATTGTATTGATTGATTACGTCACCGGCAGAGTTGAGGCATTGTTTGCCCTGCTGCTATTGGTCGGTGTGTGTGTCATGCAATGGAGACTTGTGTATATAAGGCCCAGTGTGGCACTAATAAAGTTCACTTCATCTTCACCCTCAATACTGAGTTCTGTCTCTTATTGGGGGAAACGCTATATTACAATTCACTAGCCCTTGTAAGGGCTGTTCCTGTTTCCTCACGGACGACTCTGGAATTCCAGCAGCACCTCTTACGATTGGGAAAAGGACGTCTCGGGCGGTGAAGCCCTCCGGCGATAAGGGTTATCGCTACAATTGGTGGCAAGCGGTCGGATGGTCCTTTGTACCCAGAGAGAGTGCTACCCTGATGGAGAGTCAGTATGACAAGTTGAAAAGGCTGACCCTGAAGGATCTACTCGAGAGCCGGGGAAGGTCGGCTAGCAACCGCCCACGTCAGGAACTGATAGCCAAGCTGATCGAAATGGATCGTGCAGCAGTGAGGACCGAAACCAATATAGAGACTGATGAAGACGCTGCTCTCGTTCAAGCGGTTCGGATCAGATTGTCGGTCTATGGCGGAATCCATTACAAGAACTGATCGACCAAGTCTTCGCCGCAGCAGAGGCAGAGGCCAGTAAGCAAAGGGAAGATCGGCGACTCGCAACCCAGCAGCCTCTCAGCGCCCCTGTGTCTCCGAGCCTCAGTTACACTGGGGGGAAAAGATTCCATTTGCAGCATTTAAGTCCTTCCAGGAAAGTGACGATGAGTGATGGATTTTTGGCCGATTTTGAACGGCAGTGCGCTTTACACCGGGTACCCACGGAGGAATGGGTCACCATATTATCAGGGAAACTATCTGGGAAAGCTCCGATGCTTTCCGGGCCATCCCTGATGCGGACTTACCACACTACCATCTGGTAAAGGAGGCTTTGTTAGCCCGGAACGCTGTCACCCCGGAAGCCTACAGTTGTTTTTACTAGAACATTTTCTCAATGCCTTGCAACCAGAGCTAAGAGAGTGTGTGTACAAGACCAGCACCCTGTGAGTACAATTGTATGTGTGTGTGTGTGTGTGTGTGTGTGTGTGTGTGTGTGTGTGTATCATCTTCACCCTCAATACTGAGTTCTGTCTCTTATTGGGGGGAAAAGACAAGACCAGCAGCCTGTGAGTACAACTGTGTGTGTGTACAAGACCAGCACCCTGTGAGTACAACTGTATGTGTGTGTGTGTATCATCTTCACCCTCAATACTGAGTTCTGTCTCTTATTGGGGGGAAAAGACAAGACCAGCACCCTGTGAGTACAACTGTATGTGTGTGGGTGTGTGTGTATACAGGCCCGGTAGACAAAACGGTAATGCAGATGGATTATCCCGGCAAACAGAACTCTGCCCCTAACAAGAGTCCGGACAGCCCCACGTTAACCCGAACAGGGTCAATCCGGGTCTGCCGGGTGTTACACAAAAAGGGGGCATTGTGACAGACTCTCTGCCCCTTTGGACTTTACACAGGTTCATTACTTTCCTTTTCTTAAGCATGTTACAGACTGCCAGTGTATTGATTGATTACGTTATTCATTGTTCTGACTGCCATTGTATTGATTGATTACGTTATTCATTGTTCTGACTGCCATTGTATTGATTGATTACGTTATTCATTGTTCTGACTGCCATTGTATTGATTGATTACATTATTCATTGTTCTGACTGCCATTGTATTGATTGATTACGTCACCGGCAGAGTTGAGGGATTGTTTGCCCTGCTGCTATTGGTCGGTGTGTGTGTCATGCAATGGAGACTTGTGTATATAAGGCCCAGTGTGGCACTAATAAAGTTCACTTCATCTTCACCCTCAATACTGAGTTCTGTCTCTTATTGGGGGAAACGCTATATTACAATTCACTAGCCCTTGTAAGGGCTGTTCCTGTTTCCTCACGGACGACTCTGGAATTCCAGCAGAACCAGATTGGGAAAATGACGTCTCGGGCGGTGAAGCCCTCCGGCGATAAGGGTTATCGCTACAAGCCGAACTAACGCAAATGATCCGATTTAGTTTCGTTCATCGAAAGCGCATATACGCATTAGCGGGAACGAACGTACGAATGGAAAATGGAACAGAAAAACAAAAAAAAATGACAAATACACACAAAAACATACATATACATATGAAAGTCCAGATGAATGTGTCTCTGAATTAAGGCTAATATACAGATTGCAGTTGACACAGGCATCATTAATGCTAAGCTTCCAAAATATCTTGTTTCTGCATATCCTCTAACGTCTGTCTTTTATATACTTCCGAAAGTTCACGAGAATCCTACAAATGGAAGACCCATTGTTAATGGAACAAAATCTGTTTTTCAACCAGTAGCTACATTTCTTGATTAGAGATGAGCGAGTAGTATTCGACCGAGTCGGTATTCGATCGAATACTACGCTATTCGTCATACTCGATTTCGATCGAGTACAGCGGCGATGGCGCACTCACAATTCGTTTCCCCTCACACCTTCCCTGGCGCGTTTTTTACACCAATCACCATGCAGGGGGGGTGGGACAGGTCCTGGGAGGACGCTGGCATCGCGAGAATGGCGTCTAGACGCATTGGCTGGAAAAACCATGTGACCTCGAATCTACAAAACTCAGCACTTCCTCGTCGTCAGCATTAGCAGCTTGAACTTAGTGAGGGATAGACGCTCACAGCAGGGAAAGACAGGCTGTAGCTGGCAGGGCCCCAGAAGCTCAGAATATCGCATTTACCACCATATATACCAGCCACCAGAAGACAAGAGAGTCATTGAGAGCCCTTATTAGGGCTACTATGCTGAACGGTATATAGCTCATATGTAGGGAGGCAGGGCCCCAGAAGCTCAGAATATCGCATTTACCACCATATATACCAGCTACCAGAAGACAAGAGAGTCATTGAGAGCCCTTATTAGGGCTACTATGCTGAACGGTATATAGCTCATATGTAGGCAGGCAGGGCCCCAGAAGCTCAGAATATCGCATTTACCACCATATATACCAGCTACCAGAAGACAAGAGAGTCATTGAGAGCCCTTATTAGGGCTACTATGCTGAATGGTATATAGCTCATATGTAGGCAGGCAGGGCCCCAGAAGCTCAGAATATCGCATTTACCACCATATATACCAGCTACCAGAAGACAAGAGAGTCATTGAGAGCCCTTATTAGGGCTACTATGCTGAACAGTATATAGCCCATATGTAGGCAGGCAGGGCCCCAGAAGCTCAGAATATCGCATTTACCACCATATATACCAGCTACCAGAAGACAAGAGAGTCATTGAGAGTCCTTATTATTAGGGCTACTATGCTGAACAGTATATAGCCCATATGTAGGCAGGCAGGGCCCCAGAAGCTCAGAATATCGCATTTACCACCATATATACCAGCTACCAGAAGACAAGAGAGTCATTGAGAGTCCTTATTATTAGGGCTACTATGCTGAACAGTATATAGCCCATATGTAGGCAGGCAGGGCCCCAGAAGCTCAGAATATCGCATTTACCACCATATATACCAGCTACCAGAAGACAAGAGAGTCATTGAGAGCCCTTATTAGGGCTACTATGCTGAACAGTATATAGCCCATATGTAGGCAGGCAGGGCCCCAGAAGCTCAGAATATCGCATTTACCACCATATATACCAGCTACCAGAAGACAAGAGAGTCATTGAGAGCCCTTATTAGGGCTACTATGCTGAACAGTATATAGCCCATATGTAGGCAGGCAGGGCCCCAGAAGCTCAGAATATCGCATTTACCACCATATATACCAGCTACCAGAAGACAAGAGAGTCATTGAGAGCCCTTATTAGGGCTACTATGCTGAACGGTATATACTGTAGCTCATATGTAGGCAGGCAGGGCCCCAGAAGCTCAGAATATCGCATTTACCACCATATATACCAGCTACCAGAAGACAAGAGAGTCATTGAGAGCCCTTATTAGGGCTACTATGCTGAACAGTATATAGCCCATATGTAGGCAGGCAGGGCCCCAGAAGCTCAGAATATCGCATTTACCACCATATATACCAGCTACCAGAAGACAAGAGAGTCATTGAGAGCCCTTATTAGGGCTACTATGCTGAACAGTATATAGCCCATATGTAGGCAGGCAGGGCCCCAGAAGCTCAGAATATCGCATTTACCACCATATATACCAGCTACCAGAAGACAAGAGAGTCATTGAGAGTCCTTATTATTAGGGCTACTATGCTGAATGGTATATAGCTCATATGTAGGCAGGCAGGGCCCCAGAAGCTCAGAATATCGCATTTACCACCATATATACCAGCTACCAGAAGACAAGAGAGTCATTGAGAGCCCTTATTAGGGCTACTATGCTGAACAGTATATAGCCCATATGTAGGCAGGCAGGGCCCCAGAAGCTCAGAATATCGCATTTACCACCATATATACCAGCTACCAGAAGACAAGAGAGTCATTGAGAGTCCTTATTATTAGGGCTACTATGCTGAACGGTATATAGCTCATATGTAGGCAGGCAGGGCCCCAGAAGCTCAGAATATCGCATTTACCACCATATATACCAGCTACCAGAAGACAAGAGAGTCATTGAGAGCCCTTATTAGGGCTACTATGCTGAATGGTATATAGCTCATATGTAGGCAGGCAGGGCCCCAGAAGTTCAGAATATCGCATTTACCACCATATATACCAGCTACCAGAAGACAAGAGAGTCATTGAGAGCCCTTATTAGGGCTACTATGCTGAACGGTATATAGCTCATATGTAGGCAGGCAGGGCCCCAGAAGCTCAGAATATCGCATTTACCACCATATATACCAGCTACCAGAAGACAAGAGAGTCATTGAGATCCCTTATTAGGGCTACTATGCTGAACAGTATATAGCCCATATGTAGGCAGGCAGGGCCCCAGAAGCTCAGAATATCGCATTTACCACCATATATACCAGCTACCAGAAGACAAGAGAGTCATTGAGAGCCCTTATTAGGGCTACTATGCTGAACAGTATATAGCCCATATGTAGGCAGGCAGGGCCCCAGAAGCTCAGAATATCGCATTTACCACCATATATACCAGCTACCAGAAGACAAGAGAGTTATTGAGAGTCCTTATTATTAGGGCTACTATGCTGAACGGTATATAGCTCATATGTAGGCAGGCAGGGCCCCAGAAGCTCAGAATATCGCATTTACCACCATATATACCAGCTACCAGAAGACAAGAGAGTCATTGAGAGCCCTTATTAGGGCTACTATGCTGAACGGTATATAGCTCATATGTAGGCAGGCAGGGCCCCAGAAGCTCAGAATATCGCATTTACCACCATATATACCAGCTACCAGAAGACAAGAGAGTCATTGAGATCCCTTATTAGGGCTACTATGCTGAACAGTATATAGCCCATATGTAGGCAGGCAGGGCCCCAGAAGCTCAGAATATCGCATTTACCACCATATATACCAGCTACCAGAAGACAAGAGAGTCATTGAGAGTCCTTATTATTAGGGCTACTATGCTGAACAGTATATAGCCCATATGTAGGCAGGCAGGGCCCCAGAAGCTCAGAATATCGCATTTACTACCATATATACCAGCTACCAGAAGACAAGAGAGTCATTGAGAGCCCTTATTAGGGCTACTATGCTGAACAGTATATAGCCCATATGTAGGCAGGCAGGGCCCCAGAAGCTCAGAATATCGCATTTACCACCATATATACCAGCTACCAGAAGACAAGAGAGTCATTGAGAGTCCTTATTATTAGGGCTACTATGCTGAACGGTATATAGCTCATATGTAGGCAGGCAGGGCCCCAGAAGCTCAGAATATCGCATTTACCACCATATATACCAGCTACCAGAAGACAAGAGAGTCATTGAGAGCCCTTATTAGGGCTACTATGCTGAATGGTATATAGCTCATATGTAGGCAGGCAGGGCCCCAGAAGCTCAGAATATCGCATTTACCACCATATATACCAGCTACCAGAAGACAAGAGAGTCATTGAGAGCCCTTATTAGGGCTACTATGCTACTATATAGCTCATATGTAGGCAGGCAGGGCCCCAGAAGCTCAGAATATCGCATTTACCACCATATATACCAGCTACCAGAAGACAAGAGAGTCATTGAGAGCCCTTATTAGGGCTACTATGCTGAACAGTATATAGCCCATATGTAGGCAGGCAGGGCCCCAGAAGCTCAGAATATCGCATTTACCACCATATATACCAGCTACCAGAAGACAAGAGAGTCATTGAGAGTCCTTATTATTAGGGCTACTATGCTGAACAGTATATAGCCCATATGTAGGCAGGCAGGGCCCCAGAAGCTCAGAATATCGCATTTACCACCATATATACCAGCTACCAGAAGACAAGAGAGTCATTGAGAGCCCTTATTAGGGCTACTATGCTGAACGGTATATAGCTCATATGTAGGCAGGCAGGGCCCCAGAAGCTCAGAATATCGAATTTACCACCATATATACCAGCTACCAGAAGACAAGAGAGTCATTGAGAGCCCTTATTAGGGCTACTATGCTGAACAGTATATAGCCCATATGTAGGCAGGCAGGGCCCCAGAAGCTCAGAATATCGCATTTACCACCATATATACCAGCTACCAGAAGACAAGAGAGTCATTGAGAGTCCTTATTATTAGGGCTACTATGCTGAACAGTATATAGCCCATATGTAGGCAGGCAGGGCCCCAGAAGCTCAGAATATCGCATTTACCACCATATATACCAGCTACCAGAAGACAAGAGAGTCATTGAGAGCCCTTATTAGGGCTACTATGCTGAACAGTATATAGCCCATATGTAGGCAGGCAGGGCCCCAGAAGCTCAGAATATCGCATTTACCACCATATATACCAGCTACCAGAAGACAAGAGAGTCATTGAGAGCCCTTATTAGGGCTACTATGTGGAACAGTATATAGCCCATATGTAGGCAGGCAGGGCCCCAGAAGCTCAGAATATCGCATTTACCACCATATATACCAGCTACCAGAAGACAAGAGAGTCATTGAGAGTCCTTATTATTAGGGCTACTATGCTGAACAGTATATAGCCCATATGTAGGCAGGCAGGGCCCCAGAAGCTCAGAATATCGCATTTACCACCATATATACCAGCTACCAGAAGACAAGAGAGTCATTGAGAGCCCTTATTAGGGCTACTATGCTGAACAGTATATAGCCCATATGTAGGCAGGCAGGGCCCCAGAAGCTCAGAATATCGCATTTACCACCATATATACCAGCTACCAGAAGACAAGAGAGTCATTGAGAGTCCTTATTATTAGGGCTACTATGCTGAACAGTATATAGCCCATATGTAGGCAGGCAGGGCCCCAGAAGCTCAGAATATCGCATTTACCACCCTATATACCAGCTACCAGAAGACAAGAGAGTCATTGAGAGCCCTTATTAGGGCTACTATGCTGAACGGTATATAGCTCATTCTAGCTATATACACACTGCACACAACGCCTGCTTTAGTGAGGGGTAGCTGCTGCTGGAATAGGGACAGAAAGACTTCAGTGGTGTATTACCACCTATATACAAAACTATATACACTCTGCTCAAAACGGCTGCTTTAGTGAGGGGTAGCTGCTGCTGGAATAGGGACAGAAAGACTTCAGTGGTGTATTACCACCTATATACAAAACTATGTACACTCTGCTCAAAACGGCTGCTTTAGTGAGGGGTAGCTACTGCTGGAATAGGGACAGAAAGACTTCAGTGGTGTATTAGCACCTATATACAAAACTATATACACTCTGCTCAAAACGGCTGCTTTAGTGAGGGGTAGCTGCTGCTGCTGGAATAGGGACAGAAAGACTTCAGTGGTGTATTAGCACCTATATACAAAACTATGTACACTCTGCACATAACGGCTGCTTTAGTGAGGGGTAGCTGCTGCTGCTGGAATAGGGACAGAAAGACTTCAGTGGTGTATTAGCACCTATATACAAAACTATATACACTCTGCACATAACGGCTGCTTTAGTGAGGGGTAGCTGCTGCTGCTGGAATAGGGACAGAAAGACTTCAGTGGTATATTAGCACCTATATACAAAACTATATTTTGCACTGCTGTTTTGTGTCCTCTGTGCCAACAAAACACTGTTATATACCCGGTGCGTATAGGCACCATTTCACCTTCTGGCAGTATACGGCTGTATAGCCAGGTGTTCTCCTAAAAAATATATTTATATTTGGCACTGCTGTTTTGTGTCCTCTGTGCCAACAAAACACTGTTATATACCCAGTGCGTATTAGGCACCATTTCACCTTCTGGCAGTATACGGCTGTATAGCCAGGTGTTCTCCTAAAAAATATATTTATATTTGGCACTACTGTTTTGTGTCCTCTTTACCAACAAAACCCTGTTATATACCCGGTGCGTATAGGCACCATTTCACCTTCTGGCAGTATACGGCTGTATAGCCAGGTGTTCTCCTAAAAAATATATTTATATTTGGCACTACTGTTTTGTGTCCTCTTTACCAACAAAACCCTGTTATATACCCGGTGCGTATAGGCACCATTTCACCTTCTGGCAGTATACGGCTGTATAGCCAGGTGTTCTCCTAAAAAATATATTTATATTTGGCACTACTGTTTTGTGTCCTCTTTACCAACAAAACCCTGTTATATACCCGGTGCGTATAGGCACCATTTCACCTTCTGGCAGTATACGGCTGTATAGCCAGGTGTTCTCCTAAAAAATATATTTATATTTGGCACTACTGTTTTGTGTCCTCTTTAGCAACAAAACCCTGTTATATACCCGGTGCGTATAGGCACCATTTCACCTTCTGGCAGTATATGGCTGTATAGCCAGGTGTTCTCCTAAAAAATATATTTATATTTGGCACTACTGTTTTGTGTCCTCTTTAGCAACAAAACCCTGTTATATACCCGGTGCGTATAGGCACCATTTCACCTTCTGGCAGTATATGGCTGTATAGCCAGGTGTTCTCCTAAAAAATATATTTATATTTGGCACTACTGTTTTGTGTCCTCTTTACCAACAAAACCCTGTTATATACCCGGTGCGTATAGGCACCATTTCACCTTCTGGCAGTATACGGCTGTATAGCCAGGTGTTCTCCTAAAAAATATATTTATATTTGGCACTACTGTTTTGTGTCCTCTGTGCCAACAAAACACTGTTATATACCCGGTGCGTATTAGGCACCATTTCACCTTCTGGCAGTATACGGCTGTATAGCCAGGTGTTCTCCTAAAAAATCTATTTATATTTGGCACTACTGTTTTGTGTCCTCTGTGCAAACAAAACACTGTTATATACCCGGTGCGTATAGGCACCATTTCACCTTCTGGCAGTATACGGCTGTATAGCCAGGTGTTCTCCTAAAAAATATATTTATATTTGGCACTACTGTTTTGTGTCCTCTTTACCAACAAAACCCTGTTATATACCCGGTGCGTATAGGCACCATTTCACCTTCTGGCAGTATACGGCTGTATAGCCAGGTGTTCTCCTAAAAAATATATTTATATTTGGCACTACTGTTTTGTGTCCTCTTTATCAACAAAACCGTGTTATATACCCGGTGCGTATAGGCACCATTTCACCTTCTGGCAGTATACGGCTGTATAGCCAGGTGTTCTCCTAAAAAATATATTTATATTTGGCACTACTGTTTTGTGTCCTCTTTACCAACAAAACCCTGTTATATACCCGGTGCGTATAGGCATCATTTCACCTTCTGGCAGTATACGGCTGTATAGCCAGGTGTTCTCCTAAAAAATATATTTATATTTGGCACTACTGTTTTGTGTCCTCTTTACCAACAAAACCCTGTTATATACCCGGTGCGTATAGGCACCATTTCACCTTCTGGCAGTATATGGCTGTATAGCCAGGTTTTCTCCTAAAAAATATATTTATATTTGGCACTACTGTTTTGTGTCCTCTTTACCAACAAAACCCTGTTATATACCCGGTGCGTATAGGCACCATTTCACTTTCTGGCAGTATACGGCTGTATAGCCAGGTGTTCTCCTAAAAAATATATTTATATTTGGCACTACTGTTTTGTGTCCTCTGTGCCAACAAAACACTGTTATATACCCGGTGCGTATTAGGCACCATTTCACCTTCTGGCAGTATACGGCTGTATAGCCAGGTGTTCTCCTAAAAAATATATTTATATTTGGCACTACTGTTTTGTGTCCTCTGTGCAAACAAAACACTGTTATATACCCGGTGCGTATTAGGCACCATTTCACCTTCTGGCAGTATACGGCTGTATAGCCAGGTGTTCTCCTAAAAAATCTATTTATATTTGGCACTACTGTTTTGTGTCCTCTGTGCCAACAAAACACTGTTATATACCCAGTGCGTATTAGGCACCATTTCACCTCCTGGCAGTATACGGCTGTATAGCCAGGTGTTCTCCTAAAAAATATATTTATATTTGGCACTACTGTTTTGTGTCCTCTGTGCCAACAAAACCCTGTTATATACCCGGTGCGTATAGGCACCATTTCACCTTCTGGCAGTATACGGCTGTATAGCCAGGTGTTCTCCTAAAAAATATATTTATATTTGGCATAACGCGTGGCCAAAAAAGTAAAACGTCTGAAATGCGGAGGGCTAGCGCAAAGGGACGTGGACGAGGACGGGGCCGCGCAAATGCTGGTGGGGGCACAAACCGCGTTGAAGCCAGTGGGGATACAATGCGTGCTGGTGAGGGGCAGCCAGCATTACGCTCATCCAGCTTCCCTGCCTTTATGGGACAGTTATGCGGGGGGCGGGGTACACCTCTGTTGAGGCCTGAGCAGCGTGAACAGGTGGTGCAATGGATGGCCGATAACGCTTCCAGTCACTTGTCCACCACCCAGTCATCCACACAGTCTCACTCTGACCCTCCTTCCTCCCAACCTGGCCAACAGAGTCAGCCCACCCTTGACCCCTCCCAGGACCTCTTTTCGGGTCCTTTTCCAGATGTGCTGCAAGAATCCCAGGAGCTAGCAGAGGAATTTGTTTGTAGTGATGCCCAAACACTTGAGTATCCGCCATCTCCTAGTGATGTGGACCCGGAACCAGCATCTGCTATCATGAGCGATGATGATGAGACGCAGTTGCCATCAAGGGAGGCTGTTGGAATGGGCAGTGGGCAGGAGGAGGAGCAGAGAGAGGAAGTGGAAGAGGAGGTGGTGGACGACGAAATGACCGACCCCACTTGGACAGGGGTGATGTCCAGCGGGGAAAGCAGTGGAGATGCGGTCTGCGCATCACCGAATAAGGCAGCAAGAGGCAGAGGACAGTCCAGAGGCAGAGGACAGTCCAGACAGAGAAGGCAGGCCACAGCCAGCAGGGCCGAAGCTCTTCCCGGCAGCAGGCAGTCGCGCGAAGCTCCCCCATCGAGGCCTCGTACTTCTGTGGTGTGGAGATTTTTTAATGTTTGCGCGGACGACAAACTGAGCACGGTTTGCGCAATCTGCCACTCAAAACTGAGTAGGGGCTCTGAGAAGAGCAATCTGACCACCTCAGGCATGCGCCGTCACTTGGAAGTCAAGCACTGGGCTGAGTGGGAGAGAGCAAACGCAATACAACCTGCGCCCGGTCTTGCTGCCACTGCCTCTTCCCCTTTGTTGTGTGCTGCCACTGCGGTCCAGACCTCCAGCCAGGACACCTCCACATCTGCCTCTGCCTCGGCTACTTTGGGGCCTTCTCCTTCAGCCCCCCCTTCCCCCGCATCTTTGTCTGCACCTTCCATCTCCTCGTCCCATCAACTGTCCATCTCGCAGGCGTTCAACCGCAGGCGGAAGTACGCCTCCAGTCACCCCCAAGCCCAAGTCTTAACCTGCCTCATCTCCAAACTGCTGGCCCTGGAGATGTTGCCGTTTAGGCTTGTGGAGACGCAGGCCTTCCGCGACCTGATGGCGGCTGCCGCACCTCGCTATTCCGTCCCTAGCCGCCACTATTTTTCCCGGTGTGGCGTCCCCGCCCTGCACCAGCACGTGTCGCGTAACATCAGGCGGGCCCTGAGGTACGCAGTCAGCGTAAATGTCCACATGACCACCGACTCGTGGACAAGCGCTTGCGGCCAAGGACGCTACATCTCTTTGACGGCACACTGGGTGAATGTTGTGGAAGCGGGGACCGGGTCGCAAACAGGGACGGTCTACATACCACCCCCGCCCAAGATTGCCAGCACGGGTTCTGATAGACCCCCCTCCTCTTCCTCCTCCTCCTCCTCCTCCTCCTCCTCTGCCTTAACATCGCCCTCAGCCCCTAGCTGGAAGCGTTGCAGCACTGGTGCGGGGAGACGTCAGCAGGCGGTGCTTAAGCTCATCAGCTTGGGTGACAGGAAGCACAGCGCCGCAGAGGTGAGGCACGCCATATTGCAGCAGACAGAGATGTGGCTGTCGCCGCTGCAGCTAGGACCAGGCATGGTCGTGTGCGATAACGGCCGTAACCTGGTGGCGGCTCTGGAGCTTGCAGAACTCAATTACGTACCATGCCTGGCCCACATTTTTAATTTGGTAGTACAAAAGTTTCTAAAGACTTACCCCAACCTGGCAGAGCTACTGGTGAAAGTGCGGCGCTTGTGCGCTCACTTTCGGAAGTCAACTGTAGCTGCTGCTAGCTTAAAAAAAATCCAGCAACGCCTCCATTTGCCTCAACATCGGCTGTTGTGCGACTTGCCCACTCGCTGGAATTCCACCTATTGCATGTTGGTCAGGGTGTGTGAGCAGCAGAGAGCATTGATGGAGTACCAGATGATGCATCCACGCGTGCATCCAACTCAGCTCGCTCAGTTTGCCAACCACGAGTGGCCATGGATGGCAGACATATGCGATGTATTGCGTATCTTTGAGGAGTCCACTAAGAAGGTCAGCAGCGAGGACGCTATAGTGAGCGTAACCATCCCGCTCCTATGCGTCCTTAAAGAATCGCTCATCGCAATAAGGGAGAACGCATTGCACACAGAGGAGACGGGGTAGGAGGAGACGCAACGCAGGTAGACAGTCAGACCACACATTTGTCTGCTGCTCGGTGGCAGTTGCAGGAGGAGAAGGATGAGGAGGAGGAGGACAACGTGGAGGTGGCTGTGGAAGAGGATGCTGGCGGCGGGGGTAGCAGTCAGGCTGTGTGTGTCCCATTGGTTCAGCGCGGATGGGGCGGAGAGGAGGAGGAAGAGGAGGAAATGGAAAATGATCCTTCTGGTGGGGGCAGTGACGTCATGCCTACTCAGAGTCTGGCACACATGGCTGACTTCATGCTGGGCTGCTTTTCCCGGGACATACGTGTTGTCCGGATATTGGAGAACAAACTATACTGGGTCTTCGCACTCCTGGACCCCCGGTATAAAGATAACTTCTCCTCTTTTATTCTGGTAGAGGAGAGGACGAATCGATTACTGGAATACCAGAGGGAACTCGTGCAGAACATGATGCAGATTTTCCCACCCACCATCGCTGGCGGCAGAGAGGAGAGTGTCTCCCAGAGTCTGACAACATCGATCAGGCCCACAGCCACCAGGGGAACACTCTCCAAGGTGTGGGACACGTTCATGTCACCCCCTCGTGCAACTTCCATCACTGCGGGGCCCGCTATCAGCAGGAGGGACAAGTATCGGCGGATGTTGCGGGACTACCTGGCAGACCACACCCCTGTCCTCCCCGATCCCTCGGCGCCCTACACTTACTGGGTCTCCAAGTTGGACACGTAGGCTGGAACTGTCCCTGTACTCCTTGGAGGTGCTTGCCTGCCCTGCCGCCAGCGTGCTATCAGAAAGGGTGTTCAGCGCAGCCGGGGGCATTATAACCGATAAGCGCAGCCGCCTGGCAACCGACAGTGCCGACAGGCTGACGCTAATCAAAATGAACAGCAAGTGGATTGACCCGGACTTTGCTTGTACAACAGTGGAAAACAGCCAAGAGTGAAGTTCCATCTGTATGAAGTGCCATTTCCTCCTCCTCCTCCTCCTAAACCGCCGTAGAATTGCTGTATTAATAAAAAAAATTATGGCTCACCTCTTGGGCTTAATACAATCAATTGTTAACAGGTCTCAGCTCTTGGGCCTCCACACAATTTTTAAGAGGTCTCAGCTCTTGGGCCTCCACACAATTTTTAAGAGGTCTCAGCTCTTGGGACTCCACACAATGTTTGAGAGGTCTCAGCTCTTGGGACTCCACACAATTTTTAAGAGGTCTCAGCTCTTGGGCCTCCACACAATTTTTAAGAGGTATCAGCTCTTGGGACTCCACACAATGTTTGAGAGGTCTCAGCTCTTGGGACTCCACACAATTTTTAAGAGGTCTCAGCTCTTGGGACTCCACACAATGTTTGAGAGGTCTCAGCTCTTGGGCCTCCACACAATTTTTAAGAGGTCTCAGCTCTTGGGGATCCACACATTTTTTAAGAGGTCTCAGCTCTTGGGCCTCCACACAATTTTTAAGAGGTCTCAGCTCTTGGGACTCCACACAATGTTTGAGAGGTCTCAGCTCTTGGGCCTCCACACAATTTTTAAGAGGTCTCAGCTCTTGGGACTCCACACAATGTTTGAGAGGTCTCAGCTCTTGGGCCTCCACACAATTTTTAAGAGGTCTCAGCTCTTGGGCCTCCACACAATTTTTAAGAGGTCTCAGCTCTTGGGACTCCACACAATTTTTAAGAGGTCTCAGCTCTTGGGCCTCCACACAATTTTCAAGAGGTCTCAGCTCTTGGGCCTCCACACAATTTTTAAGAGGTCTCAGCTCTTGGGACTCCACACAATGTTTGAGAGGTCTCAGCTCTTGGGACTCCACACAATTTTTAAGAGGTCTCAGCTCTTGGGCCTCCACACAATTTTTAAGAGGTCTCAGCTCTTGGGACTCCACACAATGTTTGAGAGGTCTCAGCTCTTGGGACTCCACACAATTTTTAAGAGGTCTCAGCTCTTGGACCTCCACACAATTTTTAAGAGGTATCAGCTCTTGGGACTCCACACAATGTTTGAGAGGTCTCAGCTCTTGGGACTCCACACAATTTTTAAGAGGTCTCAGCTCTTGGGACTCCACACAATGTTTGAGAGGTCTCAGCTCTTGGGCCTCCACACAATTTTTAAGAGGTCTCAGCTCTTGGGGATCCACACAATTTTTAAGAGGTCTCAGCTCTTGGGCCTCCACACAATTTTTAAGAGGTCTCAGCTCTTGGGACTCCACACAATGTTTGAGAGGTCTCAGCTCTTGGGCCTCCACACAATTTTTAAGAGGTCTCAGCTCTTGGGACTCCACACAATGTTTGAGAGGTCTCAGCTCTTGGGCCTCCACACAATTTTTAAGAGGTCTCAGCTCTTGGGCCTCCACACAATTTTTAAGAGGTCTCAGCTCTTGGGACTCCACACAATTTTTAAGAGGTCTCAGCTCTTGGGCCTCCACACAATTTTCAAGAGGTCTCAGCTCTTGGGCCTCCACACAATTTTTAAGAGGTCTCAGCTCTTGGGACTCCACACAATTTTTAAGAGGTCTCAGCTCTTGGGCCTCCACACAATTTCTAAGAGGTCTCAGCTCTTGGGCCCTAATACAATTTTCAAGAGGTCTCAGCTCTTGGGCCTCCACACAATTTTTAAGAGGTCTCAGCTCTTGGGCCTCCACACAATTTTTAAGAGGTCTCAGCTCTTGGGACTCCACACAATGTTTGAGAGGTCTCAGCTCTTGGGCCTCCACACAATTTTTAAGAGGTCTCAGCTCTTGGGACTCCACACAATTTTTAAGAGGTCTCAGCTCTTGGGCCTCCACACAATGTTTGAGAGGTATCAGCTCTTGGGCCTCCACACAATTGTTAACAGGTCTCAGCTCTTGGGCCTCCACACAATTTCTAAGAGGTCTCAGCTCTTGGGCCTTAATACAATTTTCAAGAGGTCTCAGCTCTTGGGACTCCACACAATTTTTAAGAGGTCTCAGCTCTAAGCTTCCCTTACTGCTGGGGTGACACACTGTAACAAACCTCCTCCTTTAAGCTTCCCTTACTGCTGGGGTAACACACTGTAACAAACCTCCTCCTGTAAGCTTCCCTGACTGCTGGGGTGACACAATGTAACAAACCTCCTCCTGTAAGCTTCCCTTACTGCTGGGGTGACACAATGTAACAAACCTCCTCCTGTAAGCTTCCCTTACTGCTGGGGTGACACACTGTAACAAACCTCCTCCTGTAAGCTTCCCTGACTGCTGGGGTGACACACTGTAACAAACCTCCTCCTGTAAGCTTCCCTTACTGCTGGGGTGACACACTGTAACAAACCTCCTCCTGTAAGCTTCCCTGACTGCTGGGGTGACACAATGTAACAAACCTCCTCCTGTAAGCTTCCCTTACTGCTGGGGTAACACACTGTAACAAACCTCCTCCTGTAAGCTTCCCTGACTGCTGGGGTGACACACTGTAACAAACCTCCTCCTGTAAGCTTCCCTTACTTCTGGGGTAACACACTGTAACAAACCTCCTCCTGTAAGCTTCCCTGACTGCTGGGGTGACACACTGTAACAAACCTCCTCCTGTAAGCTTCCCTTACTGCTGGGGTAACACACTGTAACAAACCTCCTCCTTTAAGCTTCCCTTACTGCTGGGGTAACACACTTTAACAAACCTCCTCCTGTAAGCTTCCCTGACTGCTGGGGTGACACACTGTAACAAACCTCCTCCTGTAAGCTTCCCTTACTGCTGGGGTAACACACTGTAACAAACCTCCTCCTGTAAGCTTCCCTTACTGCTGGGGTGACACACTGTAACAAACCTCCTCCTGTAAGCTTCCCTGACTGCTGGGGTGACACACTGTAACAAACCTCCTCCTTTAAGCTTCCCTTACTGCTGGGATGACACACTGTAACAAACCTCCTCCTGTAAGCTTCCCTTACTGCTGGGGTGACACACTGTAACAAACCTCCTCCTTTAAGCTTCCCTTACTGCTGGGGTGACACAATGTAACAAACCTCCTCCTGTAAGCTTCCCTGACTGCTGGGGTGACACAATGTAACAAACCTCCTCCTGTAAGCTTCCCTTACTGCTGGGGTGACACAATGTAACAAACCTCCTCCTGTAAGCTTCCCTTACTGCTGGGGTGACACACTGTAACAAACCTCCTCCTGTAAGCTTCCCTTACTGCTGGGGTGACACACTGTAACAAACCTCCTCCTGTAAGCTTCCCTGACTGCTGGGGTGACACACTGTAACAAACCTCCTCCTGTAAGCTTCCCTTACTGCTGGGGTGACACACTGTAACAAACCTCCTCCTGTAAGCTTCCCTGACTGCTGGGGTGACACAATGTAACAAACCTCCTCCTGTAAGCTTCCCTTACTGCTGGGGTGACACACTGTAACAAACCTCCTCCTTTAAGCTTCCCTTACTGCTGGGGTGACACAATGTAACAAACCTCCTCCTGTAAGCTTCCCTGACTGCTGGGGTGACACAATGTAACAAACCTCCTCCTGTAAGCTTCCCTTACTGCTGGGGTGACACAATGTAACAAACCTCCTCCTGTAAGCTTCCCTTACTGCTGGGGTGACACACTGTAACAAACCTCCTCCTGTAAGCTTCCCTTACTGCTGGGGTGACACACTGTAACAAACCTCCTCCTGTAAGCTTCCCTGACTGCTGGGGTAACACACTGTAACAAACCTCCTCCTGTAAGCTTCCCTGACTGCTGGGGTGACACACTGTAACAAACCTCCTCCTGTAAGCTTCCCTTACTGCTGGGGTAACACACTGTAACAAACCTCCTCCTGTAAGCTTCCCTTACTGCTGGGGTAACACACTGTAACAAACCTCCTCCTGTAAGCTTCCCTGACTGCTGGGGTGACACACTGTAACAAACCTCCTCCTGTAAGCTTCCCTTACCTCTGGGGTAACACACTGTAACAAACCTCCTCCTGTAAGCTTCCCTTACTGCTGGGGTGACACACTGTAACAAACCTCCTCCTGTAAGCTTCCCTTACTGCTGGGGTGACACACTGTAACAAACCTCCTCCTGTAAGCTTCCCTTACTGCTGGGGTGACACACTGTAACATACCTCCTCCTTTAAGCTTCCCTTACTGCTGGGGTGACACAATGACACAAGAGGACATGTCTGACCACATCTCTCACACACACACACACACACACACACATACACAATGACAATTAGGGGTGGGGTCTATTTGTTTTCCCCCTTGCCTATGCCATCTGTGGTTGTCATAGGCAACGTGATTTTAAGGGGTGCAGAATTTTGTTCTTCTTTTTTGTACAGTTTGGCTTGGGGTCCATGGCAATGTAGAGGAAAGAAGGTTTCCTTGTCTTGTCTCACTTTACGTAGAAGTTATATTGTGTTTGGAGTGTATTGTTGAGTGGCTGTGATAGTGGCGTAATAGTGCGACTTGGGCGCGTTATATGCACCCAGACATGCTTCCCCTGCTGTCCCAGTTGCATTCCAGCAGTGTTGGCATCATTTTCTGATGTTTCAGGGTGGACTTGGTGACCTCCAAGTGGTCGAATTGAGATTTCCAAGTGGCGAGCATTTTTTTCCCATAGACTATAATGGGATTCGATAATCGGTCGAGTAGTCGAGTAACGCGGTCTATTCGAATCGAAATTCGACATTTCGAATATTTCACTACTCGCTCATCTCTATTCTTGATAGGATACTCCAAACAAAGGTAATCAAAACCAGGTCATTCCTTTTAGACACAGGGGATTTTCTTACCAAACTTGGGGAACTACCTTAAAACATTATCCTTTGTAGTATGGACATTACATCATTATATACCTCTAAACCACATGAGGCAGGCATGATGGTTATCCGAAATACTCTATCCTCCATGGATGGATCAGAAGAATTCAATATGTTTTGCATGCATCTCCTTGAAACGGTACTCATCCGAAACTATTTCAGACATGCTCCCTTCTCGTCACTTACCAAGGGGGACTCACTTGTAAAAATGGCATTTGCCACAAGATCTAACATCACTCTGCTGATGAAGGGGTGTCACTGCCCTGAAACATCCTTATAGAATGATCCATGCTCTGTATATATTTTGACATATCTGTTGTTGTATATAACGTTATGCTATATGTTTTGGACACAAACTAATGGCTCTATATAATGCAGGAAACAAGATAGCAGAGATTTACAACCTTATTCATGCTTTCCAGGATTTTAATTCGCACAGCTTACTTTATGTTTTTTACACTGCCCTGATATTGCCTGCACATATGTTGCTGTTTATCGGCCGCTAGATGGCACTGTTTACTGAATGTCTTATGCTTGCTACAAACTAGGGCTAAGTGCAACAAAGTGTTCTGCATTTGACCTATTGTGTTACTGTACTACAGATATCCTGTACATGTTTATGATGATATAAGGTGTAGATAACAGGCCAATAGTGGATGAACATCTATAATATTTATCTTCAAAATCTTTCGATCATTTCTCTTTCCTCAGAATTGACCTGACATTGCCTGCACTTATAGCGCCATACCCATTTTTGGCCACTAGATCAGCGGTTCTCAACTTGTGGGTCGGGACCCGGCAGGGGTCGAACGACCAAAACACAGGGGCACGCCGTTATGGATGCACGTTCCAAACTGAATGCCTGCGCGCATGCGCAGACGCGATTGCATCATCTGTCCGGAGCCTAAGGGCCAGGGAGAACGCTCCACAGTCCATAGCAGCGCATTACGTGTGTCCGGCGCTTGCTGACATCATCAGTGGGCGGACGCAGCAAGTGCCGGAGGACAGAAGCCTAGGAGGAAAGACAGCCTGCAAGACAGCCTGCTGGTGTAAAAATGGTTAATAATGTACAAAACAGTACATACACCATACACACAATACTGTGTAAGTGTAAGGTGCTTTGTGTGTAATCATTACACAGTACACAAAGCAGCTTACACTTACACAAAGCACCATACATTTACACAGTGTGAACTACATCGGTCTTATACTATAAGAGACCACTATAAGATATAGTTCACACTGTTCCCCAATGTATAATTATCTCCCATATCTCCCACTATTTTCCCATATTCTGAATGAGGAAACTGCTGAAATCAGTGGTTTCCGGCATTGAATCCGCCTCCTATTGATTTCATTGTGAGTGCGGCGGATTTTGTGGAATAGAGCTCCCGAGAATCTCGAGTTACCACACAATCCGCCGCAGCATCCTATTAATTTCAATAAGAGGTGGAGAAATGACAGTTTCCGACACATGCTATGCCATGGTGAAATGTTATTTATTGGAATTAGTAATAAATATTTCTCAACATATAATTAAATATTGTTTTTGTGATTAATCACTATGTTTAAATTATGTTTGTAATATTTGTAGCAATGAGAATACATAATGCATATCAGGTATTTACATTCCGAATCATAACTGTAGCAAAATGACAGTTTTGAAGTAGCCACCAAAATTATTTTTTGGTTTGGGGGTCACCGCAACATGAGGAACTGTATTGCGGGGTCACGGCATTAGAATGATTGAGAGCCACTGCACTAGATGATCATCATCTTACTCATCAACATGTTATATTTGCAATTCTAATAAACACTATACCGGATAGAAACCTAGATAATCATCATCAATCATCATTTTCCTCATATAAAACCTGTTTGACACAGTACCATAATATCGGTCTTCTTGCTAACCTCTATCCGTGTATGGTTTCTATGTGTTTGTGTTTCGGATGAGATGACAATACTGTAACTGTATATATGTTTAATATAAATGCATTGATTGCATTTATATAATATATAGTGATTCTTTTTGCACCAAAATCTTTTTGTGAGTGGTGTGCATTACTAGGAACTAATACATTGATCTATTGGGGTCTGAGTTATCAAACATAGTAACTGCACCTGAATAAATTTATATTTTTAGAAAACAAGGTCACATATATACCACTATAGGAGGTGTGCTACATCCATTTCAATTAAAAGTGCATCAGTAATCACTTACTCTTCCTCAGTCCAGTGGCGCATAGCGGACTCTCGTCCAATGAGATCCGTCTGCCATTTCATTCAGAAAGCGTCTCTCATTGTCTTCAATGGGGAGCACGCTGCTGTATCCCCGGTAGCGGGAGCACATATGGGATAGCCTAAGTCAATAAGCCTAATTCAGCCTAAGACAGCTCTGAAGTCAATAAGCCTAATTCAGAGCCTCTCTCGCACTCATTCCAGCCAGTGGGAATGACGCCAATGGCCCGTATTTGAGCTATTTTCTGTGTCGGGTGATACAGGGCCATGTTTTTGGACTGAGTTGCCCTTTTATGCGTGAAAAAAATGGTATGGGTTTGTCAAACCGAGAATTCACTTTATTATTATAGCTCAAGGCATAAGTGCATCTGTAAATTTACAGGTTTAGCCTGCAAGTGATTCTAAGCCCTGATTTTCAGATCTATAAAATCTGTAGGTTTCAGGTTTAAAATGATGCCCTCTTTTTACCAGTCCAGCCCATTAGGGTGATGTTGCCTGGCTTGCTCTGTTGGCTGCTTGCTGTGACCCCTGCCTGTCCAGCCTTTGTGCAGCCATCTGGTTGGCCTTCAGCTTGTCCAGCCTTTGTGTGGCAACCTGGTTGGCCTCCACAATAGCCCCAAGCTATTGGGGCTGCTCTACAACCACTGCAGCCTGGTCTTCATGGAGCAAGCTGGTGGACTGTCAAACTACTTTAAAATATCTATTGGCCTTTTGCTTAAAAGAGGCGCTACTGGCCTGCCAGTTTGCCTCCATGATTTTGCACTGCCTCACCAGAGACAGGTAATGCCTGGTTGCAGAGCGCGGGTGATTTCCTCCTGGGGGAAGCCGTTGATGCTGCTGACAGAAGGAAGATCTTAATACTGGGAGTAGTGGTAATGCTAAGTGTTCCTGGTGGCAGCAGCTGGTGGAGGCATACAGATGATGTTGGGGGGTCTCATCCAGATTTTCTAAGTGTCCTTCCTCTAGCTCAACCTCAGCCGTGAGAGGTGCAGTCTGTGTGGAGAAAGGTCAACATTAGTGTTTGTTTGGGTCAGTGTTACCACACAGCCTACATGGCCCAAAACTTTTCCAGGGGATCACCCTTCTCTTCCACACTGCCCCTTGGGCTTTCCTATTTAAACACACAGCTTTACCTTATCGCTGTCTAGACTCTGCTCCCTGGGTGGCTGGCTGGTGGGCCCACCACTGATGGTGGCTTAGTGATAGGCATGCCAGACAGGGCAACTGTGGCCGCAGGTGGAGGGTCTGCAGGGCGAGGTGCTATTGGATGGGGGGTTGCTGCAAAGTCAAGGTAAATGCATTGTTAGTTTACACTTAACAGTATATGTGCCCCTTCAAAACCACAACAAGGGCTACACACTGGGACCCCATCGATGTGGGCACTCTAAAATTATGCTGCTACCATCATGTTAGGGGTTACATTTATAGATTGACAAATCACCTTGGTTTGTCTTTTAGGCCAACATGCGTGTTTTAGGCAAGACTTCAAAGTTGGGTGTGCATGTGGGCACTCAGGTTGGTGTATTTGGTTGGCCTCCTCCCCTCTGTAGCAAGATCTAATTAGCAACCAAGTCTTGCCACTGGTGGGCACATGCCACCTATCAATGTCCATGGTGCCCAACACCCCCTGGTAGATGTTGGGGAGGAGCATCCCCGCCACCCGCTCCTCAGCATGGGTAAATTAGGTTTTCAACCTAGATTCAAACAAAGGAAGGGTTAGCTTTAGAGAGTTGTCCAATGTTTCAGACACAAACATTCCTCTGGTTGGTTACCACTTACCCCACAACCCTTTCAGGTTGTCCCACTTTTTTTTGGCCTGCACACCATCTTTGGGTTCCAGCCACACCCCCGTCACGTGCAGGGAATCTTCACCCATAGCTTCTCCAAAGCAATGCCAGCCGGTAATAATTTTGGGCAGCACCATCCAGCAGAACCTCTAGCTGGACATCAATAAATCGGCCACTCAACTTGCCCCTTGTTAGTTTGCGCTCAGGGTAAGTGGACGATTTAGTGGTCTGCTGGGTGGTGTCATGGCACCACAGTAATGGTGGAGGCCTGGTCTTCAAATGTTACAGGCCAACAGTTCTGTGCTGCTACTGTTACATGTACCACTTTGGCACGTGGGTGCAGAGATTCTATAGCCAGAACTTCCCAGGTAAGTGGATGTTCAACATAGAATGTGAGCTATCAGTGTTATGAGTGACATGTATTGTGTTCTCTTTTGTAGTTGGGCAGTTTTGGCTGCGCATCAAGCCCACCCGGAGGCGAGGGGTTTGACCAGTGGGGCCCTGAAGACAGGGTGTGGGTAAAGGTGGCAAACCCTGCCAATGTCCTCTTTCTCCTCTCCAGCCCCCCGACCACCAGCCATGGAGCCTACTGAAGATGAGGGTGTGTTGGGCTTTGAGTCGACCACAGCTTCTACCCACTCCGGCGGGCCAATTGTGCTTCTGTCCCTACAGAAGTGACCAAGGGTGATTATGCGGCGATGGGGGGTTTCAACCCAGTGAAGCCAAACACTACACAATCATTACACAAACAATACATACACAGCAATTCTAACTCAGATTTTTTCCCTATACAGACCTTGAAGGGATGGTGCCGCCGAGGGTGGCCCCCTAAAACTATGCTGACAACAGTTGAGGTAAGTATGTAAAAATGTGTGTGCATGTAAAGGCACACGTGTAAAAACAAACATTGATTTGTACTTATTTTTTACATGGCAGGTGCCATGTTGGTCCCCCCCCTAAAAGAAGTAAAACTTTTATATAACTTTTTTAAAATGTAAAACATTTAATTGACAATAAAAAAAAAACTGTTAATAAATAATTGTTTTGCCCTTTATATGCTGTGTGGTGGCATTTATTAAATGCAACAACAGATACAAACCAAATAAACAGTGGTGTATAATGGTGAGACAAAAAAGAAGGTGGCCTAAGTATGAGGTGAATAACAGTGGACAGAAGAAGACAACATGGCAACCAAGGAGCAATGGTAAGTATGTAGAAGGACATGCAAACTACATGGGATACCTTAGATGCCATCAGGGGGTAGAAGATAAGTATGTAGAAGGACTACATGGGATGCACTAGATGTCTGCCGAGGGGAAGGTAAGTATGTAGAAGGACATGCAGACTACTTGGGTAAACTGCGGGACAGCAGAGAGCAACTTAAAATAGCAGGAAAAAAAAGACATACATAATGGAAGGCAACCGAAGGACACAGCTCACCAAGAACAATGGACTCCACAGCTACGACCGAAAACACAGCTTCCGAGATGAGTTTGGCAGCAAATACCATAAATGCTTGGCTAAACCATATTCATACACAAAGAGAAGCTGTTCTCGGAACGCTGCTTTGAATCATATGAAAGTTTGCATATTCCCGGTTTCCAGGTTCAGTTCCCGAAAAAAACGAGCATTCAGGGGCTGGTTCTGAATCAGGTCTATTGAGAGTGTTTGCCAAATTAAATAAATACAGCAAATGGCTCTGAATGGCATTCTCCATAAAAACGAGCAAACAGTCAGTTGTTCTGGGCTTTCTCAGGAGTTTTACACAGCAGGGGATCCCAGCTTTAAGGAGGGTACCAACATTCACATAATATTAACATATTAAAAGTCATCTAATTCAAATAACTAGATTCTTTTATTAAAGCGAAAAATAGGGTAAGCAGTTAAAATAAAGCCAATGTACATACAGTAACAAACATTTTGCAATGCACTCAATAAACCCTGGTCACAGCTATAAAAATAAAATACAGTATATACTATCCCCTCGATTCAAAGAGCAAAAGTTAATTGATTTCGGATCGAGAATCGTAAGTTTGGGTGGGTGTTAGTCATTTTTTCCTGTTTTTTTGGCCATTTACGACTCGCACGAGCCTACGTTCGAATGCGTATATGCTCTTACGATCATCGCAAGTTCGTTCCTAAATTTTAGGATGAAAACGTAAAACTTAGGATCAAATCCTAAAACTTAGGATGAAAACGTAAAACTTAGGATAATTGGATGTGTTTAGGTGTGATTCAGAGAACAGTTTTCAAACCTCTAAATACGTTTTAAAAGAAAGCCACTGCCGACACCTTTTAGCAGTCGTATTGCTGTTCTTGAACAGGTTTTTTGGCTATGTGGAGGAGTCTGCGCGTCTTGAGCTGCAATGAACTGCATGTATCAGCATGGCCGAGGCCATAAATTGTATGGCAATGCATACCTGATTAAATTCATGTATGCCTTATAAAAGCATTTTAATGTGGACCTTAATTAGTCCTTTGCATGTAAACCTTTATTTGGCAATATATTTGCGTTAATTAAAGAAACTTATGTCCTTTGGTATTTATTTTTAAATTGATGTACTAGAATAATATTTTTACATTGCATTTATTGGTGTAGTTGTTTACCTTTGCTTTGTTTAATTATTTAAGCACATCTTTGGTCAGATGCATCACACTTACTGAGGAGAGGAGAGCGGGATAAAGTGCAGGATGTGGGTTACTGCTGTATTTTGCACAGACACAGCAGAGCTGGGGGCACGGAAAGGTCAGAAATCAAAGAATCCAGAGCAACACAGTCACAAGGCCCTTTCTGTTTGCAGGCTGCCCGAGAATACCTGAGCCGCCATCTTGGCTGTTTCTAGGCTCATAACATGCAGAAGTTGCTGGGTGTTTTTTAATATTTGAGAGCAATCTGTATGTAGAGGGTGTGGGTAACCACACAAAAAATTTAAAGTTGTACCATTTGAAGCCAAAATATTAAAATTAAATCCACAAGTAAAAAATGCAAGTTAACTAAAAATTAAACAAAGTAAGATTTACTTATGCAAATGCATTCATTAATGGTTGGTTACTACAAAATGAATGAAATAAAGCAAAATAAAAGACCAAATATTTAGAATGCACTTTAATGAGGTAAGTTTGTAGTGCGCAGCCGCAAGATCAGAAGGATTTACGTCCAGACAAAAAAAGGAAAAAGGGCAAAACCAATGTTGCAACCTGAGAAATGAAACGGAAAATTCAGGATGGAAACTGGCATAGGTCTGATTCACGAACTGCCATACGAACGGACGTATATTTTAGGATAGAAACGTATTTGCTTATAGAATCACTCGCAAGTTCATACGAACGCACGAGCGGACGTGAAAAATAGGATGATCGGCATCCAAATCCAAGCTGTTACATGTTTCTTTGAATCGACCCTTATATGTATAAATTGGCAATGCAAGCCTATCAGTGCTTTTGGTGTACAGGTAGCCTTAGGATTAAAACAAAGGAGTTAGCAACTGTATAACCAACAAAATAAAGCATTGCCTATATACATTTCTAATACCAGCTTGTGTGGGGTAGAATAATGATCAGACTAGATTGTTAACCTTTATTTTTATATAGGTTTTATATTTAGGCAATGTCTAAAGAGTTGCCAAATGAATGTTATTGCTACCTAAAGCACCTAGATCTGGAGAGTGCACTTAATGCTGCTGAAGTTTATCAAGCAATTATAAATGTATAACTAATGTTTCAGAAGAAATGAAGTAAGCAGTGAGGCAAAGAATAGAAAATATTTTACTGTATCTTTAAATTTTACCTTTGACACCAAAAATCCATTTAGATGGTCTATCAGTAGCTGTGGACAAGCAATATCTGGGTCACTCATGATGGAGTAGGAAGACGTGTAGCCAGTCTAGAAACTGCTTTATTAATAAAGAGTGGAAAATTAAGTGAAACTAGAGTCACGTCTAGACTAGTTATCACTGACAAGATAATTTAATTAGTTTTACATGTTGCATTCCCAGTGGGGAATGTTTTTGATTACATCAAACCTGTTTACCTGATTTAATGTTTTCACACAAATGAATCCAGGAGATTTATACAGTTTTGAGAGGATATATCATTTTTATATATAAATTTTCATCTTTAACCCCAGGATGTTCCGGCTACAGGTTTTAATTGCTTGACTTGATTGTTTGATTTTTACTAGCAGCAAACACACCAACGGCCCCAACAAACCGGTGCAATTGAAGAGCGAACTCAGAGATGTCTAGTCATCAACTGTTTTCATATGCAGCACCCTGTTAAGACTACTAATATGAGCCACAACCCCCAGCCAGGTGCAGGAGGATTTTGTTCAGTTAGTCAGAGATTCTGCATGGTCTGACTCCCATGCTGTATATTCTCTTGAAGCTCCTCCATTCCTAGTCAAGTCTGGTGAGCTAGAGGCCTCCTTCTGGCAGTTCCTCAGACGCTACTAGGCTCCTTTTCTATTCCGCAGCTGGCAGACTTTTTATATATTTCCTTAGCTTAGTGGGCTCTACATTTCACCCCTAATTAGTTGAAGTCTTGAATATTACTTTACGTTTGGTTTCAAGTAAATTACAAGTAAACGTCTAGGTGGCAAGAGTCTAAGAAGTCCACATGTTCTGTGGTGAATAAAACCACTTTATCAGGAAAATATTTCTGTGATGCAGTGGTTTTTAATCATCACCAAACGCATCTTAGACTCTTAGATTTAGACTTAAGACACCTAGAGGATCAGACGCCGCTCTCTTAGTTAAGCTGAGAATCCTACTGTTTTGTTTCACTTTTTTTCTTTGCATCTTATATATCACAATGTACGAGGTTTTGTGCTTTCATGAGGATGATTGACTAGCACTTACACTTGTGGAAGTGTTATACAACAGAATTTTAAAATATAAATGTATACATTTTATTGAAAAATGACATGATATAAGCTTTAATTTGCTGAATTGAAAATTTGTAAACAGAGACCTGCCATTGTCTGTAACTATTCCTCAAGGTGTGTTTGTTATCTATTGTAACACCATGTTGAATTAGGTTCTGTGTGTCTTGTGTGTTAAACCGGACCTTCAGCGTGATTTAATGAAAAGCCCAAACTCTTAAAAAACGGTTCCCCAGCATCTAAAATTAATATATTTTACGTTTTTAGTCACTAACTTATTATTCTTTCCCCCACTGGGCTGCAACTCTGTTGAGGAATTTAGGATACGGGCGCCACCATCTTGACTCAGAAGCATCACACTTACTGAGGAGAGGAGAGTGGGATAAGGTACAGGGGGGCGGGTTATAGCTGTGCTTTGCTCAGACAGAGCAGAGCTGGGGTCAGGTAAAGGTCAGCAGTCCCAGAATGCAGAGCAGCACAGTCAGGAGGCACTTCCTGTTTGCAGGCTGCCTGATAAGATGGCGGCTTCCATAAGCCGCCATCTTGGATGTTTAAAGGCTCATAACATGCAGTAGATGCAGGTAGGATGATTTTTAATGTGGCCAATCTGTATGTACAGGGTGTGGGAAACATATAAGATAGACTCTTATTCAGAGTGAAGGACCGCTTTAACCTAGACACTGAAGGTCTAACCATTGTTAGTATGTTTAAATTAGGCTTAACTGCTGACTATATGCTGTCCCGAAATCTCTGTAAAGTCTTGCAACAAGTTAATTATTACTCCTGTTTGATAAGTCTTACTGTTGTAAGACTGATGTTTAATCAAGATGTAAGATAAGAAAATAGCTGACGCAGAACTTTTGGGCTGCATAAACTACCCATCCCTGTCCTCTTGTTACCATAAATAATGGGAGCTGGAGGGGGCCAGAGGTATTATCCCTACATCCAGGTGTGTGTGTGTGTGTGTGTGAGTGTCGCTAGGGTGCCAGGAAGGACGTATCATTGCCATTCAAGTTCCCATAGGAAAGGTGATGTTAACTGAGTGGTGATGCTATGCTAGTGTGCTCCTTCACCTGGGTTTATAGATTCCTACACATAAAAATTAATATTGGCCCTCTTAAATGGGCAGTGTGGAGGCATCCAACAGCTTAAAGCAGACCAAAACTGGCCAAGGTCTATGAGACTCCAGGGCTGGCTGATTCCTGCTCCCTAGGGCATCCTGAGAAACTCCCCAGTTGCCTGATAATCTTATCTCTCCAACGAGCCCACAGCATTTGCGCGGCCAACTGCGGCATCACCTGCATCCTTTTCAGCTGTCCACGCACGCCGCAACTGAATGGCTGGCCATGTACAGCAAAATGATGCGAGTGATGCCACATGCCATTCATGTGTGCGGCTGGGATTTTGTTCAGCTTTTCCATCCGCACATTAATATGTCTGACCGGCGAAGATAACTGGACGAGAATCACACCTGCGCCATGGATATTATGATTAAGTGCCCTAGTGGCCCGAAACGTGTTATGGGTGTTTATTAACAGGATACAATGGCATCTGGATCTTTACTGCTATTATGCATGCTGACACTTTTTTCTGGCACTTTATTCCACGTTTGACTATTTTAAATACGGATATTAAAAGTTATGTTTTATCAAGAGGCTGGATAAGATACTGACTTGGACTTCATTGGGGAGGACTGCCTTGGATCTCCTTTTCCGTGCCTTCTGGTGGATGTGGTGAGCTGGCTTTTGTGGTGTTTGTAGACACCTGCACTATGGGCTTGAGGAAAGGTAAAGTAGGTGAGTATTGGGGCAGGGGGTTTCAGCTTTCCAGCAATCAGATGCCCCCTGCTGCAGATTAAAATGTTAACAGCCATAGACTGATATATCTAGGCAGAGGCTTATGAGAGTGCAAATGTATTGCAGGGGCAGGGTAGTTTGATCAAGTGGTCTAAAATCCTTCACGGACAATTTTGTCCTTGGAGCATTCTGATTTGGCATGACCTGCTGTTTTTTTATTTCTGCAGTTGCCGTAAAATGTGCGCTTCCAGTGAGTCCCCAGGCGAATGTATGGTCAATGGAGGCAAATCAAGTGGCCAAAGGGATTCCTCCTGCTCTCAGCTCTGTATTCAAACAACATTATATGGCATTCATTAATATGCACAGCGTTCACACAGCAGGAGCATCCCAAATCGATATTCTCTGGGGTACGCACTAAAACAGGGGCTAGTTCGAATCTTGGTTGGACTGCTTTAAGAGGGTATTTTTTGTATCAGATAGTAATGATTGTGCATGTGTAATCACCTATAGATTTGACTTTATGGTACATGCGCAGGTCCCCACAGCATTCCCATCACCCTTCCATCCATTGCCCACAGTATGCATATCTGATTGGCAAATATTGTTAGCTGGAGGGCACTGCTCTTGAGAGGTGCCAGGCAATTCATTCAATCACAAATATGCACCGCAATGAATGCTGACTGGAGGAGAGCATATGCATGCACTATGGGAGTAAGGGTTTAGGTGAGTTATTTGGTGAAACAGGTAATTTCACACACAGGGACATCCCAAATCATTAAAGTGCCTAAAACTCAAGAGTGAAAAGAAGCTAGAGACCCACAGGGTTACGGCCGTCTGAGCAATCAGTTCCATTTGGCTGCTTTCGGCTCCATTTGGGCCCTAGCCAAGCCTTAGCCAACCCTAACTAAAATTGACAATTGAAAATAGATGTAAGTCGTTGGACAAGGGGAAAGGTGTCTATTCAAAGTGTTTATATCCTATCCATCCCGCAATGAGGGGCGTGGCTTCATTTAAAAATTGTCCCTCTTTCCCACCCTGAAAAGTTGGAAGGTATGGCTTACTAAATCCCTTCTCACACCCTCTGCCAATAGCGGGTTTAATAGGGGTTTAAATAGTAACAAGCTTATTACCACAACACTTTCAGCAGTGGCTGCAGCAAGGCCACGCAGGGGCAGCAGGATATTGGCAGCCGCATATTTGGGTTGTGAGCCCACTCCCACCCTCAGCTGTTCAGATAGGCTGGCGACTGGAGCAAGCGCGTTGCTGGGGATGAGGCCACTGTGCTCCAGTTTGGCAAAGCGCATTAAATATGCATGGCAACACAGTTCTGATTGAATGAGAGCCCGCGCATGTGCCATAGGACCTTCACACAGCAGGGCACCCCAGTTTGGGGGGGGCCATGAATTTAATGCTGGAGTGGTTGTCATGAATTTAATACTGGAGTGCAATTGTTGGGGGGTGCCATTAATTCAATGCTGGAATTGGGGTTCCATAAATGAAATGCTGAGGTGCTATTACTTTATTTCTGAAAAGGGGGTGCCATTAATATAATGCTGGGGGGGTTCTTGAATTTAATGCCGGGGTGATATTTCTTTATTGCTGGAGAGGGGGTGCCATTAATTTAATGCAGGGTTGGGGTTAATGCTAAAATCTAATGTTGCGCGGTAACACTTCCTGGAATCTTAGGTAGAGGGAACCTGTTAAAATATTTGAATCCTACCGCTGCCACTGGGATCTGTCTATACATATGTCAAATAGAATACTGATGCTAATCTCCCATGTGTTAAGGGAATTATATACAGCAATAGACAAGCCACTATTTTTAATATGTCAATATTCCATAATGACAGGATTGCCACCAGGGCCGGATTAAATGCGGTGGAGGCCCATGGTCACAAAATCTGGTGGAGGCCCCAGATACAGTATTTTTTCTTTAAAATTATAGTCCAACCAAGTAACTGATTGGTGGCTGTCTGGCACCACTTACTGGAACATCAGATCGAGTCCCTCGTGCCGCTATTGTGTGGGTGAGTGCTGCTCGGGAACTCCTGCTTTGCCATTCTGGGCGGGGGGTAGTGTATTTGCCCAGCTGGTCCAGCAGAAAACAGTTCCCTGCATTGAGCTGCCAGTAGCTGTGCTTGGTGGCTTATGTGCAGTGAGCGGGCGCCAATTGACAGCTCGGCACACACCCATCACTTTAGTGTTGCTGACGCTGGCTTTGCTGCTCTAGGCACTCTGCCCTGCCTTGTGGTGGCTTTGACTGAAGGATTGCCCAGGCTCAGGGGGCCCCTAACTGCCGCAAATAGCTTTGTTGTTGGCCCCCTTTGCAAATGGTGGAGGCTCCGGGGCTCTAGCCCCTTGCGCCCCCTTATTATCCAGCCTTGATTGCCACATAGCAAATGTGATGTCAATATTCAAAAAGGGGTCCAAGGGGAACCTGGGGACTACAGACTGGTAAGTTTAACATCTGTAGCGGGCAAGGTTTTTGACGGCTTTCTAAGAGATGCCATCATGAAGTATCTCTGTGCAGCTGAACTTATTACTCCTTATCAGCATGGATTCATGAGGGATTGCTCCTGCCAGAGAAACCTCATCAGCTTTTATGAGGAAGTAAGTTCAAGACTGGATCAGGCTGAGTCATTGGATATCATATCTTGACCTTTCTAAAGCATTTGATACTAGTCTACATAAAAGACTGGTACAAAAGATGAGAATGCTTGGACTGGGGGAAAATGTGGGTACATGGGTAATTAGCTTAATGATAGAAAACACAGAACATAATTATTACACATAATTCTTTTTTTTATTTTCAAATGATTATTTTTATTTCCCACTTTATTTCCCTTCCACTAATCACCTTACCAGGGTGGGAATCAGCTTGGTGTAGGGAAAGTTTTAAAGTGACTCTATACCCATAAAATGAAGTTTATGTCATCACCTTCTAGCCCCAGGGGTTAGAAGGTGATGACATAAACTTCATTACTGTGTATATCATCACTTTAATTCTCAAAGTAACCATGGGTTTTCTGCACCTGTCAGTTCTGGTAGCTGGGACAAATGTGAGCAGGCTGTTCTGAATGAATAAAACTTGACTGGCCTGGCTCGGTGAGACCCAGATAATGTTTTAGCTGATAGATCGCTGTTTCCTTAAAGTTTTGTGCCTGTGTGTAGCTTGTAATTCATAATCAAATTGAATAACTTTCATCTCTTTGTGACTAATATTGCTACACACACATTCCCACCATCTGGCTCTGCCACTACATACATATTCCCGAAGCTAGCACTGGTTCCTGGCCGTGGGTGAGCATGTCCTGTATAGGGTCGCCTTCCATTGAAAACAATGAATTCTGGCCTGACTCACAAGCTACGTCTGCCTGCGGCCCTAAACCAGTGCTAGCTCCAGCAGAGTGAGTGGTGGCCAAGGTGGCAGTAGATGCCGGTGAGATATGTCTGTGTCTGTCTGTCCGTCTGTGTGTCTCAGAGGCAGAAAGCAGGAGACTGGCTTGGTAAAGTGGGTGTCAGAGTTTATGGGGGGGAGATGTTGCGCACTGGCTGTAATGGGGCATGCTGCCCACTGGTTGTAATGGGGCATGCTGCCCACTGACTGTAATGTGTGATTGGGAGGGGGGGTTTTGGCACATTTGGAGCAGAATATTTTTTTTCTTATTTTCATCCTCTAAAGCATGGGTATGTCTTATGGGCCGGTGTCTCCTATGGTATATTCACTTTGAATCAGGACTGATAAGGAAATTATGCAGACTGTAAGCATTAACCACAACTCCAGGCTGCCTGGAATGGAAATCTTTTATCTACTGTGCCCTTCCTCATGGCTGGGCCTCTAGTTTGTTGCAGCTGTGATGACATTTGAGTGTGAAGCACAGACATGTGGAATTGTCTTTTTAATTACAAATTACTACTGTACATAAAATATATATATTCTTACACTTGGGATGTAATATTCAATTTTCGATTTCTCCTATCACAGGTTAATTCAGATTATGCTGCTAGAAGAGAAAACTTATTGCAGTTAAATATCGCTGTGGAGAGAATATGTTTCCTTAACTTTAATTCTACTGTCATACATGGTTTTGCTGAACAAGTTTCCACTAGAGCCGAGTAACATTGCGTAAGCCAAGTAATTATCAAGTGCATAGTAAAAAAGTGTTGCTTATATTTGCTTCATAAATCATTACATTATGATATGTATAGTAATTGCATGCCTGCTGGGCTTTTATAAGCTGAGTTTGCTGTTCATAGATGCTGTAGATTTGCATTTTGAATTCTTTTGACACTTGAACAGGTTGGGGCTTAGATTATTAGATTGCCACATGGTTTTGTGGTACAAACTATATTGTGGGTAAAACTTTAAACACAATTCTAGTACAGCTGAAACAGGTCTTACGTCAGGATTCGGTACAGATGCATTTAAATGTAAAAACAAAAAACTAAGATATATATTTTAGCCGCAAAATACACCTGCAGTCACGCAACTGTGCTAGAATTTGAAACAGTAGCACAAATGGATAGACGAAATGTGTATTATACAAAGCAGTGACACAAGCTCCGCTGAGGTTATCTATCATGTTTTGGGCCACTAAAAGGCTTATAATCTTACAAAAATTTATTGATATATTAGCAGTAATTAGCAGTAAGCAAAACTGCACATTTCACTGGATGCAGTTAATGAATACGTGTCCCTAAAATACAAAATCTTTGTGCCAGATTGTTCTTGGCAGCACCTGGAAAGTTTTATATTAAAAGGAAAATGTTGTATTTACTGTAATTTTACTTTTCTTGAAGTCATATGGATAACATGGGTTTCTTCTGATTCCTTATAGCTGTTTTGTTCACGTCTTCAGGGTGTGCATTTAATAAAACTGTTCCACCTAAATACATAGTTGGAAAACAACCCGCCAGATCATCACAACTAAGTTGTCAAACCCCGGAGACACCGGTCTCTTAGTGAGTTTACAACCCCCAATCTCCACAGCTAGCTTCACCTTTAGCCAAGCTGACATTTGCCAAGACGCTTTAAATGCCTCACCGGACACGGTTGCCGCCAGGACTTGTTAGCTCAAAGGATGTAAACTCATGGGGGTGAAGACGGATGAACTGAAGGTAAGCCTGGGCGTAATCGGGTAGCCGAGGTATACACAGATTACAGTTCTTGTAATAGCAGCTCCAAGTAAGAACATGGGTAAGGTCAACAGCTCAAGCAAAGAGTCAAACCTGGAGATCAGAGAGCTTTGCGGCACCAGGGAAGAGACAGATACGTGATCGTAATTCAGGTAGAGATTGGTTCAGGCAGCAGTCAAGGAACAGTCAGGCTAGCAAGGTCGGCAACAGATAAACAAACTGGAGTCTCTGGAATATCGCACCCAACTAAACGCTATCACGGGTGATGTCTGAATGAACTGGGAATACTTTTATAGGACATAGGTGCAGGGGATAGGACAGGAAGAAACTGAGCACATTGCTTTATTAATAACCTGTGGGCTGATTGTCCAATTTTTAGGGTGTTTCACCCACAGTAACCTTTGGGTTCATTGGCATAAGACAGCCATGCTCACGAGCATGTGCAGAGGAGCAGGGGAAGCGTTGAGAGGAAGTGGGTGCACTCGGCACCGTTCGAGCTGATGCTGTAGTGTTGGCGGTCACACACCTCGAGGTGCAGCAACAAAGGCTGCATCAGTGATCCAGCAGCCCTCAGCAGCAGCAACAGATGTCTGTTCTTGGCCAGCAGGGAGTGACAATACCAGGCTTAAAGATACAGGTGCAGGCAATATTTCTAATGACCTTCACACCGCAAGCAAGATATCCCAGGAAAAACTGGTAACGTGCGAATGTTGATTCCTTTTGAGCTTTTGTTTTCTCCTGCAAACAAAAAAGGTACATATACATAATATGTTCATGTCATGTCATCTTTTAGCCCATTACACCCAAGGTTACATATAGGGACAAGGACCCCTGAAAAGTACAGCTTTAAGCACGTTAAACACTGTGAATCCTGCCGCTTCCAGATACCTGACATAAGTCTTTTTGTCAAGCATGCCTTTAGTTAAAGTTGGGAGAGGAGCCTTCAGCTATGTATAGGTAGATACTAGCCATGAGGAATGAAATTACCTTAATGCTGGAAGTCCATAGTTCCATCGGGGCCGCACCCAGGGGCATCCACTGCTGACACATTCATCCCATAGTCAGACCAGGGGAATCAGGAAGCAAAGACTCTTATTTCCCTTATCACAGCTATCCCAAATACTCTCAGTTCAGCAGGATTCCCTTACTGAGGAAATAAACATTAATGATAGCAGGGGGCATCCAGTCCCTCGGGACACCTGCCAGAGGAATTGGCAGGGTTATTGACATTTCTGACACATGGGGCATTAAAGAGGAAAATCAGACCTTTTCTGATGCTCCTCTCTAAACATCCCTTGCTGCATTTTAGATGTTGGCGTTATCTAAAATGTCGACATCCATCAGTATTCCAAGGATTCAATAGTTCTCGGCAGGTTTCCATCCGGGAAATCATGACCCTGCTCGGCCTCATGACTGCAGCAATCCCGGCAGTACCATGGGCTCAACTACATATGAGAACCCTGCAGAGGTTCCTTCTATCCTGTTGAGACAAGTGACCAGACTTACTGGATCAGGGGGTCCAAATAGAGATGAAGGTCTTAGAGGGTCTCCAATGGTGGACAAATCCAGGGTTACTAGAAAAAGAAAGACAGTGGAAGCAAAGAAATCCTGTAGTTATCACAACAGATGCCCACAGCTGGGGCTGGGGAGCCCATTTGGGACAGTCAACATGTCCAGGGGAGGTGGCTACAAAATGTAGCAGACAGATCTTCCAACTTCCGGAAGATGGCGCAAGAAGAAATCAATCTTCATAGCTCCGTTTTGGCCAAAAAGATCTTGGTTCACATAGCTGAAAAGGATGGTGAAGAAGGGGCCTTGACAGTTACCAAATAGTCCGAATTTGCTTCATCAGGGTCCCATTCTGCACCCAGACCAATCAAAGCTTCAAATGACAGCATGGATCTTGAAGGGGCCATCTAAAAAGGGAATGGCTGTTCGGCAAGAGTAATTGAAACTTTCCTGGACAGTCGAAAATTGACCACTAGGCGCATTTACGCAAAGGTTTTGAAATGTTTTTTCTTTGTTTTGTGAAGTCAACAAAATGAAGAATAAAAATGTAGCCACAGTCCTCAAATACCTGCAGGAAGGATTTGAGAAGGGGCTAGCAGTAAATACGCTGAAGACTTCAGCCTTGTCAGTCTTCCTAGACTGCCATTTTAGACAGAATAATCTGATCAATCGATACTAACCTGCAAAAGGCCGGCGCCCTTTAAGTGGTTTCCAACATGGGATTTATCAGTTAAATTGAAAGGGTTGCTGGAACCTCCATTTGAGCCATTAGAGGAAGTACCAGAAAAGTGTTTTTGTTTTCGGCTGGCTATCACATCAGCCAGACAGGTAAGTGAACTACAAGCCTTATCAATGAAGGAGCCTTACTGTTCAGTCTTCTCAGATAAAGCCATACTAAGAACTGATCCCAAAGATTGCTACATCTACTAACCGGTCCCAAGATATAGTGCTCTCGACATTGCTGAATGAAGCAGGAGCATAAGAAGATCTTCGCACTTTTAGATGTCAGAAGAGCACTGCTTATTTATCTAGAGAGATACAGAGAATGACTAATAGTGGAACAACTTAGAAACCTTAAGCGTAAAGAGACAGGCCAAGCTACCTCAAAATCCGCTATTGCCACATGGATAAACAGACTATTGTACAGGCCTATTCATCCAGAAGAGTTTCTCCTCCTCAGAGGCCAGATCTGCTTCCTGGGCAGAGAGGACAGGTGCCTCTATAGAGGAAATCTGTACAGCAGCAATGTGATCATCACCCCACACCTTCCCCAAACACTATCGACTAGATCTCCTGTCTGCAAAGCATCAGGCCTTTGATAGGCATGTCTTACTAGCAGCTTCCCACCCCTAAGGTATATTTACTTTGCTAATCCTCTCAGTGGGTCGTCATGAAGAATTATGGTAGAAAATCCCTGTTGTTACTGGTAAGTCTGGCTTTTCTATGAATCCTTCATGACGACCCTTAGACTGAGGCGGAGAGAAAGGGGTGGGTTTTAACCTCTGTTGAGTTTCTGTTTCCTCCCAGGGGGTGGAGCCTCCCTCTCTGTGGGTCATCATGAAGGATTCATAGAAAAACCATTACCGGTAAGTCTAATGAGGATTTTTATGGCTTGTTGTGGATCAGTGCTCAGCCTGCCGATCCTTTCTGAATTCTTTCCTACAGCAACTGTTCACGTGACCATTGGCAGCCTCCCATGTTTGCTGGTCCTACAGTCACACAATCATGTGCACAGCCACCTGGCTACTTGTGGTCAAGTATGGCATGAAACATGGATGGAAAAGGTAAGTATCGCCAGTCTGGTCACCTGAGTACTGAGCTGGATGCCAATTAAGGTCCATCCAAAAGAAGCGTGGCCTGTCTCTTCATTATGCAGCAGCGAGGTAAGACCTAATGGGGGTCCCTGACAATAATGCTGTATGGCAATTCACCCTTGGAAGCCGCATGGATAGCGGCGGGCACGGGTGTCCCGGTTGCGACCCCCCTTTTTGATGAGTGTTTCTGAGATGCTGTTATTCTGATGTGCTAAACCCTGGGCACTGGTAGTATTTGATTGTTATTGTGCTGGCACTTGTATATTGCGGTTTTTGGGTTCCTGTATTTCTTGTTATATCGGTTCTTATATCGAATAGTTATTATGGGGTGGGATTTATAGTCAGTAGGTATCATTATTGCAGAGTTTGGTGATCGTTCAACATGTTTACAGTAGTACACATTTTTCAGCACTAAGCACTTTTTGAGCATAAAATTTTTTTTTGTACATTCATTGGTATAATATTCATTGTTTTAAGGGGTGTTTTTTGGGATCATTCACGTGGAGTATTCACAATATAGTTGTTTTTTATTGGTGATAATATGTGATAAGGTCTTGCATAATAGGGGGATATGGTTTAGGTCCTCTTTAAGCATAACATTTTTTTTTGTACATTCATTGGTATAATATTCATTGTTTAAGGGGTGTTTTTTTTGGATCATTCATGGGGGGTATTCACAATAGAGTTGTTTTTTATTGGTGATAACATGTGATAAGGATTTGCATAATAGGGGGATATGGTTCAGGTCCTCTTTAAGTGCTGGCACAAATACCTAAGTATGTATATGTAGAGAGATTTTTTCTCCCTGCACAATACAGACTTGTATTTTAATAGAATTTGATTAGTTTACAGCATTAGAACAGAGACACATACTATGTATATAGATAAGATATCCCATTAGTGGGGAGTTTTGAGATATTTTGATGATATGATAGGGGATTAGCATTACTGTTTTTAAATGTCTTGTGCTTTGTGTATTTGTATGTAAGTGTTTTTATGAAATTTCATGTGTAAATAAAAGTGATATATTTTTGAGGATATAGGTTTGCGAATATTTTTTGGTGCTCCCCAAGGGAGGAAGGTGTGGTTTTTTCCATGTCCACTCCCAAACTATTGAATAATGCTGTATGGGGCAAACAAATCAAAGGGGCAAAGTCTTTCATATCAGATAAGCAGAGACACTCTGTTGACCTCCATCCTATAAGGGAAACATGCCAGAACAGGATGCAGAGGAGGTGGTTATGTACTTCAGGCAGGACCAACTTTATCAAGCTTCTATCATGAAGACAAACGGACATAAAAAAGGGATAAACCTGTGTCTTCCAAGGGACACAAATGAAATATTGATTTGGCTATTGAGAACTATCTTAGACCACCTAAAATTTATCTGGGTGGGCAGTTAGGTGGGTAGGTAGGGGTGCAGGCCAGTGAACAGTGTGGTGGGTTGGCAGGCGGATAGGTGCCTGGACAGCTGGGCGGTCAGGCAGGTGAGTGGCTAGTAGGCAGACAGGCAGGTGGACAGGTGGGTGCATAGATAGATGGGTAGCTGGATGGTCAGATAGGTGGGCAGATGGCTGGACAGTTCGGTGGATGGACGGATGAATGGGCAGGAAGGTGGCAGGCAAACTGACAGATGGGTAAGGGAAGAAGGGCTTTCTGCCAGCAGTGGTGGTAGTGGCACAGCACATTGTGCTGTGTGATAGGGACAACACTCTGAGCATTGTCTCCTCTGTAGGTAGCCAGCGACACCTATCACACGCATTGTGACTAAGGTAAATACTCTTTCCTGACAAACATATATACAAATCATATACTTTGTAGCGATATGAGGGAGAGTGTTAGTGTGTCCTGGACCATGCATACTGTATTTGATAGAGAGAAACAGAATGGTTGAATCGAATATTTTTGGGGATCATAGTGGCTTCTTCTTTTTCAGTAGTGATAGGATATCCCCTTGATCATACCACTAAGATTTTTATGTACCATGTCACAATACAGATAATGGCTTGATGAGCAATAATAAAACAAACTTAAAGTGAATGATGCCAGGGAGACTCAAGAGGTGAGGGGGATTCTGTGCATGATGCTGCAGGCATGTCCATATTGGAATCAATAGCCTGCTCTGACATTATTCTGGAAAGATTTTAAATATATATGAACATTTATAGTGATGTATATATTGTAATTTTGTCAGACATTCAGAGTTGATGACAAAGGGAAATTTAAAGTAAATATGTCAACAGGTAGGCTAAGGATGGCAGTTGGAGTTTTTAGGGCTTGCTGCACCAGGTAGGCCCCTGTTTCTATCAATAGGCTGGTTGACTTATACCAGAACAATATTGATATTTATGAAAATGTACTAGTAGGTAGGGACTTATTTGAATAAAATACCAGCAAAAATATTACCTGTGCATTAGAAGGTGATAGGAATGGGTTAGCATTCAGTGTTTATGAAAATATGGAGTTTTGTGAATGTTCAGCTGTGGAATGTGGAGGAGAGATGGTCTCAGGGTCTTGTGCCGATTGTTGTTGCTAATTTGACCTTGTTCAAACAGTGGGAACAAGGCAGCAAATCTCAGAGGTGACGAGAATGCAGATGAAGAATTGAAAATTGTAACCAATCAGGAGTTATGAATAATTGCCTTCAAATCAACCAATGAATGCCCGAGTTGTGTTTGAACCAATGATTTTGTAGTTTTGTTATGTAATTTGTTATATGTAATGCTACAGTAACATAGTATTAAAGGACTTTTAGCATCTAATCACCTCAAGACTGATCTCCCTTTATCAGCACAGAATATAATGATTAGAGATGAGCAAAAGTTCACTTCGCAGAACATTTCTGAAAAAGTTTGATTCAGACCGAACAAGTTGAGACAAACTTGTATCTAAAATGTATGGAAAACAATGCCTGACGGCCCTTAAAGTCCTTTGTAGCACTCTGAAGTCACCCAAGGTAGTATAAAAACATGTTTTAATAGACTAATTAGCATTGGATGTGGCTAATTGGCAAACAAATCACCCATGGCCCAATTAGCACTTCAATAGCTTGCGGCTGCCTTTGATAGTTTAGAGCACATACAAATTGGGGGCAAGCAACAGAGTTGGCATTCCTGGAAAGTGAAAAGAAGTAATGGCTTTTTACAAGCATTGAAAAATTTACCCATTTTGAGCATCACAGGGGTAGACCTGCGTTTGTGTAGGCCTGGCTGTAGTGGGGGTAGCAGTGGGATTGGCACCCTTAAATTTTAGCTGAAGAAGAGGCAATGGCTTTTTACAAGCCCTGGAAAATTTGCCCATTTTGGAATCACAGGGTTAAACTTTTGTGTTGGCCTGGCATTAGCAGAGGGTGACAGGCTGGCAGCGAATGTGCGGTTGGTGGTGGTAGTAGTATTAGTAGTAGCAGCATTAGCAGAGGCTGCAGCTTTTGAAGAAAGTCTAGGCCATGGCACAGAAAACCTGTGGTGGTTATGTAGGCCTGGCAGTAGCTGGCCAGCCCTCAAATAATTGTCCTATTATAAAGGGGATGGCAGGGGGTTTGGCATCATGACAATTTAGTTGAAGAAGCAATGGCATTTTGCAAGCCTTAAAAAAATGTGCCCATTTTGGGCGACACAGGGTTAAACTTCAGTTGTGTTGGCCTGGCAGTAGCAGAGGGTGGCTGGCTGGTGCTGTTGGTGGTGGTAGTGGCATGATAGTCAGTGGCATCAGGGGTTTTAAAATCATCACCTATCCACGCCTAATTCATCTTTACAAAAGTTAGTTTTTCCACTCTTTTGACGGACAACCTTATCCACTAAGGGGATCCTGCTGTGCTGAAAAATCTTTCCGATGCTTGAGGGTGGAGAAGATTGGACCATGGCAGTTTGCCACGTGGGGTCCTATCTGCTCACCCAGATGTTCAGAATTCTCATTTTTTTTTTTTTTTTTTTAGGAGAAAACACTGCCATTGACTTTTATTGTCTACCTTGGGGCTGAAAATGAATGTCATTGTTTTCTCTCCTAAAATTCTCACCTTGCTCTGAATCGACCCCTAAGTGTCTGATAGATCAACTATTCCTACACCAAATGGGTGTCAGTTCAGGTGCAGATGGGACATCTGCTGATGCCTCCGCTTCTACTGGCCAGAGATCCCCTACCTGCCCAATGCTCCCGCAGTGAAATCTGGCCCTGTAATTGATCACCAGCATAAACATGGTTCATGTTTCTTCTATGAAAGTTGTGATTGGCCGCCAGAAGGTGCCAATTGCAGAAGGTGCCAATTGGCAGCTGCAATTGCAGAGGAGAAACATGGCCCGCCAGTGGCCATTTGCAGGATTTTGGCAGGGAAAGACAGTAAGGTAAGAAATAATAGGCTGGTGGCAGTGTATGCATGTTGGGGTAGGGCATCAGCAATCAGGAAGCTCCCTAGCACTTGGGTGTCAGGTATCTATCTACCTGTAGCTGTGAGGGGCGCACTCATGGATCACCAGGGAGAGGGTTCGCATCTTGGCCGGTATACCATTGCTTGCCCCGAAACCGAAAGGGATGTCTGTGGAACCGGAATTTACGTCACCGGAAATGAGGCCCGACGCCAGCCTCCTTTAATGGCCTGCAATCTTTGCTGTCCTTTGCCACCAGCCCTGAAACTTTGCCTGTACACCACTCAAGAGCCTGCACTGCCAGCCCTGGCTCCCTGCCCTCCTAGCTACTCCTTAGTCTCATCCTTTTGTACTGCTCCTCATTGTCTTGGTGGGCTTCCGGCCATCTGGGGCACGACCCTGGTGGCACCTGCAGCTCAGTCTGACCTCCCTTTTGGAGGGGGGGGCTCCAGTGAAGACTGGTGCTATCAGTAGACTCTGGGCCCCATGGATTGGTAGCTTCACCTTGGCATGGCTGCACCTGCATCTCGGAGCTCCATTCCGAACAGTTGTCCTCCCAAGAGCATTCACCACCCTGCAGCTCCTGTCATTTGGCAAACCTTAACATTGGGCCAATGCCTATTTTGTTAAAATTTGAATAACATTAAAGTGGACCAACACCCATTTTACACTTGTGTGTTCAAGGATGCATTTGACAAAACACTACTCTACAAGAACATGACACAGGTTTATTTTAACACATTTCCAATAGCTGATCAATAAATCCAGCTATTGGCACAAACCAAAAATCATTTATTTTCTTCCTAGCATGGCAAAGTCGGAATTGCCACATGTTCTGAACTGAATGTCATTAAAGCCAGCATCTGAGAGGAGCTTGGTATACTCTTTCAGAGTCCTCTCTTTGCCTTCTGTCTGCACTAACATGATAAGTGACGACAGCAGGGAAATTAGGGGGCCACTTTTGTCTTCATTTAGGAGGAGTTCCACTACCAGCACAGCACCACCTATAGATAGTAAAAAGGAATACTTTCATTATTTATAGACATAATATATAGTATTATATATAAAATTAGAAAAATGTTTGACAAAATATTAGCCAGGTTCCACAGTGCTGAATCGTCCTCCTTTTGTAATGTGATACAAATCTTGCATTAATGCTGTAATGTGAGGTGGATGTGATGTGAAAACATTAAAGACAAAATAGACTTCTGATCTGGAAAGTAGCTTTGCTAGGTGGCATTCCTATTTGGATTTGATTCCTCAACCCCCTGCCTGCCAGCTGCCCAAATAAAGAATAATAATGCTACAACAAGGAGGTAATAAAAGAAAATAACTATCTTATTTCAAATTCTCGTTTTGATATTAAATTGATTTCCTCTGCTAATGTCAGAATAGACTTCTGGCCTGGACAGTAACTTTGCCAGGAAGCATCCCAATTCCCCTTGCCCTAGCAACTCACTTACCTCTCCAGGATCCAATGCTGATCAAATTTGGCAATGGCTGCAGCATCCCTGTTCTCTATGCCGTACTCATCCAGCAGACCTGTTAAACTTCCACACGACAGAAGCAGGGATGCCACAGCATGCACTTCTGTTGTTGCATTTGACTACAGCTCTGCATCTCAGAGAGCCAAGTTTGCTGCTTGGGCAGAGGGTTTAAGCAGACGTTCTCACTGTGGGACATCCGGAATCGAAAACCCAGTCAGGAAAGTTAGTATTCGGACCAAAAGTCTATTTTGATTTCTTGTCTGGTTTAGCTGGGGGGGGGGGGGCAAAAAGTGTCTTCTGCAATGAACACCTTTTAGAGTAATGCTGCATCCTTAAAGGGTTTGGTCCAAGCAAAGACATGCAATGCTCACCTACTGACCACTTTCCATGTTCAAAATTTAAGCCTGCAGCATGCATGGCTGTCCCACCATTTGTATGGGGGACATAGGACTGCCCCCACATCAGTCACAATGTGGTCAATTCAGAGCCAGTTGAGAAAACTCACTCCTTTTTAGGAAAGAAAACTGCCATTCGCTTTCATTGTCTACCTTGGGGCTGATTCAACAACCGGATATAAATTTTCATCTGGTGTTAAATCAGCCCCAAGGTAGAGAATGAAAGTGAATGTCAGTATTCTCTTTTAAAAAAGGAGTGTTTTTTTCCCTGGAACATGACCACTCCTTTACTGCAATAGGAGGGTTACAAAAAACAGCTTACCTCACCCGATCCAGTTGCAGCAGGTTCACAGACCAGCATCCCCTACTCTGTGTGTAGCTTTGTCCATCCATTCACTTGAACCTACAGATGGGGCCTAGCACAGAGCAGGCAATAAGCAGTCTGTCCAAGATGGCTGCACCCAGGACCCAAGTCTCAGAAAACTTGTGCTACATCGCTAGCAAGATGAGCATTTTTAACTCCCCCGGGCTCCCTTAGCATTGGAGGATGGAGGTAGGATGGTAGACTGGACATTCAGTTTAAGTTTAGCTGAATTTGCAAACATTTGAAAACTATTTAATAAAGTTTCATCATTATTGTATAAACTCACCTGGTCTGCATGACTGCTTAACCTTCCTCAGCAGCTGAAGACATCTATCTTCTGGCCAGTTATGAATTATCCTGATCAGAATGTATAGATCTGCCTCTGGAATAGGGTCATTAAAGAAATCTCCTACAAAGAAGAATTTTTAAGAAATGTATTCGGAGTCAGATAATAACAGACTAAAGACATCAATAGCAGATATCCTTTTAATACTTCAGAATTGTAATGCCCAGCTGATCACCGATCTAAGTTCAGGTGCCAACCCCCAATCTAACACCGCCGTCTTCACTTATAGACAAGCACCCGTTTGCCGGGAGACATTACACACCTGCCCAAACACGGTTGCCCCCAGGACTTAAGGGCGCAAAGGATGGCACCTGAGGCCTCAAAGGCTGATGTACAACAGGGCAAAACTAAAGCACACAGGGGAAGTCAGAGATAGCCGGGTCTGCAACAGATTATCAGTCCTACCAGTGTCTTGACAAAAGGAGTAAACAAAGCCAAAGTCCAGGGAAAGCCAAAGGTCAAAGCCGTAAGTCAGAGGGTCGCAGTATCCAAAGGGTCAGACAAAAAAACGTAGTCGAGATGCAATCAAATCTGGTCAGCAGGAACATACTAACAGCATAACATACCAAGCTAGACGCTATCACAGGCAGTGTGTGCTAAGGTCTGGACAGCTTTATGTGGCTGCTGACCAATGGGAGGTTGGAAGGCCGGGCTTCACAGCAGCAATATGCTTCCGTTCTGGGTGTAGAGGTAAGATTACCAAGCAGGTTCAGGTTCTCTGCGATACTACCCCTCCCAGCATTATACCATCATTCCATACTTCTCTGGTTCTGTATCTCTACGGTTTAATCTTTTGAGGATTAAAGAGGATTTAAGATATTGAACAGTCAAGCTTTAAAATCAGTTGCCTGATACCTTACTTAATGCAGTGTTAGTCCATACTGACATGTCAAATGGCAATAAGTTTGGGATTCTATAGAGGGCTTCACCTAATGTGCGCGAGCTAGTCCCAAGAGACTATTACAGCATCAAATTTGACTGAAGAGGCATGTAAAAGTTTCCTTTAAAAGGTTATGTGTTACCCAGAATAAATCTACAGGGTGGTTCCATGTTGGCCACTGAGGTGTTCAGCAGTCCATTGCAACTGAGACCAATACATTTGATGTGGATTTTTTCTATTAACAGCTGCAATGGAGTTGAGAAAATATTATGGGGACGGATGTAAATTCATGCATGTATTCCCTTGTTTAACAGAAGATAGTAGAGTGTCGCAGTCTATGTCTTCTGTAGTCAACTGCCTCCGCAGTATCTTGCCATAAATTGTGAATAGTTTTTCAGAGGAATATAAAGGTGTCCCATTTGATGTACCATAGCATGCCTAGGCTGTGTTGCATAGGAGCCATATCAGAACTTATGCCTTGTACACATTAAACGATTATCAAGCAAAGAAAAGAAATCGCTAAAGCGACTGCAAGTCATAAGGGATAATTGCTCTGTGGAAACAGCTGTTGCTGTCAAATGATGAATGACAATTAGTTCAATGGTAGCACGTAGTATGATTTTGGCTGACCAAAAATTCTTGCTCATATCTTGATCGTTGGAATGTAAAAACTGAAGTCGTCCACAAAAAAATGTGTTTAAGTTATGAGAACGTGCATCATGAGCGATTGCATTAGAGATCGCTCTAGCAACGGATTAACCAACAAATCTTCAGCATCTGAATGCAGTTGTTTAATCACAAAAGTTTTGTATGGTCATTCGCGACCAGTACATTTATCTGCTCGTGGGTATAAGACCAAAGTGCTTTAAGTTGACTATATGATCATGATCAAGGAAAAAGGCCTACGTTACCTTATGGCTGTTAGAGATGATCTTGTCAGGTCAGAAGAGATAGCATTTCTTGTGACATTCTAAGAATGGTAAAGATCTCTTTGTGAACAAGGATTTAAGGCCATCATCTACTTTAAAGTTCCTTTTAAGCTTTGACAAGCTTAAGAACCTTGCTCCTTCTCACCTTCTTGGGCTGTCCCCCTGAATCCATAGGATTCCACCGCAGGAGGGGGGTTGTTGCCAAAGCCATGCACTTTCATTCTGTAGTCTATGACCTCTCCATTTGTGTCATTGTTAGGTAATTTCTGTGTAATGGAAAGGTAGGGGTGCTATCCTGCTGTTGGACTTATTCTGTCTGTATTCATTGCTCATAACCTTCAAGAATTCTTTATCTTTTCTTGCAGGTAGAGTTGGCAAGTGTTGGCAAGGGTAGTTTGATATTGCCTTGGAGAGGAGCTACCATCAATCAGCTGGGTCTTCTTCTGGGCTTCTGTAATGCCACTAACAGGTAACTTGCGTGTATGTAGAAAAAGTCTAAAAGCTCTGATCTTGCAAGTGATCAATTACTTGGATTGTCCAGGATGGCACACCCTTATAGTATATTCCGGATGGACTTATACACTTACATATATAGGATTATCTTAAAGGATTTTCACGTAGACCTCCATACATGAGGAAGATCCTGTGGTGTATCTTGCAGCTTGATCTGTATCCTCCCTGTCTTTGTGCAAAGATTGCTTTAATTTTGGCAGCTGCCATATTTGATGATCGATTGGCTTCAATTTAACGTATTGAGACAGTCCATCAGAGTTAAGTTATTGGAAGCTTCCCAATTCTTTCAATGAATGTTTAGAATACTGTACATTTTCTGCAAGGTGGCTATGAATCTCTGGCTTTCGTATTTGTATAGCTCATAAACTGTGTAAAGTTGTCCTAGAACTCCATCTTGTGGTAGCATATCATTTTATTTCCCTTCCTTGTAGGTTTAGAAGAAGGTTTGGCTCTATCACTGGACTGTAGAGCTGTGCACTGTTCATGTTCTGAATGCATGTTCTGTTCACGTTCAGACATAATGGCCAGATGTATCTATATTGCATTGAAGGGGAGCTGGTAGGCTGCCAAAAAGATGATTTGTGGCGAGAATGAGCTGATCTTAACTAAGCTGTGCTGAGCTGATTAAAACTTGTGATGGGCAGATCTGTTTCTGAAACAAAGATATGCAGTTACATCAGCCCCTTGGATCACATACACACACACACACACACACACACAAACACACACACACACACTTCTGTGTTCTGGGTAGCTGTGTATCTGAGCTGTTTCTGCTGCTGCAGTGACTTGCAGATAATTCTGGCAGATTTATAACTTTTTTTTGCTATTCTGACTTAAATCTCGTTCTGGAAACGACTTCACTTTGTGTATTAGATTAAACACCGCTGAAGAGGCATGTAGATATTTTTTTGAGCTTTATTCTCAGTAACAAAATCTTGTGATTTACACCCATTACAGCTATAGATGAGCGAACCCGAATTCGTTCCAAATTTCAGGAAAAATTTTATTCTGAACGAATCCGAATTTCCCCGCGATTCGATTGGTCGAAGTTTTCCTTTAAACTCCATTTATTTCAATTACAGCCATTGTAAAATGGTGGATGGACATGTCCCAGACATGTCCCCTGGGGCAAGTTATCATGGGAAGGTCACATGTAGCCTATCAGCAGCCAGGAAGCCTGGTGACATCACAGTGCTATATAAATATTTTATTAATATATTGCATTTTGAATTGGTTTTGTGCGTCCTGTAAAAACACCAGGCTGCAGGGTATCCCAAACCGGCACATTCCACCGTTATACTAAAGCAGCTTCTAAAGGCTCTGTTTTATTAATATATTGCATTTTGAATTTTTTTGCGTCCTGTAAAAACACCAGGCCCCAGGGTATCCCAAACCGGCACATTTCACCATGTTATACTAAATCAGCTTCTACAGGCTCTGTTTTATTAATATATTGCATTTTGAATTGGTTTTGTGCATCCTGTAAAAACACCAGGCCGCATGGGCATCCCAAACCAGCACATTTCACCCTGTTATACTAAGTCAGCTTCTACTGGCTCTGTTTTATTAATATATTGCATTTTGAATTGGTTTTGTGCGTCCTTTAAAAACACAAGGCCGCAGGGTATCCCAAACCGGCACATTTCACCCTGTTATACTAAAGCAGCTTCTAAAGGCTCTGTTTTATTAATATATTGCATTTTTAATTGTTTTTTTGCATCCTGTAAAAACACCAGGCCCCAGGGTATCCCAAACCGGCACATTTCACCCTGTTATACTAAAGCAGCTTCTACAGGCTCTGTTTTATTAATATATTGCATTTTTAATTGGTTTTGTGCATCCTGTAAAAACACCAGGCCGCATGGGCATCCCAAACCAGCACATTTCACCCTATCTGTTATACTAAATCAGCTTCTACAGGCTCTGTTTTATTAATATATTGCATTTTGAATTGGTTTTGTGCATCCTTTAAAAACACCAGGCCGCAGGGTATCCCAAACCGGTACATTTCACCCTGTTATACTAAAGCAGCTTCTACAGGCTCTGTTTTATTAATATATTGCATTTTGAATTGGTTTTGTGCATCCTGTAAAAGCACCAGGCCGCAGGGTATCCCAAACCGGCACATTTCACCCTATCTGTTATACTAAAGCAGCTTCTACAGGCTCTGTTTTATTAATATATTGCATTTTGAATTGGTTTTGTGCGTCCTGTAAAAACACCAGGTCGCATGGGCATCCCAAACCAGCACATTTCACCCTGTTATACTAAAGCAGCTTCTACAGGCTCTGTTTTATTAATATATTGCATTTTGAATTGGTTTTGTGCGTCTTGTAAAAACACCAGCCCGCAGGGTATCCCATATTGCCAATTTTCATAGTATCTGGTGCAGAGAAGCAGTATCTCACTTTATTTAGCTTCTGCTTTTTAAAGTAAACACATTTTTAAGTGCCTTTTGCGTATTTCAAATACATAAAAAGGCAGACAAGTGCCAGGATGTTCAAAGAGGAGTGGCAGAGGCCAAGATTCTGCAGGCAGAGGTCGCAGCAGACTAGGGGCGAGTGGCAGCAGGAGTCGCGGTGAGAGACCTGATCTGCCAGTATCTGCTAGCGGTCGTGTCTCCACCAGTAACGCATCTGCCATGGTAGATTGGTTAATGCAGTCATCCACATCATCACAAGTTACATCTGACACCCCCAGTCTAGGGTCGGTAGGTTCCTCTGACACAACCCTGAGTTGGCATGGCCCGAGAGCAGTCCATGTCCTCCCATTGCCTCTGTCCTACGCTGTTCCCTCCCCCAGCGACGTATCCTATGCTTTGGGTTCAGCTCCACTCCTTAGTGAGGAGGACGATGAGATAGAGGACAGTCAGCAGCTACTGCCCAGCCAAGAAATGGAGGTGGCTTCCTTCTCTAGGCAGACAAATAGTGATGTGGAGAGTGGCGTGGGTGTTGTTGCGAGCGTTCCAGCTCCTGCACCAGACACTGTTGAGGAAACCGAGAACATCAGTGATGTGCAGCCACAACTCGGTGATGATGATGATAATGATGATGATGATGATGATGAAGCCAATCGCACTTGGGAGCCGGTGCAGAAGGGGCTTCATCCTCATCATCAGGAAAAGAGGGGCGCGGGTTGCCCCGGAGTAAGCAGCTGAGGCAGCAAGGTGTTAGCAGCATGGTTGGCAGTCAGCATGGGGGCAGAATTGTAAAGCCTGGAGCCAAACGGGGCCGTGCCGGGGTAGAGCACCTGCTGCGTGGCAGGCTACCTTATCGGGAGGTAGTGGAGCAGGGGTTCCTGGAGTTGGTGACAGTAGCAGTGAATCAGTGCGGGCTGTTGGTTGGAAAAGTAGCTACTCGGCAGTGTGGCAGTTTTTCCTCAAGCATCCACAGGAGGGTAACATGGCCACATGCGAGATATGTAGGCAGAAGGTGAAGCGTGGCCCAAATGTTGGCACCACGGCCCTGCGTCAACATATGATGCGTCACCATAAAGCGACCTGGGAGAACCGAGGCTCCCAGGGGGTGGTCCAGTCTGCTTCCTCACCAAGTGGCACGCCGCTCCCAATTTCTGCCAGCCAAGGCTCCAGCACCTCAGCCGAAGGCAGCTGTGCGTCATACCCATCCTCTGTCGCTCCAGATGCTCCTGCTCCTCCTCCTCCAAATCATGCATCCCGCCAGCAATCCATCAGCGAAGCCATGTCCAAGAGACAGCAGTATGCACCCGCTCATCCTACGGCGCAGAAGCTGAATGTGCTCCTGTCCAAGTTGCTGGTGCTGCAGTCGCTCCCTTTTCAGGTGGTGGACTCTGCACCTTTCAGAGAATTGATGGCTTGTGCCGAGCCGAGGTGAAGAGTCCCAAGCCGTCATTTCTTTGCCAAGAAGGCAGTACCAGCGCTGCACACTTTTGTTGAACAGAAGGTGGGCCAGTCCTTGAGCCTGTGGGTGTGTAGCAAAGTGCATGGCAGCGCCGATGTCTGGAGCTGTAACTATGGTCAGGGACAGTACATGTCATTTACGGCCCACTGGGTTAATGTGGTCCCTTTGCAGCAGCAGCAACTTGGACAGGTCACGCCGCTTCGGCCTCCGCGCTCCCTGGCCGTTGTGCCTGTGACACCGTGCGACTCGGCCTCCTCATCCTCCGCCATTTCCTCACCCTCCAATGTAGGCTCAAGTCTCAGTGCCCCTCCAGCCTACCATGTCTGCAGGGCACGGAGGTGTCACGCTGTGCTTCACATGGTTTGTCTTGGCAAACGGAGTCACACAGGAGAGGAACTGCTTAAATTTATTCATCAAGAAATCCAAACATGGCTTACTCCAAGAAAACTGAAAATGGGAACCATGGTTACCGACAATGGGAAGAACATTTTGTCTGAGCTGCGACAAGGAAGGCTGACCCATGCGCCCTGCATGGCTCACGTCTTCAATCTGGTTGTGAAGCGGTTTCTGAAGTCTTCCCCCCATCTGCAAGACATCCTAACAACTTCAAGGAAACTTTGCATGCACTTCAGCCACTCATACACCGCCAAGCACACCATTCTTGAGCTACAGTGTCAGAACGGTAGCCCCCAACATAGTCTGATTTGCGATGTTTCCACCCGTTGTAATTCCACCCTGCATATGTTGGACAGACTATACAAACAGAGAAAAGCCATCACGGATTTCTTGATGATCCAAGCGGATAGGGGGACTCCCCTGTGTAACTTCAATGTCAACCAGTGGCAGCTCATACGTGACACCTGCCGTTTGCTCAGGCCCTTTGAGGAAGCCACTTTATTTGTGAGTCGCCAAGATTACGGGATGAACGATGTGATTCCACTGCTTCATGTACTACAGCACATGTTGGAAACCATGGCTGGTAAGGGCACTGGAGACATGGCGTCTACATCTTACGGCCACATGAACCCCGTTGGAGCTGAACTGGAGGAGGAGGAGGAAGAGGAGGAGGAGTGGCACAGTGCACAGTTTAGGCTTGGCGAAATGGCTGGTTTATCTAGTCAGCGGACAGGAGAGGAGGAGCAGGAGCAGCCCGAGGAGTTAGAGGGTTGTTAGGAAGGCGAGACAGAGGACCCAGACACACCGTGGCAGTATGCAGTGGAGATTGAGACAGGTAGTCCCTCAGAGTCACTTGCGCAAATGGCAGGAAGCATGCTCACGTGCTTGCGTAGTGACCCCAGAATTGTTTCTATTTGTCAGCGGGATGACTTCTGGCTCTCCACCTTATTGGACTCTCGCTTCCGGCACAAAATGGGGGCATTTTTTAAACCCACCGAGAGGGAGGACAAGCTGACCTACTACAAGACATTCTACGTAGTCAGTTGGCCGATGCCTATCTGCGCCATGGTCCATACTCTCGCAGGTCTGACTCGGGGGGACCTCTGTGCTCACCTTCCACTGCCATGGCTGTGGAAGCCTCAGTCTTCAGTCACTAATGAGTAGCTTTCTACACCCGCATAGTCTACTCATGAGCAGCAGGAAGACCTGGAGCAGGACCTGAACCAGCAGGTCATGTCATACCTTGACATGACCATGCCAACACACCTTGAGGATCCGCTGGACTTCTGGGCAACCAAAGTTGACTTGTGGCCGCAGCTAGCTGAGTTTGCCCTGGAAAAGCTGTCCTGCCCGGCAAGTAGCGTGCCATCTGAGCAGGTGTTTAGTGCGGCGGGGGCCATAGTTACGGCGAGGAGAACTCGTCTGTCAACTAAAAATGTGGAGAGACTCACCTTTGTGAAAATGAATCAGGGATGGATCAGCCAGGATTTCCACACACCAATGGCTGATGCATGCGACTAGATTCAGCATGGTGCCACGTTTTACACTTCCAAATGGTGCAAAATATATTTAAGTGTTTAGGCCAATTTTTGGGCTCCTGCTGATGCCAACTTCAGGGTGTGCCTTTCAGCCAAATTGTTGGCCTCCTGCTGCTGCCAACTGCAGTGTGTCTTTAGGACAATTTTTGGGTTCCTGCTGCCAACTCCAGTGTCTCTTTCAAGCTATGTTTGGGCTCCTGCTGCTGCTGCTTGCAACTCCAGGGTGTCATTCAGTCAATTTTTGGGCTCCTGCTGCCAACTCCAGTGTGTCTTTCAAGCTAGGTTTGGGATGCTGCTGCTGCTGCTGCTGCTTGCAACTCCAGGGTGTCATTCAGTCAATTTTTGGGCTCCTGCTGCCAACTCCAGTGTGTCTTTCAAGCTAGGTTTGGGATGCTGCTGCTGCTGCTTGCAACTCCAGGGTGTCATTCAGCCAATGTATGGGCTCCTGCTGCCAACTCCAGTGTCTCTTTCAAGCTATGTTTGGGCTGCTGCTGCTGCTGCTTGCAACTTCAGGGTGTCATTCAGCCAATTTTTGGGCTCCTGCTGCCAACTCCAGTGTCTCTTTCAAGCTAGGTTTGGGCTCCAGCTGCTGCTGCTGCTGCTGCTTGCAGCTCCAGGGTGTCATTCAGCCAATTTTTGGGCTCCTGCTGCCAACTCTAGGATGTCTTTCAGCCAATATTTGGGCTCCTGTTGCTGCCAGCTCCAGGGTGTGTTTTTCAGGCAATGTAGGGGCCCCTCATAGTGATTCCACCTCAACTCTCTGCAATTGTGCCACTCTGCAATTCTAATAGCGATGCCTCTAATCTGCATGTCAGAATTATTTACAGTATTATTTCACTAACCCAGCACACATCCTATGCGTGTTACAGCACGGCAGAATGGTTTACAACCCTATTGAGGCTCTAGGAAGCGCAGAAATAGCCGTTTTTAATAGCGATTTGTCGCAAATAAATTCGGTCCGAAACAAATTTTGTCTGAAAATTTGGCGAATCAGCCGAATCAAATTTTTCAAAAGTTTGCTCATCCCTAATTACAGCAGATAAATAGGAATTCTTTTAGAAAGAGAGTAGCAGAACATGTGTTTACATCAGAAAACAGCAAGAAAATCATTTTTATACAATAAGCCTGATTCATTAAAGAGCATCACCATCATCTGTGCCAAGGGTTTTAGCTCAGACTCTTTATGCTTTATTTAAAATGTGTGTACCAAGTAGCGCCAACGTGTATGCCATATATATTACCTACACCTTATACACCATGGCAACTGGCACTTTTCTATCAGCAGTGCAATTTTATAGTGGCGCTGAAGCTTAAGCTGCAATAGAGAACAATTGGAAGAACTGTATTGAATATTTTTTCTACTGAAAATGTATTTTTAAAAAACTTACTTACTTACCTTTATTTCTACCTATGTGATCTCTAGAATGTGATACTCTGCCAATCTTTTCTGCATGTTAAATATGAGCAAATATGGCATGCAGAGTTTATAGGTTGGTGGAACAGAGGAGTGCTTTTTGGCACTGTATATAAGTCCATAGGTCCACAAACAGGTGATAACACAGGCTGGCCAATAGGGAGAAGCCTAGTGCACCAATTCAAGCTGATTCAAACAACAGACACTTGCAAAATAAAAATAGATGGGCAGGCTGATTCACTACTAGCACCAGGTATCGGCAGATGAGCGTCTGTACAGAGGCACTAAGAGCAACCGCTAGTAGAAACTGTGATCGGCTATCGGGTGCTGTAACAGAGCGTCTCATTCGCTGTAGTAACCTGGCTGGCATTGATGAATGAGATGTATGTTCGGCATTCTAACACCAGTACAGTGTTGCAGGGAGCGAAAGGTAGCGCCAGCTCATTGCGACCGACTCTAAGCGACTCACACCATATTCAACAAAAAACAGACACACAGCGTAGGCGCTCTGGATCTGGTTGCTATAGCATAGAGCGCCAGATGCTGCATGATTAAAGTCTGTTTTTGAACACAAATCCACCAGTAACAAAGAGAAAACACATGGAATTACATTATTGTAATATTGAGACATTAATACTTTAATGCCAGACCTGTAATGACAATTCTGCATAAAAATATAAAAAAATCTAAAAAGTTTTCACAAATGACTCTTTCTAGGACAGGAGAGGTCACACAATTATTTGAGAGAAAAAAAAATGAAACAAAAACCCTGTTTAAACAGAAGAAAAGGAACGTCCATTGAAATGTATGGGAGAGCGACAGGTAGCGACAGGTAATACCTGGTGCTCTGGAAGGCAGAGCGCCGGCACTGTATGCTGAGCTGCCTGTAATGATGAATCGTACGCCACATGGCGCTGTTAGAGTCGCTCACCAGAATCACCTTCATAAATGTGGTATTGCGTACAACGCCCAGCGTTCACCAGACGCTGCCTGCCACTATGAGGCACTACCTGCCGCTATCCCTTGATGAATAAACACCTTAGTCCTGCCAAGGCAGACGCATAGGACATCAAAACTTACTTCATAAATAAGGCATTTAATCCTTATAACACAGGATGTGTATTTTCACCTTGCAATTTTTTTATATATTGTTAGTGTGGATATTTACCCATTGTTTTATTGGACTACAGTGCAGGAATTGTGTATGAAGGTAGCTGGCTTTTGTACAAATATTTATTGCAATAGACATGGTTTGTTAAACATTGACACGGCATGCTGATTATGTCCTTTTCTTTCAAGAGTTAGGGATTCCCTGCATTTTTTCTGTTTCTGAAATCGTATGTGTTAATAAAATGGGCAAGCTGATTCACTATTAGCGCCAGGTAGGGACAGATCAGCCGGTGCTTCACCTGACCTAAATCAGCGCTACTGCGCATGCGCTTTTTTTTTCCCTACCTCGGTACAGGCACGCACGAGTGCACTCTGGTAGGGCAGGAGACGGAGACTCATGCTGCTGCAGCCAATCATGGCTGAGCACATGATGTCAATCACCTACCCAGAGAGAGGAGAGAGGCCACGCTCCCCCAATGACGTAGAGAAGACAAACTGAAATCGCGCGAGGAGGAAATCTTATCCACGGACAAGGAAGAGGGACAATGAAAGGACAAGCAAGAGGGACAGCATGCTAATGAACGGACAAGAGCTGGAGAGCGGGACTTCCGGCCAAGATTTTTAAAGAATACAGGCGCTTCGAGGGACAGAAGGCTGCAAAAGTCATCAAAAGGTAAGTGACTTTTTATGTTTAACTGATCAGAGACATGTTGTTTTGGAGGGTGTTGGTCCACTTTAACCTTTATGCGTGATCATCTCTCTAGACATATGGTTTAAATGTATGTTTTGCTAACATGTCATTGTACTCACCATTGCAGCTGTGGCTAGGGACCATGCTGCTGGGGGTTTCTGGAGCTGGGGTGGGGAGTATGGTGACCGGGTCCGTCTGCATGGAAACATCTGTGTAGACAAAAACACAACAGAAAACTTCATAAACTTGGTCCCTGAATATTATTATTCCACAACCACCTTATTTTTGTATGATATAAGTCTGCCAAAAAAATGTTAGCAAATATTAAACAGACATTTCTTTCATTATTCTAACAAAGTTAAACACGTTTTGAAGACATTAGCATGGTATTTAGTGGTTCATGAGTTCAGCTGTATAATTTAAGTAGTCCACATGGTCCACTCAATACCATTGTCCTGTTTTTCAAGGCATTTTTGCAAGATTACAGTAGTAAAAATTCACTTAACATATTTATATTTTAGACTTGCACATGTGGCAGCACTACAAGATGCACATTTACTACCACATTAGCAGTGCAGCATCATGTTTTAATAAATATAAATCCAATTTTGGCCTACTGTAATTTGTAATGAACTGGAGTTGTGTGACAGAAGTGCATGAAAAATCTGGCAAAATATAATGCTGTGTAGCATAAAACATGTGTATGTCTTTTAAAACTTCATTAAATACAGCATGTGAATCAGATTAAAAATACACTTACCACGACTATGCCCAAGTGCAAGCTCTGCAGCATAGCTGGTGGAGGTGCCGGCTCTATGATGCCCTGTAAAACAATTAATGTGGGAACGGTATATTTAATAAAGTAAAAAATCACCATGGAACATACAAACACCAAAAAGAAATGCACTCACCAGGGGATGAGCTGCTGCTGGTATCCCAGGGAGGGCTATGAGGTGGAGGCGTCCTCACAATAGGCCCAGTAGATCCCAAACCTGGGGCCACCCTCCTCCCTCTCACTCCCTGATCCTCAAGGGAGTGTGGGCGAGTCCCTCACCTCCTCCCCACTGGGACTCCCCACTTGAGAGTGGCCACAAGGGGTTTGAGACTCAGCTGAGTCCGACTGTGAGGAGCTGAGACTCCATACTGTCCTCACCCCAGCAGCATGCTCCACTGGGGCGTCATCCCCTTCCTCCCCTGGGGGTCAGAATCAGGGGAATAGCTGGGGAGAGGTCTGGCAGGGCGTCTGGGCCTCATCATGGTTCCTCGGAGGTGGAAAACCGGAAGTCACAAAAACGAAAGCAAACATTTGGACACTCCTCGCATTGAAAATACGCTAAACACACGCCAATGATACCGCTATGAAACGCTAAGTTTACAAAAGCATACGCATACCAATGTTGTTCGCCGCTAGAGACACACACGCCAAATCAATATTTAACAACTGTGGAGCGCAGCATGCTGCGAACGAAATAGACTGCTCAGTGCGACCGAAACTCTGCAAATTCTACCGTATTCAACACAAATTCACAGCGACCAAACCCAGTCGGTCTAGATTGTGAGGATGGAGGACATAGCGCCAGTCGTGGTGTGATTACAATGATTTTTACAAGTCAAAAAAACACATTAGGCAAACACAATACACTGGAATGACATTGTTGAAGGAGTGTGACTTTTACACTTTCATGTCAGACTCTAAAATGGTTTTTAATTAAAAAAAAAAACTTAAAAAACATACATACAATTCAGGAGTAATGTATTAAACACTTGGAAAAATGTTTAATATACAAAAAATAAAAAAAATGGCCTAATAAATGGGATTTGAGGCTCTTCTATTGAAATGCTCTTTCCTGTCGCTAAAGAGTCACTACCTGGCACTATCCCTTCATGAATAAGGCCCCAACTTCTATTGATGGACATTCCAGGCAAAGGGTTGCATTTCTGCTCTCCCCGTGTTGGCTCTCAAGAACAGCTTTCATCATGCCTGTTTTTATTATTTTTCAACAACTCTTAGTGAACACTCTCCCTTCTGCAGCGCCTCCTCAGCAATAAATGATGACTCATCTTTACATGTTTCAATGTGAGGGTCTGCTCAGAAGTCATTTTATTTTTAGGCACCCTGAAAAATGAGTCAGTAGAAGGGAGCTAATTCTATAGGGTTTATCAGGGAATGTAAAGTGCTTGTGATTGAAAGAGTCAGCCCCTGACAGACAACATGTGGCAAAATAATTTTAATTTAAAGTCCCTGCCCAAACACTCACTGACTTCCTCCCCCTTGTGACTAGTGTAAAATGAGCCATTTCAAAGGTTCTTAAAATATGTGTAAATACAGTATGTATTCTAAGTGAAACCACTGTCTTTGCTTTAATTTCTGACCATGGCTGAGCTGAGAAGGGCCTGTCATGGTACATCTTTATGAATCTTGAGCATGATCTGCTGTGCTTAGAGACAGCTGTGGGGCCACTGTGGCTTGGACGTGGTCTTGGAAGAATGAAATTGAAAAGCAGGAAATCCTGGATGCCCTGTAACGGCTTCTACCCAGCGCTGTGGGAAATTGAGGAGAGGCACATGGGACATCAGGTAAGCCATTTGCTGCCCTACAGTCCCTTTACTTTTACTGGAATGTTCCTTTAATATTAGATACTAGAGAGAAAATTAGGATTAGGAATTTAGAGTAGCATTAAATGTTCAAAGTTCTAAAATACTAAAGTATTGATATTTCAGAAAATATAATTAATATTCAAATTTTCCTTTTTTATCATAAATTCACAGGTTACCTGAAACATTTCAGAGGTTATTATGTGCTGTTATTCCATAGTATTAAACAATATTTACCTTCAAGGAAAGAAATGCGTTGGTCATTGTCAGTTATAAAATGTGTTTTAGCCTTTTCCACTACATTTGGCAGATCCATTATAGTGATGGTAGATCCAGGGTAAGTTGACAGAAACATTTTTGCAAGAGCTCCTGAATTTCCTGATAGATACAGTTTTATCTTGTTAAAGGTGGAGAAACACACCTTTCCATAGAATCATATATTGTCAGTTTATACATTCCTAGGGGTTTAGGCATTTTGCTGTCCAGCTTTGAATAAGTAAAAGAACAGGCACGCTCCTCCCATTTGACCCCTGGCACTAAATTTTTAAATGTATTTTTAAATAATGACTCACCTGCTTGTTGCTGGCCACTCAAGCTTACTCAGCTAACCACTGCTGTACTGATTAGCTGACTGAGCAGGGGTAACTCTAGAAGACTGTAAGGTTGGATGAAACCCCTCCCCATGGACATTATGATTTGGAAGGCCCTGCAGTTTGAACCTCTCTGGTTTACCTGTTTTTTACCTTGAACCTTTGCCCACAGCAAAGATCATTCTTTTCTAGGTATTTAGAAATGACATGGCAATTAATGATGATGAGAAGAGGCCCACCTATCCATCGGGGGAGGTCACACAAAGAAGCATCCCGAATTAAGATGCCCCTGTAAAGCACATCTGGTTCTTATGGGTTACAGGTAAATTAGACCAAAACCCAGGTTTTTGCCACCGGGTTTTGGTCCACTTTATCCTTATTTAACTGTGAAAGACCGCACCCCAATATTCCTTGGCCCAACCAAAAATGTTTGTTAGTTGTGGCTCCACTCCTGCATCAGTCACTGTGCCTGTGCACATTCATCTCCATTTACTGGAATACAGAAGTTGTGCCACGGCAGTTATGTGCTCAAGCACAGTCACCATGACTGATAAGGGGAACAAGAGGGAGCTAGTATCGGACTCGGAGGAAGCCATTTTGGTGGGGGGTGGGATAATTGTGACTTTATTTATTGCCTTTACAGTGTGCTTTTAATGATACATTTGACCCTAATTTTACTCATTCATTTTGGCTTGATCTGGACATAACATTTCAAATTATTTGGCCAAACTGCACCAAAAGAAAAGACAGTGCTATTCAAGAGACACTACTGCCTTAAAGACTTCAGCAGCTAAACCTTAAAGAAGGTTTAGCTGCTGTACCTTTTTCTACTTTGTCATCACCAAATTAAAAAGCAGCAATTAGATACTATTATCTTACCTCCAAGATCACACACTAGGTGGAACTCTGAAAGATCAAAGGCTTCTATTACCGCCTTCCCAAATAAATTTAAGCCGGATTTCATGAAATTAAAGAACATTGTCATTTCCTCTTCTGACCTGTTTATGAATATATGTAGTTGTTAGCTAGTGAGGTTGTTCTATTTGTGTCAAATAATTCCCTTTAAAATTAATTTGAAATAGTGTATAGAGGAGACATAAACAGCTATTTAACACTTTCAACTCCCTACTTCATCCACCGCCACCCCCTCCATCCTCACAGCTAACAACTGAGCAATTTTCAAACTGGCTTCACCCCTTAGAGCACCTCTAGCCTACAAACTACAAACTCCCCCCTGCCTCACTCATTAACTAATTTCCGTTAACTGCACAAGGTCTTCCCTCTCTGGTCTCAAAGGCCCACCTGACCACTTTACTCTCTTGATCCTATTTCATCCCACCTTATCCCTCAACTGTCACCAGCTGTCATTTCAGTCTTAACCCTTCTATTCAATGTCTCTTCACTGGTACTTTGCCTCCTATAAGCATGCGGTTATAACGCCACTCATTAAGAAAAACTTTCTGGACCCCTCTGCTCTCCCCAATTACAGCCCAATCTCGCTGCTCCCTTTCTCATCCAAGCTTCTTGAACAACATGTCCACTCAGAACTGGCTCACTACCTGTCTGCAAAACTCCTTACTACATCCCCTCCAGTCTAGTTTCCTCTCAAGTTATTCCACCGAAACTGCTTCTTTGTATTCTTTCTTCTCTTGGAATCCAAAGTCTAGCTCTCTCTTGGCTCTTGTCCTATCTCACTGATCCCACATTTACTGTATCTTACTCGAAAACAATTTTCCCTCCCCATCATCTGTCTGTTGGTGTACCACAAGGCTCAGCCCAAGGACCCCTACGTTTTTCAATATATACTTACAGTCTTGGACAAATAATAACCTTGCTGGGCTTCCAATATCACTTTTATGCAGATTACACTGAGATCTGGCCCAAATCTCTCTTCCCTCATCTGTTGCATTCCTAACGGTCTAACCCCCATATCTTCCTTTATGTCCACTCGCTTTCTTAAACTGAACATGGACAAAACAGAACTGGTAATTTTCCCACCATCTCTCTCCCCTCTCTCACACCACAGTCTCTGTAAATAGTCCTACAATAACTGCAACTCCTCAAGCTTGATGTCTGGGGGTCATTCTGGACTGCTGTGTTTCATTCACACCTCACATTAACTCCCTAGCCACCTCCTGTTGTCTACAACTTAAAAACATCTCTCACATTCATCCCTTCCTCTCACCTGATACCACTAAAATGCTAGTGCACACCCTGGTCATATGCTGTCTTAGCTACTGCAACACCTTGCTTTGTGGTTTTCCAACAGACTGGCATCCCTCCAATCTATTCTGAACTCTGCTGCTCATCTCTCACTCGCTTCTTCAGTGCTGCTTCCGGGGTGTCAATCTCTCCAATGGTTACCTGTGTTACCAGAAAATTCACTTCAAACTTCTAATACTAACCTACAAAGCTCTCTCCAGCCAGGCTCCCCCCCCAACATTTAATTTCTGATCCAGCGAATCCAACCCAAGAGCAACCTCCTGAGATTCTTCTGTCCTCCTTCTTGATCACCTTCTAGCACTCCAACCGTTAAGACTTCTCCTGTGCCTACCCACTTCTGTGGAATGCACTGCCCTGCTCGATCCGTCACGCTCCAATGCTCCAAGCCTTTAAAAGTGCCCTCAAAACTCACCTCTTCAGACAAGCATATATCCTGGCTTAAGTAACTCCTACAACCTTTACCAGGTTCATGCCGCCAAATTCAAGCTCTACCACTTGTGATCCTGCCCCCTTTTGTCACCACCTGCAACATTTGGTTTGAACCTCATAGCATCTAGTTTGCATTGGTTCATGTACTATATGTCTTACCTTGTCTGTAATTAAACCTTGTAAGGTGCTACGGAAGATGATGGTGCTATATAAACAATAATAATAATAATAATTAGGGATGAGCGAATCGATCCGGACGAACCCGGATTCGATCCGAATTTCAGGAAAAATTCGATTCGGATCGAATCCGAATTTCCCCGCGATTCGATCGCTCGAAGTTTTCCTTTAACATCCATTCATTTACATTACAGGCATTCTAAGATGGCGGACGGGACATGTCCAGATATGTAAGCTGGGGCAGTGTATGCTGGGACAGTCACATGCAGCCTATCAGCAGCCAGCAAGCCCGGTGACGTCACAGCTGTATTTAAGGCCGGCCATCTTGCTTTCCAGCCTCATTTCTCTATTGCATTCGTGAGAGACAGAACGCTGTGTAGCTGAGGGAGAGACAGACAGTTAGACAGGCAGGGACAGACAGGGACAGGCTGGAGACAGGCAGGAGACAGACAGGAGACAGACAGAAAGTCAGCGGAAAACAGGGAAAGGAATGGAAAATCGGAGGCTGTCAGTTTTTTTTTTTTTTTTCATCCAGCCTGACAGCCAGGCTTTGTTAGCGTTTTCAGGCTGCTTATACTAACTAACTGTGCATATATACTGAACTGATCTTAAGTCTGCTGTGAGGCATCCCATTCTGTGACTAAAGCAGCCTCTGTTTAAGACCATATAAGCATTTGCTCTTATCATATTTGAAATTAGCCTGATAAAGACACTTTTGCTGGGCATAGTACTACTGGATCTTTTTTGGGGGGCATCCCATTCTGTGACTAAAGCAGCCTCTGTTTAAGACCATATAAGCATTTGCTCTTATCATATTTGAAATTAGCCTGATAAAGACACTTTTGCTGGGCATAGTACTACTGCATCTTTTTTGGGGGGCATCCCATTCTGTGACTAAAGCAGCCTCTGTTTAAGACCATATAAGCATTTGCTCTTATCATATTTGAAATTAGCCTGATAAAGACACTTTTGCTGGGCATAGTACTACTGCATCTTTTTTGGGGGGCATCCCATTCTGTGACTAAAGCAGCCTCTGTTTAAGACCATATAAGCATTTGCTCTTATCATATTTGAAATTAGCCTGATAAAGACACTTTTGCTGGGCATAGTACTACTGGATCTTTTTTGGGGGGCATCCCATTCTGTGACTAAAGCAGCCTCTGTTTAAGACCATATAAGCATTTGCTCTTATCATATTTGAAATTAGCCTGATAAAGACACTTTTGCTGGGCATAGTACTACTGCATCTTTTTTGGGGGGCATCCCATTCTGTGACTAAAGCAGCCTCTGTTTAAGACCATATAAGCATTTGCTCTTATCATATTTGAAATTAGCCTGATAAAGACACTTTTGCTGGGCATAGTACTACTGCATCTTTTTTGGGGAGCATCCCATTCTGTGACTAAAGCAGCCTCTGTTTAAGACCATATAAGCATTTGCTCTTATCATATTTGAAATTAGCCTGATAAAGACACTTTTGCTGGGCATAGTACTACTGCATCTTTTTTGGGGGGCATCCCATTCTGTGACTAAAGCAGCCTCTGTTTAAGACCATATAAGCATTTGCTCTTATCATATTTGAAATTAGCCTGATAAAGACACTTTTGCTGGGCATAGTACTACTGGATCTTTTTTGGGGGCATCCCATTCTGTGACTAAAGCAGCCTCTGTTTAAGACCATATAAGCATTTGCTCTTATCATATTTGAAATTAGGCCTGATAAAGACACTTTTGCTGGGCATAGTACTACTGGATCTTTTTTAGGGGCATCCCATTCTGTGACTAAAGCAGCCTCTGTTTAAGACCATATAAGCATTTGCTCTTATCATATTTGAAATTAGCCTGATAAAGACACTTTTGCTGGGCATAGTACTACTGCATCTTTTTGGGGGGGCATCCCATTCTGTGACTAAAGCAGCCTCTGTTTAAGACCATATAAGCATTTGCTCTTATCATATTTGAAATTAGCCTGATAAAGACACTTTTGCTGGGCATAGTACTACTGCATCTTTTTTGGGGGGCATCCCATTCTGTGACTAAAGCAGCCTCTGTTTAAGACCATATAAGCATTTGCTCTTATCATATTTGAAATTAGCCTGATAAAGACACTTTTGCTGGGCATAGTACTACTGGATCTTTTTTGGGGGGCATCCCATTCTGTGACTAAAGCAGCCTCTGTTTAAGACCATATAAGCATTTGCTCTTATCATATTTGAAATTAGCCTGATAAAGACACTTTTGCTGGGCATAGTACTACTGCATCTTTTTTGGGGGGCATCCCATTCTGTGACTAAAGCAGCCTCTGTTTAAGACCATATAAGCATTTGCTCTTATCATATTTGAAATTAGCCTGATAAAGACACTTTTGCTGGGCATAGTACTACTGCATCTTTTTTGGGGGGCATCCCATTCTGTGACTAAAGCAGCCTCTGTTTAAGACCATATAAGCATTTGCTCTTATCATATTTGAAATTAGCCTGATAAAGACACTTTTGCTGGGCATAGTACTACTGCATCTTTTTTGGGGAGCATCCCATTCTGTGACTAAAGCAGCCTCTGTTTAAGACCATATAAGCATTTGCTCTTATCATATTTGAAATTAGCCTGATAAAGACACTTTTGCTGGGCATAGTACTACTGCATCTTTTTTGGGGGGCATCCCATTCTGTGACTAAAGCAGCCTCTGTTTAAGACCATATAAGCATTTGCTCTTATCATATTTGAAATTAGCCTGATAAAGACACTTTTGCTGGGCATAGTACTACTGGATCTTTTTTGGGGGCATCCCATTCTGTGACTAAAGCAGCCTCTGTTTAAGACCATATAAGCATTTGCTCTTATCATATTTGAAATTAGGCCTGATAAAGACACTTTTGCTGGGCATAGTACTACTGGATCTTTTTTAGGGGCATCCCATTCTGTGACTAAAGCAGCCTCTGTTTAAGACCATATAAGCATTTGCTCTTATCATATTTGAAATTAGCCTGATAAAGACACTTTTGCTGGGCATAGTACTACTGCATCTTTTTGGGGGGGCATCCCATTCTGTGACTAAAGCAGCCTCTGTTTAAGACCATATAAGCATTTGCTCTTATCATATTTGAAATTAGCCTGATAAAGACACTTTTGCTGGGCATAGTACTACTGCATCTTTTTTGGGGGGCATCCCATTCTGTGACTAAAGCAGCCTCTGTTTAAGACCATATAAGCATTTGCTCTTATCATATTTGAAATTAGCCTGATAAAGACACTTTTGCTGGGCATAGTACTACTGGATCTTTTTTGGGGGGCATCCCATTCTGTGACTAAAGCAGCCTCTGTTTAAGACCATATAAGCATTTGCTCTTATCATATTTGAAATTAGCCTGATAAAGACACTTTTGCTGGGCATAGTACTACTGCATCTTTTTTGGGGGGCATCCCATTCTGTGACTAAAGCAGCCTCTGTTTAAGACCATATAAGCATTTGCTCTTATCATATTTGAAATTAGCCTGATAAAGACACTTTTGCTGGGCATAGTACTACTGCATCTTTTTTGGGGGGCATCCCATTCTGTGACTAAAGCAGCCTCTGTTTAAGACCATATAAGCATTTGCTCTTATCATATTTGAAATTAGCCTGATAAAGACACTTTTGCTGGGCATAGTACTACTGGATCTTTTTTGGGGGGCATCCCATTCTGTGACTAAAGCAGCCTCTGTTTAAGACCATATAAGCATTTGCTCTTATCATATTTGAAATTAGCCTGATAAAGACACTTTTGCTGGGCATAGTACTACTGGATCTTTTTTGGGGGGCATCCCATTCTGTGACTAAAGCAGCCTCTGTTTAAGACCATATAAGCATTTGCTCTTATCATATTTGAAATTAGCCTGATAAAGACACTTTTGCTGGGCATAGTACTACTGCATCTTTTTTGGGGGGCATCCCATTCTGTGACTAAAGCAGCCTCTGTTTAAGACCATATAAGCATTTGCTCTTATCATATTTGAAATTAGCCTGATAAAGACACTTTTGCTGGGCATAGTACTACTGCATCTTTTTTGGGGGGCATCCCATTCTGTGACTAAAGCAGCCTCTGTTTAAGACCATATAAGCATTTGCTCTTATCATATTTGAAATTAGCCTGATAAAGACACTTTTGCTGGGCATAGTACTACTGCATCTTTTTTGGGGGGCATCCCATTCTGTGACTAAAGCAGCCTCTGTTTAAGACCATATAAGCATTTGCTCTTATCATATTTGAAATTAGCCTGATAAAGACACTTTTGCTGGGCATAGTACTACTGGATCTTTTTTGGGGGGCATCCCATTTTGTGACTAAAGCAGCCTCTGTTTAAGACCATATAACCATTTTCACTTATCATATTTGAAATTAGGCCTGATAAAGACACTTTTGCTGGGCAAAGCACTACTGGACCCTGCCAGGTCCATTCCTGTTGGGGCATCCCATTCTGTGACTAAAGCAGCCTCTGTTTAAGACCATATAACCATTTGCTCTTATCATATTTGAAATTAGGCCTGATAAAGACACTTTTGCTGGGCATAGCACTACTGGACCCTGCCAGGTCCACTTCTGTTGGGGCATCCCATTCTGTGACTAAAGCAGCCTCTGTTTAAGACCATATAACCATTTGCTCTTATCATATTTGAAATTAGGCCTGATAAAGACACTTTTGCTGGGCATAGCACTACTGGACCCTGCCAGGTCCACTTCTGTTGGGGCATCCCATTCTGTGACTACAGCAGCCTCTGTTTAAGACCGTATAACCATTTTCACTTATCATATTTGAAATTAGGCCTGATAAAGACACTTTTGCTGGGCAAAGCACTACTGGACCCTGCCAGGTCCATTCCTGTTGGGGCATCCCATTCTGTGACTAAAGCAGCCTCTGTTTAAGACCATATAACCATTTGCTCTTATCATATTTGAAATTAGGCCTGATAAAGACACTTTTGCTGGGCATAGCACTACTGGACCCTGCCAGGTCCACTTCTGTTGGGGCATCCCATTCTGTGACTACAGCAGCCTCTGTTTAAGACCGTATAACCATTTTCACTTATCATATTTGAAATTAGGCCTGATAAAGACACTTTTGCTGGGCAAAGCACTACTGGACCCTGCCAGGTCCATTCCTGTTGGGGCATCCCATTCTGTGACTAAAGCAGCCTCTGTTTAAGACCATATAACCATTTTCTCTTATCATATTTGAAATTAGGCCTGATAAAGACACTTTTGCTGGGCATAGCACTACTGGACCCTGCCAGGTCCACTTCTGTTGGGGCATCCCATTCTGTGACTAAAGCAGCCTCTGTTTAAGACCATATAACCATTTGCTCTTATCATATTTGAAATTAGGCCTGATAAAGACACTTTTGCTGGGCAAAGCACTACTGGACCCTGCCAGGTCCATTCCTGTTGGGGCATCCCATTCTGTGACTAAAGCAGCCTCTGTTTAAGACCATATAAGCATTTGCTCTTATCATATTTGAAATTAGGCCTGATAAAGACACTTTTGCTGGGCATAGCACTACTGGACCCTGCCAGGTCCACTTCTGTTGGGGCATCCCATTCTGTGACTACAGCAGCCTCTGTTTAAGACCGTATAACCATTTTCACTTATCATATTTGAAATTAGGCCTGATAAAGACACTTTTGCTGGGCAAAGCACTACTGGACCCTGCCAGGTCCATTCCTGTTGGGGCATCCCATTCTGTGACTAAAGCAGCCTCTGTTTAAGACCATATAACCATTTGCTCTTATCATATTTGAAATTAGGCCTGATAAAGACACTTTTGCTGGGCATAGCACTACTGGACCCTGCCAGGTCCACTTCTGTTGGGGCATCCCATTCTGTGACTACAGCAGCCTCTGTTTAAGACCGTATAACCATTTTCACTTATCATATTTGAAATTAGGCCTGATAAAGACACTTTTGCTGGGCAAAGCACTACTGGACCCTGCCAGGTCCATTCCTGTTGGGGCATCCCATTCTGTGACTAAAGCAGCCTCTGTTTAAGACCATATAACCATTTGCTCTTATCATATTTGAAATTAGGCCTGATAAAGACACTTTTGCTGGGCATAGCACTACTGGACCCTGCCAGGTCCACTTCTGTTGGGGCATCCCATTCTGTGACTAAAGCAGCCTCTGTTTAAGACCATATAACCATTTGCTCTTATCATATTTGAAATTAGGCCTGATAAAGACACTTTTGCTGGGCAAAGCACTACTGGACCCTGCCAGGTCCATTCCTGTTGGGGCATCCCATTCTGTGACTAAAGCAGCCTCTGTTTAAGACCATATAAGCATTTGCTCTTATCATATTTGAAATTAGGCCTGATAAAGACACTTTTGCTGGGCATAGCACTACTGGACCCTGCCAGGTCCACTTCTGTTGGGGCATCCCATTCTGTGACTACAGCAGCCTCTGTTTAAGACCGTATAAGCATTTGCTCTTATCATATTTGAAATTAGCCTGATAAAGACACTTTTGCTGGGCATAGCACTACTTGTCCCTGCCAGGGCATCCCATTCTGTGACTAAAGCAGCCTCTGTTTAAGACCATATAAGCATTTGCTCTTATCATATTTGAAATTAGCCTGATAAAGACACTTTTGCTGGGCATAGTACTACTGGATCTTTTTTGGGGGCATCCCATTCTGTGACTAAAGCAGCCTCTGTTTAAGACCATATAAGCATTTGCTCTTATTATATTTATATTATAAGACACTTTTGCTGGGCATAGGCTTACTGCTGCCTGCCAGGTGCACTTCTGTTGAGGCATCCCATTCTGTAACATAGCATACCCCTCTTTATTTACACTAAGCAGCTCTCTTATTTACACTAAGCAGGCCTGTTGGAGGCTGAGTGTTACTGCTCACTTTTGGTGTGCATTATATTCTGTTTCATATAGACCCACCGCTGCCCGGGGGATCTTAAAATATCACCTACTCCCACGCCAGTTAGACTATGTCGGGCAGACAAGTGCCTGGAAGTGAAAAGAGGAGTGGCAGAGGCCAAGATTCCGCAGGCAGAGCTCGCATCAGACTGGGGGCCAGTAGCAGCAGGAGTCACGCTGAGAGACCTAATCTGCCAGTATCTGCTAGCGGTCGGGTCTCCACCAGTAACGCATCTGCCGTGGTAGATTGGTTGACGCGCTCATCAACAACATCATCACAACTTACGTCTGAGACCCCCAGTCTAGGGTCGGTAGGTTCCTCTGACACAACCCTGAGTTGGCATGCCCCGAGAGCAGTCCCTGTCCTCCCATTGCCTCTGTCCTACGCCGTTCCCTCCCCCAGCGACGTATCCTATGCTTTGGGTTCAGCTCCACTCTTTAGTGAGGAGGACCATCAGATAGAGGACAGTCAGCAGCTACTGCCCAGCCAAGAAATGGAGGTGGCTTCTCTAGCTAGGCAGACAGATAGTGATGTGGACAGTGTCGTGGGTGCTGCGAGCGTTCCAGCTCCTGCGCCAGACACTGTTGACGAATCCACGAACATCAGTGACGTACAGCCACAACTCGGTGATGATGATGATGACGATGAAGCCGATCGCACTTGGGAGCCGGGTGATGAAGGGGCTTCATCGTCATCATCAGGAGAAGAGGGGCGCAGGTTGCCCCGGAGTCAGCAGCTGAGGCAGCAAGGTGGTAGCAGTCAGCATGGGGGCACAATTCCAAAGGCTGGAGCCGGCCGGGGCCGGGGTCGGGGTAGAGCACCTGCTGTGCGGCAGTCTACCTTATCGGGAGGTAGTGGAGCAGGGGTTCCTGGAGTTGGCAACAGCAGCAGTGAATCAGTAAGGCCAGGGGGTGGGAAAAGTAGCTACTCGGCAGTGTGGCAGTTTTTCCTGAGGCATCCGCAGGAGGATAACATGGCCACATGCAAGATATGTAGGCAAAAGGTGAAGCGTGGCCAGGGTCCAAATGTTGGCACCACGGCCCTGCGTCAACATATGATGCGTCACCATAAAACGACCTGGGAGAACCGAGGCTCCCAAGGGGTGGTCCAGTCTGCTTCCTCACCAAGTGAGCTCCCAATTTCTGCCAGCCAAGGCTCCAGCACCTCAGCCGAAGGCAGCTGTGCGTCATACCCATCCTCTGTCGCTCCTGCTCCTCCTCCTCCTCCTCCAAGTCATGCATCCCGCCAGCAATCCATCAGCGAAGCCATGTCCAAGAGACAGCAGTATGCGCCCACTCATCCTATGGCGCAGAAGCTGAATGTGCTCCTGTCCAAGTTGCTGGTGCTGCAGTCGCTCCCTTTTCAGGTGGTGGAATCTGCACCTTTCAGAGAACTGATGGCTTGTGCCGAGCCGAGGTGGAGAGTCCCAAGCCGTCATTTCTTTGCCAAGAAGGCAGTACCAGCGCTGCACACTTTTGTTGAACAGAAGGTGGGCCAGTCCTTGAGCCTGTCGGTGTGTAGCAAAATACATGGCAGCGCCGACATCTGGAGCTGTAACTACGGTCAGGGGCAGTACATGTCGTTTACGGCCCACTGGGTGAATGTGGTCCCTTTGCAGCAGCAACTTGGACAGGTCACGCCGCTTCGGCCTCCGCGCTCTCTGCCCATTGGGCCTGTGACACCGTGCGACTCGGCCTCCTCATCCTCCGCCATCTCCTCACCCTCCACTGTAGGCTCAAGTCTCAGTGCCCCTCCAGTCTACCATGTGTGCAGGGCACGGAGGTGTCACGCAGTGCTTCACATGGTTTGTCTTGGCGAACGGAGTCACACAGGGGAGGAACTGCTTAAATGTATTCATCAGGAAATCCAAACATGGCTTACTCCGAGAAAACTTAAAATGGGAATCATGGTTACCGACAATGGGAAGAACATTTTGTCTGCGCTGCGCCAAGGAAGCCTGACCCATGCCCCCTGCATGGCTCACGTCTTCAATCTGGTTGTCAAGCGGTTTCTGAAGTGTTCCCCCCATCTGCAGGACATCCTAACAACTTCACGGAAACTTTGCATGCACTTCAGCCACTCCTACACCGCCAAACACACCCTTCTTGAGCTACAGCGTCAGAATGGTATCCCCCAACATAGTCTGATTTGCGATGTTTCCACCCGTTGGAATTCCACCCTTCACATGTTGGACCGATTATATGAACAGAGAAAAGCCATCACGGATTTCCTGATGATCCAAGCAGATAGGGGGACTCCCCTGTGTAACTTCAATGTCAACCAGTGGCAGCTCATACGTGACACCTGCCGTTTGCTCAGGCCCTTTGAGGAAGCCACTTTATTTGTCAGTCGGCAGGATTACGGGATGAACGACGTGATTCCACTGCTTCATGTACTACAGCACATGTTGGAAACCATGGCTGGTCAGGGCACTGGAGACATGGCGTTTACATCTTACGGCCACATGAACCCCGTTGGAGCTGAACTGGAGGAGGAGGAGGAAGAGGAGGAGGAGGAGGAGTTGCCCAGCGAAACACAGTTTAGGCTTGGCGAAATGGCTGGTTTATCTAGTCAGCGGACAGGAGAGGAGGAGCAGGAGCAGCCAGAGGAGCTAGAGGTTTTTGAGGAAGGCGAGACAGAGGACCCGGGCACACCGTGGCAGTATGCAGTGGAGATGGAGACAGGTAGTCCATCCGAGTCACTTGCGCAAATGGCACGAAGCATGCTCACGTGCTTGCGTAGTGACCCCAGAATTGTTTCCATCTGTCGGCGGGATGACTTCTGGCTGTCCACCTTATTGGACCCTCGCTTCCGGCACAAAATGGGGGCATTTTTTAAACCCACCGAGAGGGAGGACAAACTCAACTACTACAAAGACATTCTACGTAGGCAGTTGGCCGATGCCTATCTGCGCCATGGTCCATACTCTCGCAGGTCTGACTCGAGGGGACCTCTGCGCTCACCTTCCACTGCCATGGCCGCTGGGGGGGTTGGCAGGAGCAGCAGCAGCAGCTCCATCAGCAGCAGCAGCCTCAGTCTTCAGTCGCTAATGAGTAGCTTTCTACACCCGCATAGTGAGGCTACTCATGAGCAGCAGGAAGACCTGGAGCAGGACCTGAACCAGCAGGTCATGTCATACTTTGACATGACCATGCCAACACACCTTGAGGATCCGCTGGACTTCTGGGCAGCCAAACTTGATTTGTGGCCGCAACTAGCAGAGTTTGCCCTGGAAAAGCTGTCCTGCCCGGCAAGTAGCGTGCCATCTGAGCGGGTGTTTAGTGCGGCGGGGGCCATAGTTACGGCGAGGAGAACTCGTCTGTCAACTAAAAATGTGGAGAGACTCACCTTTGTCAAAATGAATCAGGGATGGATCAGCCAGGATTTCCACCCACCAATGCCTGATGCATGCGACTAGATTCAGCATGGTGCCACGTTTTACACTTTCCAAATGGTGCAAAACATATTTATGTCTTTAGGCCATTTTTTGGGCTCCTGCTGCTGCTACTGTCAACTCCTGCCAACTCCAGGGTGTGATTCATCCAATTTTTGGGCTCCTGAAGCCAACTCCAGTGTATATTTGGGCTCCTGCTGCTGCTGCTGCCAACTTCTGCCAACTCCAGGGTGTGATTCATCCAATTTTTGGGCTCCTGAAGCCAACTCCAGTGTATATTTGGGCTCCTGCTGCTGCTGCTGCCAACTTCTGCCAACTCCAGGGTGTGATTCATCCAATTTTTGGGCTCCTGAAGCACACTCCAGTGTATATTTGGGCTCCTGCTGCTGCTACTGTCAACTCCTGCCAACTCCAGGGTGTGATTCATCCAATTTTTGGGCTCCTGAAGCCAACTCCAGTGTATATTTGGGCTCCTGCTGCTGCTGCTTCTGCCAACTTCTGCCAACTCCAGGGTGTGATTCATCCAATTTTTGGGCTCCTGAGGCCAACCCCAGGGTCTCTTTAAAGAAATGTTTGGGCTCCTGCTGCTGCTGCCAACTCCAGGGTGTGATTCATCCAATTTTTGGGCTCCTGAGGCCAACTCCAGTGTATATTTGGGCTCCTGCTGCTGCTGCTGCCAACTTCTGCCAACTCCAGGGTGTGATTCATCCAATTTTTGGGCTCCTGAAGCCAACTCCAGTGTATATTTGGGCTCCTGCTGCTGCTGCTGTCAACTCCTGCCAACTCCAGGGTGTGATTCATCCAATTTTTGGGCTCCTGAGGCCAACTCCAGTGTATATTTGGGCTCCTGCTGCTGCTACTGTCAACTCCTGCCAACTCCAGGGTGTGATTCATCCAATTTTTGGGCTCCTGAAGCCAACTCCAGTGTATATTTGGGCTCCTGCTGCTGCTGCTGTCAACTCCTGCCAACTCCAGGGTGTGATTCATCCAATTTTTGGGCTCCTGAAGCCAACTCCAGTGTATATTTGGGCTCCTGCTGCTGCTACTGTCAACTCCTGCCAACTCCAGGGTGTGATTCATCCAATTTTTGGGCTCCTGAAGCCAACTCCAGTGTATATTTGGGCTCCTGCTGCTGCTGCTGTCAACTCCTGCCAACTCCAGGGTGTGATTCATCCAATTTTTGGGCTCCTGAAGCCAACTCCAGTGTATATTTGGGCTCCTGCTGCTGCTACTGTCAACTCCTGCCAACTCCAGGGTGTGATTCATCCAATTTTTGGGCTCCTGAGGCCAACTCCAGTGTATATTTGGGCTCCTGCTGCTGCTGCTGCCAACTTCTGCCAACTCCAGGGTGTGATTCATCCAATTTTTGGGCTCCTGAAGCCAACCCCAGGGTCTCTTTAAAGTAATGTTTGGGCTCCTGCTGCTGCTGCCAACTCCAGGGTGTGATTCATCCAATTTTTGGGCTCCTGAGGCCAACTCCAGTGTATATTTGGGCTCCTGCTGCTGCTGCTGCCAACTTCTGCCAACTCCAGGGTGTGATTCATCCAATTTTTGGGCTCCTGAAGCCAACTCCAGTGTATATTTGGGCTCCTGCTGCTGCTGCTGTCAACTCCTGCCAACTCCAGGGTGTGATTCATCCAATTTTTGGGCTCCTGAGGCCAACTCCAGTGTATATTTGGGCTCCTGCTGCTGCTACTGTCAACTCCTGCCAACTCCAGGGTGTGATTCATCCAATTTTTGGGCTCCTGAAGCCAACTCCAGTGTATATTTGGGCTCCTGCTGCTGCCAACTTCTGCCAACTCCAGGGTGTGATTCATCCAATTTTTGGGCTCCTGAAGCCAACCCCAGGGTCTCTTTAAAGTAATGTTTGGGCTCCTGCTGCTGCTGCCAACTCCAGGGTGTGATTCATCCAATTTTTGGGCTCCTGAGGCCAACTCCAGTGTATATTTGGGCTCCTGCTGCTGCTGCTGCCAACTTCTGCCAACTCCAGGGTGTGATTCATCCAGTTTTTGGGCTCCTGAAGCCAACTCCAGTGTATATTTGGGCTCCTGCTGCTGCTGCTGCCAACTTCTGCCAACTCCAGGGTGTGATTCATCCAATTTTTGGGCTCCTGAAGCCAACTCCAGTGTATATTTGGGCTCCTGCTGCTGCTGCTGCCAACTTCTGCCAACTCCAGGGTGTGATTCATCCAATTTTTGGGCTCCTGAAGCCAACTCCAGTGTATATTTGGGCTCCTGCTACTGCTACTGTCAACTCCTGCCAACTCCAGGGTGTGGTTCATCCAATTTTTGGGCTCCTGAGGCCAACTCCAGTGTATATTTGGGCTCCTGCTGCTGCTGCTGTCAACTCCTGCCAACTCCAGGGTGTGATTCATCCAATTTTTGGGCTCCTGAAGCCAACTCCAGTGTATATTTGGGCTCCTGCTGCTGCTACTGTCAACTCCTGCCAACTCCAGGGTGTGATTCATCCAACTTTTGGGCTCCTGAAGCCAACTCCAGTGTATATTTGGGCTCCTGCTGCTGCTACTGTCAACTCCTGCCAACTCCAGGGTGTGATTCATCCAATTTTTGGGCTCCTGAAGCCAACTCCAGTGTATATTTGGGCTCCTGCTGCTGCTACTGTCAACTCCTGCCAACTCCAGGGTGTGATTCATCCAATTTTTGGGCTCCTGAAGCCAACTCCAGTGTATATTTGGGCTCCTGCTGCTGCTGCTGCCAACTTCTGCCAACTCCAGGGTGTGATTCATCCAATTTTTGGGCTCCTGAGGCCAACTCCAGTGTATATTTGGGCTCCTTCTGCCCCTCATAGTGATGCCACTTCAACTCTCTGCAATTGTGCCGCTCTGCGATTCTATTAGCGATGCCTCTGATCTGCATGTGATATTTCTTCAAAGTATTATTTAACTAACCCAGCACGCATCCTGTGCGTGTTACAGCAAGGCTGAATGGTTTACAACCCTATTGAGGCTCTAGGAGGCTCAGAAATAGCCGTTTTTAATAGCGATTCGTCGCGAATTTATTCGGGTCGAAACGATTTTTGTCGGAAAATTCGGCGAATCAGTCGAATCGAATTTTTCAAAAGTTCGCTCATCTCTAATAATAATAATAATAAAAGAGGTTGCCTTCCTGCCTACATCCAAAGACTTACTTCAGTCTTTGCCTACCCCCTTACTACATCATTCATAAGGAACCAGATATTGTGTTGGTAAGATAAATATAAATAATTTTCCTTTGAGTGATAAAGGAGATTTTGTTTGATGCAAAGGCTGAAAGGTTTACCTGTAAATGCCTTCATATGGATTTGTGGCAGGTATTTCAAAAGCCCTTTGGTATTGATATTTTCCTTCTCTGAAACATATTAAATCAAAATACCTTATAATTATTTATGATTATATCCATTACGCTCATATTATTGTTATATGCTTGGCTACTGTTATCCTTTTGTCTATCTTCTTATACATACAGTATAAGTATTTGAATTTTTTTTTTCAGTATACCAAGTCCAATATATTTACAGAAACTGCATAGTTCATTTGATATTAATCACTGGTACCTGCATACCCCATTGTATGCTTCTGTTGGCCTTATTTCATTCCAAATAGTAGATGGATTAGGCAGCCCATGGCCTAATCCATCCACAAACTATTCGGAATGAAACAAGGCCAACAGAAGCATACAATGGAGTATGTTAGTACCAGTGATGAACATCATATGAACTATGTGGTTTCTGTAAATATAATGGACTTGGCATAACATGACCAAAATATTGATGATTTGGTTCAAGCTGACCAGGATTTAATTTTGCCATTAGTTGAAAGACATTTTTCAGACTTCCAGCTATTTCTTTGAGCAACCAATTAGGCACGGGTGAATCAGTGGCAATATGAAAGTTTGTCTTCCATCTTGGTTGTAAACACTCCTATTGGCTGCTGCATCTCTTAACATTGGACCTAGCTCTTAGAGCGGAACAACAGCCAAAAATGACTTAAACCAGACCAACACAACAAACAGTGCTCATATGCATCCCTCCCCAGGACAATTTAGATTGCAGCACAAAAAAAAAATAATTTAACTTTTTCCAATTCCTGTGGTAGTAAATTCTTGTAAACAGGAAGTGTTGCTAGGCTTCATATTACTGTGCATTGTTGGTTATGTCATTTGAATCCAAGCAGCATCCAATTCCTGTGGTAGTAAATTCTTGTAAACAGGAAGTGTTGCTAGGCTTCATATTACTGTGCATTGTTGGTTATGTCATTTGAATCCAGGCAGCATCATGGCTTAAATGCTGGGAGAGGAAGCTCCAAAATGGTAGCTACCTTTTTTTCCAACTGTGCCACGCTGTCTGTTTTTTTAATTATAAAATACATGGATTGAACATCTTCCTTCCCTTTTACATTTTCCTACTGCACATTAACCACTTAACTGACACTTAAAAAATCACAAAAATTTTTCTTTTTTACTGCTGATCTGGAATCTAAGTCTTATGCGAATAAAGGTGGAGCATATCTACCGTTTCTGAATGAAATGCTTTTTAACCCCTTAATGACCCACCTAATTTAGCCTTAAGGATCAGTTAATTTTTGTCCCTCCTTGTGTTCCAGCGATCAGGCACTCACAGGTGGGTGGGTGAGAGAGCAGGCAGGTGGTAGCAGCGGCATCTCTGGAGGGCTTACTGCCATCTCATCAGGGCGGCCAGCATCTCAGCAGGTGATGGATGGCACCTAGGTGGTCGACAGATGGCATCTCAGTATGTGACATCCCTTGGCTAGCCTGGGTGGCAGCAGATGGGTAGGTAGGTCGGTGTGCAGGATGGCTGGAAGACAGGTGGTTGGGGGGTTAGGTAGCTGGGGGTATGCTGGTGGGGATATGGATGGCGGCGGGGATCCGGCAGGTGGTAGCAGCAGCATGTCATGGTGGCTTAGAGTGCCAGCATCTCAGCAGGGCATCGGGCAACATCTTGGTGGGCCACATCATGGTGGACAGGCATCTCGGGGGGGGGGGGTAACATTACGGCGGGCTTCTCGATGGACGACATCACAGTGGGTAGGCACCTTGTCAGGCAACATCCCTGGATGCTTCTTGAAGTGTGGCGGGGAGGGTGGTGACCAGCATCAAAGTTGGACAGGACAATCGGGCATCATCCCTGGATGGCGGCTGCCATCTTTGGGGTGAGGTGGGGCGGATGAACAGGCCTGCACAGCAAGTTGGAGGAGCAGCTGGATGTAATGGTGTCTTCCTCTTTGCTCCGAGCCATGAGCAGTGGCTGCAGCAGTGGTGGTGGCCAGCACTGTGAAACAGAGCGGAGGGGGCAGGAAACTCAATGCATCACACAAGCGAGGGGCTCTGTATCCAGCACGAGACAGACAGTTAACATAGTGGTTCTGCCGACGTGCTTGATACGGGATCGTCACTTCGGGTGTTAAAGGGATTTTTCAGGCAAAAGGTTAAGGTCCAGTGTTGTGCCTCCTCTCAGCTCGGCACACTGAATGAGGAAATATACTTCCTAATCTGCCTCTCCAGCACCACTGTGCCAATATGGGCCACCAATACTATCTCGAGGAGCTAGTGCAGACGACAACCTCCTCTGTATTGATGGCTTGAATGGCACTCTCAGAGCTCCCATTTGCTGAAAAAAAGTCCTGAACATTAACATTGCTATAAGCAAATTAATGTCTGCAACCCATCAAACTGCTGCTTCCCCCATGCATGAGAAATTACCAAAATTAGGCCAAGCTACGTGTCGAGTTCAAAACTGTGTGCTTTACATATACCATAGTAAAAAAATAAGTTTTTTTTTGTTGTGCTGCTAGTTATTACTTTATTACTGCCAGCACATAGTGTGATCAGGAAAAGGGAGTGATAGATGCTGCAGTCTGTCAGTCTTTCATAGCTGCAAAGAGAGGCAGACAATCAGGACGTCTGGGGAGGGAATGGGGGTGTTTCCTGTCCTGGTCCCCTGAAGAACCAGGTCAGTGGGGTGGAGTCTAAAAGCGGAATTGAAAAGTGATTTCCTCACTAAGACACAGATATAGCAGGAAGGAGAGAGCTGGAGGAACTCAATGTAAAGCAAGCTACTGATATTTATTGTTTAGCTTTTGACTTGCTAATTACAATAAACTATCATAGGATAAGTTTCAGCCTCCTAAATAATTTTCCAGACTAAAAAAACCTGGATCCTGGACGAGATCCCCAATTATTAATATCATGTTTATGAAAAACTAAACGTTGAAAGAAAATGTTGATTATGAAAAATTATCAAAACGCCCCTTTCTAAAAATCTTATAACCTACAAGACTATGGGGATTAGCCATAGTCTTGCCATTTTTCACAGGCAGGCTAAGGTTGGAGAGGCAGGTGAAGCTTTTCTCAATTACCACAAAATAAGTGAATTAGAAATAATTTGTAAACACATATAGAAAATGTATAATAATTCCGTATTTAAAATGTTTACAACAGAGATACAACAATAGTTGTTAAGTGGATTCTTAACGTGCAGATTTCTCATTCCCAAAAAGTCCCAAGAATTTAGTATATAAGCAGAGACCTAAGCCATTTGGGAATATTTGTGTGTGTCGTGATCCGAAAGCACATGCACGACAAGTGGAAAATGTCACCAGTGCGTCCTTCACCCAAAATCACAGGTTCTTACCAGATTCCGGTGGTTTACAAGTGCCCTAAAATCAACAGCTGAAGTTAATCCATCACTCCTTGTCAAGCGCGATATAGACTTCAAGCACAATGATTAAAATATTGTGCATAGGATCCCGTATAATGAAAGGCAATTTGGGGATACAAAAAAGAAAAAAAAGACACATCTAGGGTAATATTGCACAAATACCTTTGATATTTATTCTGAATAAAATGTACTCACAAAATTAAAAGAGCTTCTCAGCAAGTAAAAAGGCAGGTGGCTCTCAAACCCCTTCGAACCTGGCCAGATTCAATTAGAACAAAATCCTAGGAGAAAGCCGACATGTCCCATATCCCGCCGCCGACATGTTTCGTTGTCTACAGCAACTTTAACGAGGCTGGCATGGCAGGATTAAAAAGTTTAAATAACTTACTAGTGATCCGGGCATAGACGTGAGGGGCGGCCGGCCGCAATTAAAGACATGGCACTCACTCCCAAGCCGCTGCTCTATTCGCATCACTGGTAGAGAGGAAGCTCCCTCCAATCATAATCCACTGCCTAGATTCGTCACAGGGGCTACCTGTCATCAAGACGGAGGGTGGGGTCTCTTCTCCCAAGCCCCGTTCTAGATAGCCTGCATAAACGGCTTAGCAGCTGTGACCATGCTCACACCGCTCGCAGGCGTAAAAGCAGTATTCACAAAACGGCACTTACATGAACTCCGTAAACCGACAGACCGAGCATGCGCTCTGTAGGCCCAATGCTACCTTAAAGACCTAAAATAATTTTTCGCAGTGCATCAAATCTGAAAGATCTCTTGACTAGAAGCAATATAGAACTCCCACGCCCTGTATCGTTAACCACCTATCGCTTGGTAGGTTTTTACAGATGTGGGAAATGTGCAGGGTGTAAAACAGTTTAAGGAGTTTAGGGATGATAGGTCTGGCAAGGTCTGTAAGGTCACGCAATTCATCTCTTGTCATTCCAAATATGTAGTTTATCTAATACGGTGCCCTTGAGGCTTATTATACGTAGGTAGAACTACATGGGAATTACGCATCAGGATACGTGAGCATATATATATATAATATAAAACGTGGATACGACCTGCACAGCCTTTCAGCCCGCTTTAAAGAACCCCACTCCTGTGACCCCAGTCAGATGTCATTTATGGGCATAGACTGTGCAGTGAGACACTGGCGGAGTTCGAACCTGGCCCGAGAGGTTTCCCAAAAGGAGGGGAAATGGATTTACAATCTTAACACCCTGGCCCTGGCCGGCCTTAACATTGAGTTTGACCTGAACTGCTTTATTGACAATTCATGATGAGTGGGGGTTCATTATTGTCTAATGGAGGGTCTGCTTCTTTACATTTCTAACACACGTTTTTTATATATATTTATATATTTTTATATTTTCATATAATATGTGAATTTATTATTATGCGATTGGGTCTTTATGGATTTTACTTGATTCCCATTTTTATGAAATTGCTGTTATGTGTGCTATCATCCATTTTTTTAATATGTGTCATTAATAATCACATTCCGCTATGTGCTGCAACAATCCTATCCCCTTTAGTCATTTTACCAAGTGTGGCATGTTATAAAAGATATTGTAATTGGAGGTAGCTCTCATTGGCTCTTTGTAAACTCCTTTAAATTTTGCTTGCACCAAATACTGTCTGTACTATTACGATGCGAGCGGTGCGTGTCTGTCGGTTTACAGAGTTCACGTAAGTGCCGTTTCGTGAATACTGTTTTTACACATGCGAACGGTGTGAGCATGGTCACAGCTGCTCCGTCGTTTATGCAGGCTATCTAGAACAGGGTTTGGGAGAAGAGACCATGCCCTCCATCTTAATGAGGGGCTCCATAGCCCCTGTAATGTATCTAGGCAGAGGATTATGATTGGAGGGAGCTTCCTCCCTACTAGTGATACGGAGGGACTATCGGCGAATAGAGCCGCGGCTTGGGAGTGAGTGCCATGTCTCTAATCGCGGCCGGCCGCCCCTCACGTCTAAGCCCAGATCACTAGTAAGTTATTTCAGCTTTTTAATACCGCCATGCCACCAGCCTTGTTAAAGTTGCTATAGGCAATGAAACGCATCGGCGGCAGCTTCCTTCTAGGATTTTGTTCTAATTGAATCTGGCCAGGTTCGAAGGGGTTTGGTGAGAGCCACCTGCATTTTTACTTGCTGAGAAGTTCTTTTAATTTAATTTAATTTTGTGAGTGCATTTTATTCAGAATAAATATCAAAAGGCATTTGTGCAATATTACGCTAGATGCGTTTTTTTTTTTTTGTATCCCCAAATTGCCTATGCATGTGCTTTGGGATCGCGACACACGAATATTTCCAAATGGCTTAGGAGCTCTGTGCTTATATACTAGAAATAATTTGTATCTATCTATCTAAAAACATCCTTCCAAAATCTATCTAAAACATCCTTCACCCTGCATTCTACAGGCTAGGGCCAAGTGATTTTTAATATGGTAGATATTTTATTTTATAAGTTAAAAATAACAGCCACCTATTGACCACATTGACAAATTAGCCTCCCCAAATTTTGTAACCTCAAACAAATACCGTTTTGTGAGTACTGACCTTTAAAACAGATATTATGAGTGTGACATACACTCCGCTTCAAATCTTCATGACATTTGGGTTATTCTCCAGTAGAGGGCGAACTTCTGCAGAGATGAATGCAAAAAAAGGAGCTCCTCCCAGTCCATAAATACCTGGGACCTCCCACCAATTTCCCAGTGTAAGAAAGCAGTAAGGGGACGAGGAAGAACCAAATATAACAATACTAACAACCAAGAAACAATGGTTCACCATATAAAGGATCCAAAATACCAAAAGGGTGGGGTGAAGCGGAGTGTATGTCACACTCATAATATCCGTTTTAAAGGTGAGTACTCACAAAACGCTATTATTCCAAGTGTGACATTCCGCTTCAACTCTTCATGACATTTGGGACATCCAATAGCAGTGTCCGTCATGGGTGGGAACCATAAACAGTAAAGAATGCACCAACTTAAACCACTGCAGCTTGCAGAACCTTGCAGCCAAAAATGGCATCCGCTGACGCCCGCTTATCAACCTTGTAAAACTTGGAAAAAGTATGAACGGAAGACCAAGTAGCAGCCTTACAAACTTGTTCAACAGAAGCCTGGTGCTGAAAAGCCCAGGACGCACCAACAGCACGAGTAGAATGCGCAGTGACCCTAAAAGGGGGAGTCCTCCCCTTAGCAGAATAGGCCCCAACAATGGCCTGACGAATCCATTTGCTAATGGTAGACTTGGCGCCCGCAGGCACAAAAAGGCATCCGTCTTGCGGAAAGAAGAAGTAGTCACCAAATAGTACTTAACACAGCGAACCACATCCAAATTGTGAAAAACCCTCTCCTTGTCATTGCTAGGCTTAGGACACAAGGAAGGGAGAACAATATCCTGATTGAGATGGAAAGCAGAAACCACCTTAGGAAGGAAATCTGGCTTAAAGCGAAAGACCACCTTGTCCTGGTGTCTTTCAAAGTAAGGGGCCTGAATTGACAGAGCCGCCAACTCAGAGACACGCCGAACAGAGGTAATAGCCACCAAGAAGGCAACCTTTTGTGTGAAAACAGAAAGAGCAATATCCTGTAACGGCTCAAAAGGAGGACCCTGGAGAGCCGAAAGAACCAAATTCAAATCCCAAACAGGAACCATAGCCTTCTGAGGGAGTCGAACATGAGTGACCCCCTGGAAAAAAGTCTTAACCAGCGGGTGTCAGGCAAAAGATCTTTGGAAGAAAACAGACAGAGCAGAGACCTGCCCTTTCAAGGTACTAAGCTGGAACCCAAGATCCAGACCGTGCTGAAGAAACTCCAAAATCCTAGGGATTGAAAACACCCTGCAAGGCAAGGCCCTAGCCTCACACCAGTCAATATAGGACCGCCAAGTCCTATAGTAAATGCCAGAAGAGGACCTCTTCCTATCCCTAATCAAGGTCTGAACAACAGCCTTCGACAAACCTTCCTCCTTCAGAATGAAGGTTTCAGCAGCCAAGCCGTCAAAGCCAGCGTTGGTAAATTGGGATAAAGTAGTTGACCCTGGGATAACAGATCCGGAAACATGGGAAGCCGGTACTGATCTACCGCCAGCCTTACAACGTCTGCGTACCAAACCCTTCTTGGCCACCTTGGAGCCACCAGAATTGCTGGTGCCCCTTCCAGAGCCAGTTTGCAAACTACCTTGCCCAGCATGGAGAAGGGAGGAAACAGGTACAGAAACCCCAGATCCTTCCAAGCAAGGGACAAGGCATCCACTGCCAGAGCTAGAGGATCCTGAGATAGAGACACAAAGGCCGGGAGTTTGTGATTGTGCCGTGAGGCAAAGAGATCCACCTCCGGAGTCCCCCACTTGCGACAAAGAGACCGAAAAACCCTGGGGTTGAGAGACCACTCTCCTTGGCGAGAGAACCCCCTGCTCAGGGAGTCCGCCTCCGTGTTCTCCACTCCCGGAATGTAGATTGTCGAAATGCAAGGAACATTTCTCTCCGCCCAATGCAGGATCAGAGTGACTTCCCTGAGGGCACTCCTGCTGAGAGTCCCTCCTTGGTGATTGATGTAGGCTACCGCCGTCCGGTTGTCTGATCGAATCTGAACCGGAAGACCCTGTAAGTGCGATGTCAGCCGTGACAGGACAAGCCGGATGGCTCTGAGCTTTAAGACATTGATGGGGTTGTGAGCCTCCTGAGGACCCCACACCCCGCTGAACTGATGACTTTTCCAGAAACCTCCCCAGCCCGACAGGCTGGCATCCGTGGTAACCATCTCCCAGCGAGGAACCAGAAAGGATCTGCCCCTCAACAGGTTGCTCGACTCCAGCCACCACCGAAGGGACTGCCGAACCCTGGGAGACATCCTGAACGGTTGATTCAATGACAGCGGACACCTGTCCCAATGCGTCAATAGATGAAGTTGTGAAACTGCGCAAACGGGACCACCTCGAAGGAGGCCACCATCAATCCCACCAGTTTCATCCCCTGTCGGATAGAGGGGCAAGGATTGGCCAGAAGAAGGCGGATCAGATCCTGAATCCCCTGCACCTTGGTCTGGGGTAGAAACACTCTGGCCCGAATGGTATCCAGATTCATGCCCAGGAATGAAATCACCCGTGATGGCGAGAGAGAGGACTTGGGGCAGTTGATCACCCACCCGAACATCTCCAGGGTCGACACCACCTGGTGGGTGTCCAGCTCCGCCTGACGGAGGGAAGAAGCTGAAATCAATAGGTCTTCCAGATACGGCACAATGCGAATTCCCTGAGCTCTGAATAGGGCCATTATGCCCACCAGAATCTTGGTGAAGACCCTCGGCGCTGAGGTCAACGCAAAGGGAAGGGCCACAAACTGAAAATGTTGATCGTTCACCGCGAACCTGAGGAATCTCTGATGTGCTGGAAAAATTGGAACATGCAAATACGCATCCTTGATGTCTATGGATGTCATGAAATCCCCTTGACGAAGGGAATTGATGGCCGAGCGCAGAGTCTCCATGCGGAACTTCTTGGTTATGATGAATCTGTTGAGGACCTTGAGGTCCAGAATGGGTCTTACAGAACCTTCTTTTTTGGGGACAGTGAAAAGATTGGAGTAGAAACCCCTGCCTCTCTCCGACGGAGGCACCGGGCATACAACTCCCATGTCCAGAAGGTTTTTCACTGCTAACAGGAGCCCCTGTGCAGCCTAAGGGTCCAAGGGCACCCGAGACCTTAAAAATCTTGGAGGAGGCAAGTACTCGAACTTCAGTTTGTACCCGGAGGAGACCACTTCCAAGATCCAATTGTCTGTGACCTCCCGGGCCCAGACCTGGAAGAAGAGCCGCAGCCGTCCCCCACCCGTGCAGGTGAGGGCGCCCCTTCATTGCTGAGCTGGTTTACCCACAGGCTTGGGCTTGGAACCCCAGGCAGAAGCAGGACGGGCCCGACCTCTGCCCCTGTTCCAGGAAGAGCCTCTGACCCCCGAGAAGGCCAAACCTCTGCCAGCTCTGGCACCTCGAAAGGAAGGATTGAAAGAGCCTGCCCCCCAAAAGGGACGGTGCTGTTTCTTCCGCTGAGGTAACTTATCTCCCTTTGCTACAGCATCCAACTTATCTCCAAACAGCCGCGTACCCAAGAAGGGAAGAGCTGTGAGTGATTTCTTGGCCGCAAAGTCCGCAGTCCACTGACGGAGCCATATCGAGCGACGCATGGCCACCAATAAGGCTGAAGTCCTACTACACATAACAATAGTGGCTTCCATAGCAGCCAGGACAAAATCCATGAACAATTCAAATCTTTAAAGCGTAGTGAACTCAGCGTTGGCCGGATCAAGGTGAGCGTCATTTAACTAGTCCCTAATCAGAGACCTAGCAGCCACAGACACTAGCGCAGATGCACAAACAGGCCGCAAGGCCGAGCCAACACTGGCAAAGGCATGGCATGCCATCTGATCAAGGCGTCTATCCTCACCATCCTTTAGGGATGTGGCGTCTGGGGTGGCGTCTGGGGGTTTTGGTCAACCCCAAAACTGGCGCATCGACCTCGGGAGGAGAAGCCCAGCGCTTAACCGCTTCCACTGGGAAAGGATACTTCTTATCCCATCCCTGAGGAACACCCAGAAGCCGACTAGGTTTCTCCCATTCCCTAAGGATCAGTGCATCAAAATGACCCTGGGTAGGGAACTCCAAACGAGGCTTGTGGGCCCCAGAAAATTCCCCCTTCTTGAGAGGGGGCGCCTCAGGCGGCGCAATATCCAAAACCTCCAAGAGATGTGACAAAACCGTGGCCGTGTAAACAGCATCCCCCAGTGCCTGCACAACATCAGCCTCGCCAAACCGTACATCGTCAGCCTCTGACTCCTCATACAATTCCCCCTCCTCTAACAGGGAATAATCCGACATATCAAATTAATCATCATCAATATCCCAAGTCGCCTGGACCGACAACAAATGTCTCTTTTTAGCCTGGGCCTTCTTGCCCACCGCACTAACCATAAATTTCTCGATGCTGGCCAACCTAGCACAAACATCGGAATGCGACTCCCCGCTGGCACCAATGTCACTTGGGGTACGGATAAGGCGGGGAGGGGAAGGCGATGAAGCGGGGGCGCAGACCCAGAATGCTGGGCACCCGACTGCCGCGATATGGCCTTTTGTGCACATGGTATACAAATAAGCACATTCTCACCCGTAAGGGATGCTCCACAACCCACACATGGCCGGGCTTGTCCCAGAGGGAGCCCGAGCCCGGTATACTGCGGAGCCTCCATATGGTGATTCTTGTGGTCAGTCGCAAGACCGCAGGGAATTTAAGCAATAAGTAACCCAGGATGCCCCTTAAAAGTCCCAGTGGGAGGATTTGAGGTGAGCAATCTAAGCCTAGGGACCCCAGGACCAGGAGGAACCCCTTAAAAAGCCCATACACAAAGCAATCTGAAACACACAAGCAATAATACAATCACACTGAAGAAATAACTAAAAAATACCAATATATTAATATTGATACACAATACAACCATATGCTTAGAATATTCTATAATTAAAAATATCTATATATCCATATGAAAGCACAAAAACATGAAGAGGCGCCCCCCCCCCCGCTCAAGGAGGGCCCCCACAGAAGCTAAGGAAGTGGCCGCACAGGCGCTTACTGCCCGAGGAGTTAATCAGAGCAGCAGCCAGATCAATCACACAAGATGGCCCCCGGAGAGTCACACGAGCAGAGCAGTGGAAGAAGGGGGGCGTGCTAGCGCCGAACGCGCGCTCGTCAGGCCACGCCCCCTCCCAGCAACGCGGATCCCAGCCCTGGCCCGCATAATCGCACCAAACGAGGGGGTGGGGATACCGCGGCCGCGCCGATGGCCCGGTCCCGCCCCCCCACCTAACACAGCCTGAGGGAGAGAAGCTCCCCAGGCTGAGTAAAAAAGGTAAAGAGTGAAGGAGACCACAATCAACCCCAGTCAGCACCAACACACACACAAGTGAAAGACACACACACACTCACACAGTGCTTCAGTAATTAAACAACCGTGGGTGAGGCCAGCCCCCCCCGGAGGGAAGGAAGGGACTCGGAAGGGGGGGGGGGGAATCCAAGCCGGAATCCGGTCATAGGGATTAAGGGACAGGGCATCCCATACCGGGATCACCAACCCGGACAACCGCCTACCCCTTGCAATGGGGTCTCACAGTGGAGCAAGGCTCCTACAACACCCATGAGGTGCTGCCTACCCTCACCAGGACCTGCAGCCAAGGCTGGGAGGCTCAAATAGGGACAATTTAGAAAAGGTCCTGGCAGCAATAGGGACAAAAATGGCCAGGCAGAGCCCGGCCTTACCTGCAAGTAAGAGAAGTCTTCATCTTCTGTCTTGCTCGCCTTCCTGCAGAGAAAGAACTGGCAAACTGGTGGGAGGTCCTAGGTATTTATGGACTGGGAGGAGCTCCTTTTTTTGCATTCATCTCTGCAGAAGTTCACCCTCTACTGGAGAATAACCCAAATGTGAGTTGAAGCGGAGTGTATGTCACACTTGGAATATAAATAAAACGTGTATATCTACATCCCTAAAAAATTGCATCTCACCTGTAGATTTCCACCATCACATGTGCTGAGAATCTTGATTTAAATATAGAAGAAATATAGTTGTGTGCTAATTGAGAAAAGCTCTGACTTCCTCTCCAAACTCAGCCTCTCAAGACATATGCAAAATCATCTGGATAGCCATTAGCGTTAGAATTTTTCGGTTCACCCACGGACATGCAGATTTTTTTTTCTCTTTTTTAGTTTAGAGGAAATCTGGTTGAATGATTTTTACCTTACTGCATCGGGCAAGAAGTTGAAGCAGGAATACATTGTATGAGAGCTGTAGACCATCATGCCATTTAAGGACTTTGGGCTTTTTTTCCCCAGGTATGTGGCAGAAACGTCTGTGTTAGAATAAAGTGCTTAAAAAAAAACAAAGAAAAGAGGTGAAACATTGTTTTATTACTGACCAAGATATTTGCGGTTATGTTAAACATTCCATGATAATATCTTGTAAAAGCTTATACACTTGTACCTGACTCACTATATATACAGTTTGAATAATAGGGTTTCACCTACACATAACTTTGTATCATGTTTTGCAAGATGACTTACCGGTAACTTATTGTGTGTGCTATTGGTAAGAATGTATTTATTCATCCCTTTTTTTCACTACGTTTTGTAGTTATTTATCATGATCTTTTTGCACAAGACACTTTAGGCTGTGCTGTAACATGCTGTTTCTTAGCACATTATTCAGCAACCATAGATGGGGATAGGTTAGATTATTAATAATTATTTTTTATGCTGGCATAAAATGTTCAGCCTAAGGCTCCCTTTTCATATTTAGATATACTTCCTATTGGGGACCCCAATCCATTCATATATTGCTATATCTATTGGTATATTTATTGATTGATCGATTTTTATCTATTGTACTGTAAAGGGGCAGGAGCGGTCTTTTTTAGAACTGTATATTTTTTGTGTGTTATTTGTTGGTTTTAAGGTATTTTGCATAGATTCTTCCCAAATAAAATTGATTTATATTTGGATATGTGGTGCTCCTTTATTTGTGGGTAGGTGGCGAGTTATCTTCTCCCTACCTCCTTTTTGCTTGTAAATTGTTGAGTAAGCACACGTAATTAACTGAATATTGGTGGTGCAGTCCTTTGTTTGGTTCATGTATGGCACAGACATCTTGGGCATAGAACCAGACGCAGTAAGGAAGCTAGCTCAACAACAGTTTGCAGATGGAATTGCAACAGACCAATTTAGTCAAATCATGAAGTGCACTAGTTGTCTTAAAAGAGAAGAAGTACAGAAAGTCCTTACCTAAAAATAGCAGCACTAGATCTGCACAACTGCTGAATATGATGTATGTGTTGAATAACCCATGGCGTGCTGTTAGTTACATTCGACTAAAGATTGGTGAGGCTTTTAAAATCTAACTGAAAAACCCTCCCTGTGTTTGAATTTCTTTACAAATTACATTCACATGGTTTGTTAGTAGAAACATCCTTCATGCTACAAAGCAGCAATAGCTCAACTCTATTGCAGGGGGATTGTTTATTTTTAGAAGAATTTCAGCAAATAATTTCATGTAGGCTGATCTTTTAAACTGCATTCTAGTAATGTCTAAATCTGTGTACATCTGTGTGATAGTGCTACATACTGTAGCAATACAAGAAAACAATACAATGGCATTGGGTGCTAGAAAGGCTTCCTGTTCTAACTCCTACATATACTTTTCTCCTCCATCCATTCCAGATGGAGATTCCAGATTCCAGACGTCCAGAAGTACTTGCAGATGGGCGTTTGCCCCTAGGGGGTGCTGACTGCAAGATCAAAAGATGTAGCTCCTCCCGCCCCCTATAAAGTCAGCTGCCTGTCTATCCAGTCCCCAGTTCTTCATCTTGCAGTTGGCTGCATAAGATCGCTATTCACTCTCTCAGAATTTGGCAGCAGAGCGGGGCCACCTAGCCTGTCGGCCGCTGCAGGACCCTATTTCCATGAATCTCTTCTGATCCATCCTTGCCTCCCAGCCTTGGCTGCTACAGGGATCCGTGTACGGTGGGGTGAACACCGGAGTCTGGGGCGTTCTGTGAGAGCACATGGCTCTGGGCCGCAGACTTTAATAATAAAAAGTAGTCAGCCACAGGCTTTATGGTGAGCCTGATGGGGAACCACATATATATTTTCATATATTCCCTCCCTTCTCCCACTTATTTTAATGATGTGTGTGTGTGTGGTGCTGTGCTTGGTGCTACTTTGGGAGCATTGGAGAGCTCCATCGCTGTAGCCGCTCCTTACACTTCTTACCTCCCTCATTCCCTCTCTAGCTCTCAGCCCGGGGTGCACGCTGGCAGACTTGCCACGCGGGCTCACGCATCTGCGGCTTCTCTCGAGCGGTGGGGGGGATGGGGGGGACCGCCGCCATGTCAGGCGGCGCTCGTGGCACGGCACTGTGTCTGATGGCGCGCCGCGGGGGGTCAGAGTCAGGCGGCGGCGCGTAGGCTGACGTCGCGCCAGTGACGCCCCCCCCGGCGGATCCTTCTGGAAGCGCTGCGGTGTTACCACGCCTTCAACAGTGCCGACGGCTGTGGACCTGCTAGCGCTGCTTGGCCCTCGCCTGTGATGGGGAGACAGCATTCGCTCTGTCTCCTGGCGTTGTGAGCGGCGGTCGTGAGTCCTTTTGCTTATATTTTCTTAAGGGGATATGGGAAGACATTGTACTTTCTCATGATTGCATGTATTTTCTTATATGTTAATGTATGACATTGGTGTCATTTGGTAATTGCTGTCTTTTCTCTTTTGTTTTAGATTGTGGGCTTAAGGTTGAGGGTTGTGGCTCCTCCTGGTCCCCATTATTAAAAAGAGGGATCAGCTATTAGGCTTAGGCCGTTAGTGTCTTGTAGCCTTATTGAATGTTGTTATTTAGAATCACCATAATGGAGGCATCAGGGGATAGTAAGCCGGGCACCCCACTTGGGCAAGACAAGCTCTGCCCCTTGTGCAGACGGAATCCCCTGGGCGCATTCAGCACGATTTGTTCCACTTGCACTAGAGGCATTGCTTTGGACCATGAGTGGGCGGTCGCTCCTGACCCTAGCCCGGCGTTACCACCGGCCTCTCTGGATCCTCCGCTGCTGCAGTCAGCCCCTAGTGAAGGGGGAGCCAGCAAGGGGTCACATGCTGATTTTACACACAGGCTGGCTAGCCTCGAGAAACAGATCTAGTTGGCAGCCCCTAAAAAGGCTTCACGTAAGAAGCAGCATCTGGAGCCGGTTTACTCGGATAATGATTTCTATGATTCCTTGGGATCTGCGGAGGAAGGCGAGTTGCCAGATGACTCACTCTCAGCGGCGGAGCTGCTTTCCGCTGGAGACGACAGAATCTCTGGTTCCTCCTCGGATGAGGATTCCTGCCTTCTGAATGATATGAAAAGTTTGCTCTCATTCGTTTTTGATACCTTGCATATTGTTCCTCCCAGAAAGGAAAAAGGGTGATTTATTTATGCCCGAAAGGCAACGGCGGGTCTTTCCTAAGCAGCCGCATTTTTCTAACATGATTCTTAGGGAATAGGAAAGGCCCAACAAATTACTATCAGTCCCTAAGTGCCTGGATAGGCGGTGCCCTTTCCCTGCTTTGGTTCAGTTATGGTCTCACCCTCCCAAGGTGGACCCTCCGGTGTCAGGATTGTCCACCACTGTTATGCCATCGCCTGACAATGCTTCCTTACGTGATGCTGCAGACAAACGCATGGATCAGTTGCTTTTCCATGCTTTCACCTTTGCTGGTGCTCTTTTTTGTCCTGCTTGTGCCTCGGCAATTGTTTCGCTAGCCAACAGGAGAAAGTTTAAACACCTTGTGGCTTAGACTAAATCTCGTAAACGGGCAGAGGAGTATAATGAACTCAAGGCCTGCTTGGATTTCATCGGCCTTGTTGTTACTGCCATGGATGATGTGGTCAGGCTTGGTGCCAGTATTTTGGCCTTGCTTGTAGCTTTACGCTGCTCGCTGTGGTTAAAGCAGTGGTCGGCTGATACGGCTGCCAAGAAATCCCTCACAAGTCTACCTTTTGTGGGAAGCCGGCTGTTTGGTGAGCGACTGGACTTTTTGATCAAGGATGGTAAGCTGCCTCAGAGAAGAAAGCCTGCTCTGTCCTTTCGGAACCCCTCTTCTTATTAGTCCTTTCGGGGAGGAAGAAGTTCTTCAATTCCCAGTGCCCACAAAGATACCTGGGGCAGAGGTAGGTCTTGCAGCCGGCCAAACCCCTCCTGGGGAGCTAAGCCCAAACCCCCAGCAAAGCCTACTCAGGCATGAGGGGGCGCCCTCACCTATACGGGTAGGGGGACAGCTTCTGCTGTTTGCTCCGATCTGGAGACGTCACATCTTGAATCGGTGGATTCAGGAGCTGGAGTCCTCCGGTTACAAGATAGAGCTGGCAGCCAGGCCACCCACGAAACTCCTATGTTCAAGGATTTCCCGAAACCCGCTAAAGGCTCAGGCTTTGAGAATACCTGTTCAACACCCCTTGCGGATAGGTGTGATTTGCCCTGTGCCCCAGCAGGAACAGGGTCAGGGGTTCTACTACAACCCGTTCACGGTTCCCAAAAAGGACGGAACGCTGCGGCCGATCTTGGACCTGAGGGGTCTCAACAAATTTGTAAAGGTCACACATTTCCACATGGAAACGTTGCGGTCGGCGGTGAGATCACTTCACCCCAGCGACTTCATGACCATGGTGGATATCAGGGACACTTATCTGCACATCCCGATTTTCCAAGGACATCAGAAGTTCTTTAGGTTTGCACTGGAGGATCAACATTACCAGTTTGTAGCTCTCCCCTTTGGCATATCCTCAGCTCCCCACGTGTTCACCAAGGTGCTGGCGGGCATCATGGCTATCCTGAGGAGTCAGGGTATTCATGTGTTACCCTATCTAGACGACCTATCTAGATGACCTTCTGCTTTCGGCCCGGTCCCTTCAGGAGGCCGAGAGCGACACCCGGACTGTACTGTCAACCCTAGAGGCCTTCGGTTGGGTGATCAATTACCCCAAGTCATTTATCACGCCTTCAACAGTGAGATCCTTCCTGGGAATGACGCTAGACACCAGTCAGATCAAAGTCTTTCTGCCACAGCAGAAGGTTTTGGGACTCCAGACGCAAGAGCAGGCTTTGCTGGCTTGTCAACAGCCATTGGTACATCTGGGGATGAGATTGGTGGGCCTAATGGTGTCGTGCTTTGACGAGACAGTGCCCTTCGCCCAATTTCACATGAGACCTCTACAGTTGAACCTGCTGACCGTCTGGAATCGGTCGCAGGAATCTCTGGAACAAGTTTTTGCTGTCGCCCCCTGGCCAGGCAGTCCCTCTAGTGGTGGTTGGACTCTCTGAACCTGCTGGTAGGCAAGTCCTTCCTGACTCCCCATTAGGACATAGTTACCACGGATGCCAGTCTTACAGGATGGGGAGGCGTTTGGCAGACCCAGAAGATCCAGGGTCAGTGGGTTCCGAAGGAGAACCGGTTACCTATTAATCTCTTGGAGCTGAGAGCAGTTCGGTTGGTTCTTCTACGCCTGACTCCCCATTTAAAAGGCCATGTGATCCAGGTCCGCTCAGACAATCAGACAGCTGTGGCCTACATCAACCACCAGGGCGGGACTCGGAGCAAGAGATCCTTCAAAGGAGGTAAGCCAGATTCTGACTTGGGCAGAAGAGAATGTTCCCTGCATCTCGGCGGCTTACATCCCCGTGGTGGAGAATCAGGAGGCAGACTCCCTGAGCAGGAGTTCCTTGCGCCTGTGGAAATGGTCCCTCAGCAGCAAGACTTTTCCGCTGGGGTCAACCAGACGTGGATCTTTTTGCGTCCAGACACAATCACAAGCTCCCAAGTTTCGTCTCTCTCTTAAAAGATCCTCTGGCCATAACAGACGCTCTGGCGATTCTTTGGATGGAGTTCAAATTTCTGTATGCATTCCCTCCGTTTCCGCTCCTGGGCAAAGTGCTGCGCAAGATAGCCCAGGAGGAGGTGCCAGCCATCCTAGTGGCTCCTCGCTGGCCAAGGAGGAGTTGGTTTGCGGACATAAGGCTCGATTCAGAGACACATTCATCTGCACTTCCGTAGCTGTCTGTGAAAGTTTTAGTGGGTGTTTGTCATTTTTTTGCTTTTTTTCGTTCATTTTTCATTCGTACGAACGTTCGGGAAAATGTGTATATGCGCTGATCTTAATTAGTCCTTAGCATGTAAACCTTTATTTTCCCACACATCCATATAATTGCTATATTTTTTTAGACTTATGTCCTTTGTGAATTATATTTGGATTGTTGAACTTGAATCTTAATTTGTTGTAGGAGTTCTTGTTTTAGTCGGTTACCTTTGCTTTGTGTAATTATTTTATATTTGGTTGCAGGAACCGCAAGATGTGCCACTCGCACAACATACAAGCAGTGTTTGGTCCAGCTATGCGATTCCTCAGTGTTCTTGCAGGGCATCCAGGGTCGTCCCATGATGCTTATATATTGCAGAGCTCCGGCTTATTTCGTCAGTTTGAGTCAGGAGAATTATCTGATGGATGGCTCCTGGGTAAGTTTGCTCACATTCCATCAATCCATTTTCACTGTATGGCAATGAATATAGTTGATGACTCATGACTTAACCTATGGCTGTTTTTAGCCCTTTATGACATGTTAAACAATATTGTAGCTTAGAATGTGTATTTTATGTTAGTATTTTAAAATTCTTTCAGGGGATTCTGGATATCCACTCCTGCCCTTGCTCCTGATGCCCGTTCTTTGAGTGCAGAATGCGGTCCAGGGGTTCTCTAATCGGGCACTATGCAAAACCCAGGCCGTGGTGGCGAGGGCTCTCTGGCTTTTGAAGTCCAGATTTAGGTGTTTGGACTATACGGGGGGGGGGGCTACTGCAGTATGACCCCAACAAGGTTATACCAATATTTTAATTTACGTTTTTTAACAGGGACCACACGTGCCAGAGTGGCACAACTGAGTGTCAGGGTCCTTCAGTTGGTGGGCGAGATGCAGGAGCTGCGCGACTCCTTGGGGACCACAGATGAAGAATAATGTTCTGTGGCTTGCCATTGCTATGTATTTAGTTTTTTATAGTTGTAAAAATTTAAAATTTTCAAAATATTTTAAGATTTTATATTTTATGATGGAATAAAAAAAAAAATGTTTCAGTGTCATTTCATTTACAAAATACATTAACACAAAACTAATGGGCCCAGAAATATTTAAAGGAGAATATTCACATGACCGAGAAGTGATTTGGGTAAGTTTTAGAGGGATAAAATGGAAGAAGAACCTAACCGCGAAGTGGTTTGGGTGAGCTTTAAGTGTCCAAAAGGGAAGATGAAGGATAGTGCTAAGTGATTTAGCTAAACATTGTAGTAGAAGTGAGGGTGGCAAATATGTAGGCAAGCACTTTAATGAGTTAAGTTTGTAGTGCGCAGGCGCAAGATCGTAAGGATTTCTGTCTGGACGATTATTGAAAAAGGGAAACAGAAACTAATGGGAAACAAAGGATTCGTGGGAGGATACGATGGGAAAATGGCAAAAACGAAAGCCTACATTGTAACATGAGAAAATGAAACGGAAAAGTCACGCTGGAAAATGACATCCTCGTATTCGTACTCTGCCGTACGAACGGACGGAAACTTTACAGAAAGATTGTAATGCATGCATAGAATCGCTCACACATACTGTATATACGAGAGCGGGAATATTTAAAAAAAATAAAAAAACAGATCGGCACTAAAACGAAAGTATTTTTTTGTCTCTCTGAATCAAGCCTAATGTCAAAACTATCAAATTAGAGGTAGAACGCTTGACACATTTTAATAGAGTTAAAATAAGTTAAAACCTGGCAAATAACAAATATGTTGAAGCAGACCTATGGATGTCCTGTAGGAAACTCTACTGCCACTGACTTTTGTTCTCACCTTACCACATCAAGTGGGAAATCTACTTTTCCCTGGGCTCAGAAGGCAATACACCTTCAGCTACAGTAGTTACTGCAGTAAAATCTGCAGACTATGTATAATAAATATTTTGGGCACTAAAGGGTTGATTTGGCACCAGGGGAGAAAAAATTTTTAGGAGAGAAAACTGCCATTCACTTTCATTGTCTACTTCGAAAGCACTTCAGGAACCGGCTGTAAATTTTCACCTGGTGCTGAATCATACCCAAATTAGACAATGAAAGTAGAGTTTTCTCAACTGGTTCTTAATAGACCCTGATAAAACATATATACAGTACATAAAGCTGATGGCAACCAGCCTTAGTGGTTCAAAATACATTAAAAAGATGAAGATCTTACCTTTTCACAGCCGCTGCCTTGTGGGTCAGGTTCTTCAATACTCACCAACCTTAAAAGTCCGGCCTAGAAATGTGCTTGCTCATTCCCACAGCCTCATACAAACAAAAACGTGCATCGCACTGCCATTTACTGTAACAGCAGTTGAGGCAGATTTTTTATATTGCACTTGTAAGACATGTAAGTATTGAGTGTCTTACCTTCCTTGCTTTTCATTTCTGCTTTCAGGAGCTTTAGACAAACACAGGCACTGAGTAAGCAATTGGTGGCATCCACATCAGTACCCAAATGATTAGCAATTGTTGTTGCCGACATAGGCTGACCTACATCAAGCAATAAGTCAAAAACTCCCAGCTCGCATGCTGTAAACATGGCCTACAAGGAAAGACAATGCATTCATAATAATTATTTGAAGGAAGCTGCTGATTTCAAATGTAAAGTACAAATTCCACAAAGCATTGGTCCATGCAGGAAGGTCAAGTCACTTTAGGCCCACATACACTACTTGCAATTGAATTCATTGTCCAGGCAAAAAGACAACAAACTCCACACTCACCTTTTGTCCCCCAAAGATGATGTTAGTCTAGTGTTTCAGATCTTACCTGATCGCTAGATTCAGTCCAGCACCGCCCAGGCCCAATCATTAGTCACATCTACATTCATGAGAGTCAGTCCAGCTTTGGCTAGTGGACTAATGGGGAGTATTTAATCCTTACAGTTGTGGTTTAAGGTTTTATAATAAATGACAAACTAAAGATAATAGGCAGAGGAGGAAGATGTGTTAGAGTAGGGATGGTAGAATACCAAGTCACATCGCTTTTAACCCTTTAAGTGCCAGCCTACCTGGAGTTTTTGTCACACTCTGTTGCCAGACCATTTTGCACTATTTTGCGCTCCCCATGTTCAAATGTGATTTTTGAAGGGATTTCCCAGGAAAATGATATATTATTTTTTTCAGCAGTCTGAGCTTTAACATGAAATGTCTTGTTTGTAATTTTTAGGTGTATTCTCAATATTTTTTGGCGAAATGTGTGCAAAAAAATAATAAAAAATCTATTTTTTACAATTTGTAGTGTTTTTTTGTAATAAAAAATGTAAGTTTGTCAATAAAATCTTATTGCGTGTGAAATCCCAATTTCTCCCGGTTACAGCGGTACCACATATGTATAGGTAGACACTGTTCCTGCCCAGGAGATTCCCCCAAACTGAAACAGAGCTTTAGGGGATTTTCAGAAAAATTACAACTGTGATATGCGCTATGCGCACCTTGCAGTTTTTCCAGAAAAACAACCCTTTACATTTGAAATACCCCCCACAAACTATATATTCTCTGGAAGTACACACCTCAGGCTTTCTATTTGTACCAGGCTTGTTGATGTGGCCACAGTTTTCTAGAAGTAATCCCTCAATGTATTCTTTGGTTGCAAAGAGTTTCCCTAAAAAAAGGATAAAAAAGCAGAATCAAAGCCACATTTTCCTAAAAAAACGATATACAAACAAGAAAAAACAAGTATAATCTGAAAAAGCAACATCCCCCGAACAGAACGATACCCAACATGCATAGCTACTGTCAAGGGAAGAGTTGCCAAACACCCCAAAGTAAAGCATGAGCATAACGGTAATTTTTCTTGAAAATTTCAGCTCTGCAGACAAAGTGCGCACCTTGCGATTTTTCAACCAAAATAACCCTTTACATTTGGAATATCCCCCATAAACCATATATTCCCTGAAAGTACACATGTTAAGCTTTCTAAGCGTACCATGCTTGTTGTAGTGGGCTCATCTTTCTGGAGTTGATCCCTCAAAGAATTCTTTGGTTGCGCAGGGTTTCCCTAAAAAATGTATAAAAAAGCTGAATAAAAAACACCTTTTCCTAAAATATAAATATGCAAACAAGAAAAAACAAGCTAAGTCTGAAAGCGCAAGGTCCCCCGAACAGAACAATACCCAACATGCAGAGGTACTATTAACCCTTTTAATTGCCAGCCTACTTGAGATTTTGTCACCCTCTGTTAACAGGTCATTTTTCCCCATTTTGCGCCATGTTTTGCGACATTTTTGCTGGATTTCTCAGGAAAATTATATATATATACCGGCTAGCGCAGGTGACTTGCCATCCCCCCAGCCTTGAGAACTGGTATAAAAAAAACACAGGCACACAAAGAGAAAAAATATTTTATTATTTTTTTTTTAATACTTCCCATCCATACTGGAGCACTCTGTCCCTCGGCGATCACTGGCTTCTGCTCACTTGCTAGAAGCCTTTTATAGCTGCTGGATGACAGAACACAAAAGGGTTAATTAAAAAAAAATGACCCCCTCCCAGGGGGGGACCCCATTTTTTTTTTTTTTAAATCCCCCCAAAAAATGACGCAGGGTCCCCCCTACCCAGCATTACCGACCCGGGCCAGCTATGGGGGCTTGTAGAACAGGGTGCAGGGGCCAGTGTTGGTGGCCCCTGGCCCTGCAGGCTACTAGCCCACATAGCTACTAAGTGGCCCGGACCCTTCTGCCTCCCCCTGGCCGTTGTGGAGGCAGGTAATGGGGGGCTGGGGGTTAATGGCAAGTCACCCGCTTGGCGCAGGTGACTTGCCAGACCCAGAGCCTTGTGAGCTGGTATAAGGGGTCTCATGGACCCCTTACCAGCTCACAAAGGGTTAACTGTAAAAAAAAAAAAAACACACGTTAATAAAAAGTATTTTATTAAAAAAAAATTTTTTACTGTACTTACCTCCGATTGTAAGCTCTTGTCCCTCGCCGCTCTGATGACAGATGCTGGTGATCGGCATCTAGAGAAGGTCAGAGGATCTCCTGCCACCTCCTTCCCGGGCACCGATCACTGGCATCTGACAGCTGAGAACGCTGAAACCGGTGATTGGGGCCGTGATTATGCCATTAGGGGGCGGGGCTTAGCGGCAAGATGGCGGCTGCCATCGAGGAGGAAAGGGGAGAGAGCCTCCCAGGCTCTCTCCTGAAGATCCGTAAGTCCTGGGGGGGGGATCAGAGGCCCCCCAGGTGAAGAGGAGGGACAGCAGGAGCCAGCGCACATGCAGGTAAGTGAATGTCATTTTTATTTTTTTTTTTTTTTACAGTTAGCAGCTGCTGCTGCAGAAGCGGGGGGGGGGGGGCGGCCTACTCTCCTGGAGCCATCCGACCCCCCACGGGGGATCGGATGGCACCAAATTAAAGAGGAGACCCGGCCGGATCCAACAAGGGGTCAGGTGAGTATTTTTTTTTTTTTTTTGTGACGGAGAGGCAACCACGTAAATTTTACATGGCTGGCATTTAAAGGGTTAAAGCAACTCTGAATTGTAACAGGGCTCAATTTGATAGCAAATCTAAGGAATGCTTTTTATTTTTTTATGTTTTATTCTTATATGTTATAAACACATAGGGTGATGTGGATGTGCCAGCATAAGTCAATCTAAACCATCACCTCCTCTTCCTTCAGGACACAGAGTAGAGAGCAATGAACAGGCTCCCTTTACTTCGCCCTATACAAATTTAAGCAGTTAACATGGATTTTTTTAAAAGCAATTCAGATAAATCTAAGTCATGGCTGTTAAAAACATGAGGACATTTTGAAAATATTTGACACCGTACATAGGTTTGTGGGGGTATTTCAAATGTAAAGGGTTGTTTTTCTTGAAAAACTGCAAGGTGTGCATAGCAGTTGTATTTTATCTGAAAATCTCCTAAAGCTCTGTTTCAGTTTGGAGGAGACTCCTGGGCAGGAAAGTGTGTCTACCAATACATATGTGGTACCGCTGTAACCGGTAGAAATTTGAGTCTTTGAGTTTTTACACACAATATGATTTTGAGGCTGATTCAGTACTAACGCCATGTATTGCCAGATGCTTAGAGAGACCGCTAGTAGACGCTGTAAGCGGGTATCAGGCGCTGTAACAGAGCTTCTCAGTCACTGTAGTAACCTGGCCGCCATTGATGAATGTGATATGTGTTGGGCGCTCTAACAATAGTACAGCGCTGCAGCGAGCGAGAGGTAGCGCCAGCTCAGTGCTCTCAACACTCAGCAATCCACACCATATTGAAGACATATTTAACACTGTGACAATGAGACTCTAGTGCCAGACCTGTACATACAATTCTGCCTAAAAATATAAAATGAAAAAAAATATTAAAAGTGTTTGTTTGCAGGCCAGGAGAGGTCACACAGTGATTTGAGCAAAAAGGAAAATTGGGAAACATGCTTTTTATACACAACTAACGAAACCCCATTGAAATGTATGGGAGAGCGCTAAAAGCAACAGGTACTACATGGTGCTCCTGGGCCTAGAATGCCATCGCTATATGCTGAGCCGCCTGTTTTAATACATGTGACGCTACATTGCGCTCTTAGAGGCGCTCACCAGAATCACTTTCTTAAATGTGGTTCTGCCTGCCTGCCGCTCCGTTCTTAAATAACCCCCATAATTGCAAAACTCACATTTTGTATTACGAAACAAAAACTACAAATTTTTTTTGCACTGATTTCACCCAAAAGTATTGAGGAAAAAAACAATATATAATGCTCCTGGGAAATCCCTTCAAAAATCAGAGTTGAATGCCTTGTGTCCCTATATTTATTGCATATCTGCGCTCACTAGCCTCTATGATCTAGTTCCGCTTTATGGACATAAATAATGAGGAATGCACAATGGTAGCTGAGCCTGTTTACGACATTGCTTAATATGTGTGTATTGCCTAATAACATACTGTATTTCTGACAACCTGTTTGTTTCATTTTTCCGCCCGGATCCCCCGCTCTGTCACCCCCCGATTAGCATACTTACCCAACTTCGCTCCGTTGATCACCGCTGTAATGGACGCCCCGTGAGCCTGTGTACCGCTATCTTGAGGCTGGCAGATATGCTGGCTGAAAGATGGTTGGCTAGAGGCCGGGACGCTCGTCACCGGAAGTGTTGCCACCACCTTTGCGTCCTTGCATTTGAACTTTTGCATTCTCTGTTATTCACAATAGCAAGTGGCAGACGTATGTCAGTTTCTGCAACCCATTAACCCCTATGCTGCTTATGATCCCTGTAACTGCGATCATCCTATCCCAGAAGAAGCCACATTTACATGCAGCATTCAGGTTTTCTTCCAGAATCTTTGTGTATATATTGTATATAAATTGTAAATATGGTATATGGTGTTAACCCCTGCTAAATGAATTGTGTATCCTCAAGTATACCCAAAACTACTTTTGAATTGATCATACTTTATATAAATAAACACTTTTTCTATTTTGCATACAAACTAGAGTATCAGGTGTGCATGTATATTTAGTTGTTTACTGTGAATCAGTTAGGCCCATCAAGCATGCTTTATGTGGAGAAATATAAGAGTTGTGGAATAGACAGAAGATCATTTCTCTATATGTAGAAGAGGAGGGCTGCCCAGTTGTACACAAAGTGCTTCAAAAGGTCTGGAACTGTCACAACCATCAACCTTGTGGTCCAGTGAGTGAGTCACAATTTCCTAGCCTCATAGTCCACATTCTCCCTCAGTATCAGATACAGCCTAGCAGTAGAGAAGTATATCGATAATCTGTCTTGTAATACCCTATTAACAGGATTATCCCAGTTCTGTTCTGTCATATGTTGAGCCACTTTTTGAGCATAGCTGTCACGGGGACCTCGCACTCACCCGGCCTTCGGTCCCACGCCGGCTGCACTCGGTCGGCCGGAGTGCAGGCTGGGCGGCGTCTTCGGCAGGCGGCGGCTCGACGCCTTCTGTCCCCGGCCGCCGCTCGGCTGTTTCCGTCGCGAGTGGCTGCTCGGGCGGCTCCGTCACTGGCGCCGTCTGGAGCGGCCGCGTCCCTGGCATCGCGGCGCGCTCCTGACGCTCGGCATCATGCTCGCGCGCGCGCACTCAGGCTTTATGCCCTCCGGCGGCGCTGATAATAGTTTTTGAATAGTGCTTTCTAACTCTTGGACCCCAATGGGAGCATTTAAAACGATTCTCTGGTCTTCAGAGAGAGAGTAAGGTGTCCGCTAGCCCTATGTCTCCTGATTGAGTTGTGTAAATATTTTTTTATTCTTCAAATTTAGCCATAATATTTAGTTGGGAGGTGTATCTTGTGGAGGTCTCTGGGTCCCGGATAGCTGGGACTCACCTCCCTCGGATTTTGGAGTTAGCTAGATTTGCTAATAATGCTCCTGCTTTATTTCCCAATGAAAAAAAGTGACTCCACCTTTTGCTGTGCTAATGAAGCTAGATATGTATCATGGGAATATGTGGCAGCCTGCCATTCCTCCCTAGCCTTTTGAGTATTGGTTTCTAAGAAGATGCTGTATCCCAATGCTACTACGCTCTTCAAGAACTGGGTTTCATGAGATGCGTGTTTTTGCGTGTTATAGTTTGAGAAATAATATGTCCCCATAGGATGGCTTTGGCTGTGGACCATAACAGGATTAGTGTGTCCCAATGAGCCAAGTTGTCATCTATGAAGTCAGCATATCCTTTTCTCAAAGCATCTACAAATCCCAGGGAGTAAGCCAAGTAAGCTGGAAATCTCCATCTTCTTGCTTTGCCTAAGGGAGTGGCAAGCCTCATGAGTAGTGAAATCAGGGCATGATTATGAGAATGATGTTGTAAATTCTTGGTCAATAGTTGCCTAGGAGATTTTCTGCCACCAAAATGTGGTCTTATATGATTTGAAAAAACAAGTATAGTCCCATTCTGTGGGGTGAGACAGTCTCCTGGGATAAGCCAAGGTGGTGTTTACTAATAAGCAACCTAGGGGCGAGATGGAAGGAGGGGGGAGGATGTGGATCTATGCAGAGATGGATCAGCTACCGCATTAAAGTCACCTGCCACTACAAGTATTAATTTAGAGTAGTCCTCCTCTAAAATTAGCTGTGCTATTGATGTATAAAATGGGATGTTGTCAGAGTTGGGAACATATAAATTGAGAACAGTGTAACGTGTTCCTGCAATTTCCACTTTCAGCAAGATGATCTGCTTTGTGTGTCTAAGAGTGGTGGACAGGAAAAGCTTTATTAAAAAGTATGGCAACCCCCCTTCTTTTTGAAGTGAATTGAGTAGCAAGAGTGTGCCCAATCCAAGAGGCCCTCAGAAAATTATGATAATTATAACTTGGCTTGCCAATGTGTTCCCTGTAGGAATACTATATCAGGGTGGTGCTTTTTAAGTTCCTGGAGGACTTTGCATTTCTTTTTATAGGGGTATTAAGGCCAGCCACATTCCAGGAAATCATTTTGAAGGTTCTGGATATAGTATTATTATCTAGATTAGACTGACAATGTCCCGGGTTCAATACACTAGTCATTTAGGCGCAGGGGAAGGCCAAACAAAACATGGATACTCCGACCGACCCAGCCCTCCACCAACATGTTCACCAACATGTTCAGGAAGGGGGGAGAGACCAGATCATGGGTGGATATTTCCCAGTAGAGAATAAGTAACCTGAGTGGGGTGGACCTCCAAGACAAGTAAACAAGAGTGTAAGTAACAAATAGAGATGAGCAAACTCCCTAAAAATTTGATTCGGCCGATTCGCCGAATTTCTCCAAGAAATTCAGGGTCGTCTGAATCGAATCTTTGAGAATCGCTCACCTCTGGAAAACACACTGCATGCTGGGAGGCTGCTGCTCTGTCAGCTGTGCAGCCGGTCTCCCCCGCTCCCACCGTCTGGTTTGCTAGCTTACCTACAAGCCGGCACAGTGGGAGCGAAGGCGGCCGGCAGCACTGTCAGCAGGCGGCGGAAGCTGGCTTTCACAGCTGACAGCGCAGCTGGCCTCCTCTTCTCCAACCGTACCAGCATATAGGCAAGCTACACACCGCACGGTGGGAGCAGAGGAGGCTGGCCGCACTGGCAGCGGAAGCCGGCTTTCACAGTTAACAGTGCAGCCTGCCTCCCCTGCTCCCACCGCGCGGTGTGTAGCTTACCTATATGCCGGCATGGTGGGAGCAGAGGAGGCTGGCCGTCAGTGGGCGGCGGACCCGGCTTGCATAGCAGACAGCGCAGCTGGCTCCCCCACTCATCCATGCAGGGGCCGGCTGCACTGTCAGCTGTGCAAGCCGGCTTCCGCCACGCACACTGGATCCAAGCGTGGCGCTGGAACGAGGATGGTGCTGAGTTTTTTTTTCTACCCTCCGCCAGTGAATTTCAGGAAAAATTTGGAGGCCGATTCATTAATAGCGCCAGATAGCGACAGATGAGCGACTGTAGCGTGATTTTTACAGCGCCAGCCAGTATTCGCTGTGCTTGGCCGGCGTTTGCTTGATGACAGCGACTCAGTCGGTGTGCGGTAATGTTGAATACGGGCTTAGGGGTCGCTGTTTCACAGGTTCAGCGTTGTATGTGAGCGCCTGACAACGAATGGCCAGAGCGAACGGTTTGCTTCATATTCATTAACAAATCACACTCCGAATTTGCTGGCGCTGTCCATTCCTTGTTTAAACCCCAGTGTGCTGGCGGCGATGGGTGTTAACTAGTTTCTAACCCCTAAACAACCATATTTTTTGATTGTAACATTATACATGTTTTTTGAATCATTTTGTAATATGAATACATTAATATCAGACCTGTAAGATCAATTCTGCACAATTTTTTTTTTAATTTTTTTTACTTTAAAAAAAAACCTAACATTGCAGAAGTGGTCTCAGAATTTTTGACATTAAAAAAAAAAAAATTATACCAATTAATTATGATTAATTAAAGATTGCTCCATTGAAATGCATTGGACAACGCCAGGGAGCGACAGGTCATACCTGGCGCTGTGAAGGAATTTGCAGCGGCGCTGTTCGTTCCAGGCTGCTTCATGATGAATCCCGTGCTAGCCGTCGCTCTCGCCGGCGCTAGCCTCATTTAGCTTGATAAATGCGTCATTGTGACCGCCGCCGGGCGTACTTGAGTCGGTATCCGCCGATAGCTGGCGGTACCTGGCGCTCGTCAGACACTACCTGGCGCTAGCCCGTGATAAATAAGGCCCTTAGTCAGCACGAGCACCAAAAAATTCATTTTCGTGCTGAATTGAATTTTTCCTGAAATTCGGGATGAAATTGGGTTCTGATAAACCAGTTCGCTCATCCCTAGTAACAAACTATAACTGATAAACAGCGCTTTAAGTGCCCTCTAAATTTTGTTTGTCATGGATATCACGCTAGCCACCACAGTGAGAACATTGAAACTATGAACTTACGAACTTCCCTGTTGGATTTAACCTGCCTTCAGGGTTTAACAGCAGTTGGAAGTTGGCTGACATAATTGTCTTTGGCCTTGCCCAAGATTGCAAGATAACTTTCAAAGCAAACATTTGTATACTAGATATTTGAAATATGGGGGGCCTGCTTAGGCCTTTCAGGTTGAGTCCTCTCCCCATCCCAAGCTCACGATGAACCTGGGTTAAGACGTGGCGTAGTTCCTGAAAAATATGATTTGTACCATTTATAGTCACCCACAGCTTGGCCAGGTACATAAGAGCAAAGTGGATATTTTTTTCAATCAAAGTTTTACATACCTGAGAGAATTCTCTCCTTTTTTGAGACACCGATGCAGAGAAGTCCTTAAAAATTAGGATCTTCGCTCCATCAATGACTACTTCTCTAGTTTTATGAAAAGCTGACAAGATAGTCTCCTTGTCTGGGTAATGGAAGAATTTAGCTATTACGGGTCGGAGTCTATTGTCTGTTCTCTGATGTTCCTGGCAAACCCTATGAGCCCTTTCTATTCTCCTAGCTGTGCATGGCTCCATGTCTAAGGCCCGCATTAAATCTACTGTAAGGAAATCTATGAGTGAGGCGTTGCCTCTAATTTTCTCTGGTATGCCCAGAAAAAGATCTCCTTGGTCTGTTCTCAAGATCCTCCAGTTTCTCAGACATAGAAGTGGATAGGATCGTTTTTTTCAGCAATAGTAGTTTGTGCTATTGTAAGTTGGTCCTCTAGGTCGCCAACTCGCTGCTTGAGTTCAGTGACCTTCTTGGAGGTAAAGGCTATGCTTTCTAATGCAGATTCTAAGGTTTTGTGGAGCTCATTAAATTTATTATCAAAGTAGGGAAGAATTTTTGAGACAGCGCTTGGTGTGGAATTTGTGGCCTGAGAGCTGTCTTGGTCATTGTTAGATGACAAGGATATATCTGTTGAGGATGAGTCCTCCTCAAGGAGATCTGTGGATTGTGTTCTGCTTTTATTTTTAATTCTAAGAGCTTTAGGAACATTTCCCTTGCTGGGTGTTTGCTTGTCTAAGAATTTATCCATTGACCCTGTGGGTTTGGGTCCCAGCGTGGTGATTATCACAGCTTACTTTGTTTTTTTACACTGACCTGATATTGCCTGCACATATGTTGCTGTTTATTGGCCGCTAGATGGCACTATTCTACTGAATGTCTTATTCTTGCTACAAACTAGGGCTAATTGCAACAAAGTGTTCTGCATTTGACCTATTGTGTTACTGTACTACATATATCCTGTACATGTTTATGGCTATATAAGGTGCATACAACAGGCTAATAGTGTATGAACATCTGTAATATTTGTCTTCTAAATCTTCTGATCATTTTTTTTTTCATTTTAATTTATCTGCATTTATAGCGCTATACCTGTTTTTGGCCAATAGATGTCACTCATCAACATGTTATGTTTGCAATTCTGCACTATACCGGATAGAAACTGGATAATCATTTTTTCAGTTCCTCATATAAAACATTTTTGATATGGTACCATATTATTGGTCTTCTTGCTAACCTCTATCTGTGTATGGGACTTTGTGGCAAGCATATCATTTCTGACACAATGGTTTCTATGTGTTTGTGTTTTGGATAAGATGACAATACTATAACTGTATATATGTTTAATACAAATGCTGCTGCACACTCTGCCTTGAGGAAGAGACAATTGGTCTCGGAACGCGTGGGCTCTGTGGGGGGTCGCGCTTTTGCTGTCATTACCCAGTATTAAGATAAGTTGCACTTTTTTGCCTTGACTTATGTCTTCTTGTGGTTTAGATTGAATAGGTATCTTATTGGCACAGTTGTTTATTTGGGATTGATGCACAATGCACTTAGCACTTTTTTCTTTTTTTTTTTTTATGTATCCTGGGTTTTGGTCCACTTTAAGCACACACAGCTTTACCTCATCACTGTCTAGACTCCACTCACTGGATGGGTGGCTGCCTGGTGGCTGCCTGGTGGGTGGGCCCACCATTGATGGCTCAGTGGTTGTCATGCCAGACAGGGCAGCTGTGGCTGCAGGTGAGTGCAAGGTGCTTCCTGCTGAGGGGTTCCTGCAAAGTCAAGGTAAATGCACTGTTAGTTTATGCTTAACAGTGTATGTGCCCTCTTCAAAATCACAAGGGCTACAAACTGGGACCCACATCAACGTGGGCACCCTAAAATTATGCTGCTACCCTCATGTTAGGGTTTACATGTATAGAATGACAAACCACCTTAGTTTGTGTTGTAGGCCAACGTGTGTTTCAGACAAGCCCTCAAATTTGGGTGTGCATGTGGGCACTCAGGTTGGTGTTGTTTGGTTGGCCTCCTCTCCCCTGTAGGAAGATATAGTCTGCAAGCAAGTCTTGCCATTGGTGGGCACATGCCACCATGTCCATGGTGCCAAACACCCCCTGGTAGATGGAGCATCCCAGCCACCCACTCCTTAGCATGGGTAAATCTAGGGTTTCAACCTAGATTCAAACAAAGGAAAGTTTGGCTTTAGAGAGCTGTCCAATTTTTCAGACACAAACAACCCTCTGGTTGACCACCACTTACCCCACAGCCCACCTGGCGCTGGGTTTCCACCGAACCCCCACCTTCAGGTTGTCCCACTGGGCACCATCCTTCGGTTTTGGCTGCTCCCTCGTCACGTTACGTGAAATCTTCACCAATAACTTCTGCAAAGCAATGCCAGCTGATCATAATTTTGGGCAGTAAAATCCAGCAGAACCTCCAGCTGGGCATCAATAAATCGGCCACTCAACTTGCCCCCTAATAGTTTGTGCTCAGGGTAATGGCCAATGCAGGGGTCTGCTGGGTGGTGTCTTAGCTGGGGGAGCTACAGATGGATTCCAGGGTAATGGCTGGGGGAAGAGCAGGCCTGGCTGTGGCAGTACTGTTCAGTCTTTGGCTCTGTCATTCACTCCGCAGGGGGCTCGACAGTGGGGCCCACACAGGGCTCCGATGCCCCGACAGGAGGCCTGGTTGTGTGACTCCTGCTGCTGATGGCTGACACTGCTGCAGGTGACCTGCTCAGAGTTGCTAGTGTGAGTATCAGCAGGGGAGTGCCTGCGGGATAAATGACAGGGGCTGGGGGCCAGGTGCTACAGGTTCCTTGGCCATACCCGTGTTCGGCTCTTGGTGCTCCTAAGTAAGCACTGGCCTGAAAGTCTGAGGCCCATCTGTGTTCTTTTAGACATAAGTGGGTGGTTAATTGGACATCAATTGAGTTTATTTAACAGTCCAGCACAGGCGCCAGCAACCTATAGGCTACATGTGCTTTTGGACTACAGCACATTTCTGGGGGTTTGCCGGGGCACGTAAGCACTATTTGACAGTAGTAGCAGAGTGACCTAAGTGTGTCTGCGTTTGCAGTCTACCACTACTGTGGATTAGGTGGCATAGGCATACACTAGCATATAGAAGATTTTGGTGCTTGCACAGAAAAGTACGTAAGGGTCTGGGGCGTGCATGTGTACCTAAAAGAGACAGAGAAGGACACAAGTAAATAATGCAAAGGTGCATGTTCTTTGCAGACATTCATGGAGCAAAGGTATGACTTCAAGCCCAACACACATGAAAAGAGGACAGTGGCAGCACATGTGAGTGGAGAGGGGACATTGCCTTACACCTTCACCAAGAATAATCCAACACTGGTCAGACTTCAAACAATGAAAATGGCCCCGGGAGCAAAGATTTTACAGCCAAAACTTCCCAGGTAAGTGGATGTACAACAGAGAAGGGAAGCTATCAGGATAATGAGTGGCATGTTAAACAAAATTGTATTTTCTTTATAGCTGGGGAGTTCTGGCTGCGCATCAAGCCCACCCGGAGGCGAGGGGTCTGACCAGTGGGGCCAAGAAGACAGAGTGTGGGTGTAAGGGGGCGACCTCAAACCTTGCCAACTCCCTCTTTCTCCACTGCAACTTCCTGACCACTAGCCATGGAGCCCACTGAAGATGAGGGCGTGCTGGGCTTTGCGGCGCCCACAGCTTCTGCACACTTCGGTAGGCCCATACAATAAAATAAATACAGGTTGTGCTGTAATGAAAGTGACATGTTTGATAAGCGCTGATATATTGTGCTTCTTTGTCCATACAGAATCATCCAAGCGTGAGTATGCCGTGATGGGGCCACCTGAGACGGAAGTGGCGCAGTGAAGCCAAACACTACACAAGCATTACATAAACACATGCACAGAAATTCGAACTCAGGTTCTTTTCCTATACAGACACTGAAGAAGGACTAGTGCTACGGAGGAGGGTGGTCCTAAATACTCAGCTAAACCTTATAGATACACAAAGAAAAACTGTTCTCTGAACGCTGCTCTGAATCATATGAACGTTTGCATATTCCCGGTTTCCGGGTTCAGTTCCAGTAAAAAATGAGCATTCACGGGCTGGCTCTGATTCAGACCTATTGAGAGTATTTGCCAAATTAAATAAACACAGCAAATGGCTCTGATTGGCATGGGCCATAAAAACTAGAAAAACTAGTCATCTAATTCAAGTATCTAGATTTTCTTATTATAGAGAAAAATAAGATAAGCAGTTAAAATAAAGCCAAAATACATGCAGTAACAAACTGCTGTTTTGCAATGCAACCAATAAACCCTGGTCACAGCCATACAAATAAATACATACAATACAGTATATACTGTATTGTATGCAAAAACAAATGGCAATGCAAACCCATCAGTGCACTTGGTCTACAGGTAGCTGCAAGCAGTTTAGGCTTAAAACAGGTAAGTAAGCAACTATAAAACAAAGTAAACAAAATAAAGCATTGATATATACATTTCCAATACCAGCTTGTGTGGGGTAATATAATGGTAAGACTAGATTGTTAACCTTATTTTAGTTTTTATGTTTAGGCAATGTCAAAAGAGTTTCCATGTTAATGCTATTGCTACCTAAAGCAGCTAGATCTGGAGAGTGCACTTAATGCTGCTTATCAAGTTTATCAAGCAATTATAAATAACTAAACTATTATGTAATATTATATTATATATTATGTATAATTAATGTTTCAGAAGAAATTAAGTAAGCAGTGAAGCAAAGAATAGAAAATATTTTTACTGAATCTTTAACTCTTACCTGTGACACCAAAAATCCATTTAGATGGTCTATCAGTAGCTGTGGACAAGCATTTTCTGGGTTACTCATGATGGAGTTGGAAGGCTTGGCCAGTCTAGAAGCTGCTTTATCAATAAAGATGAGTCTGAGTGGAAAATTAAGTGAAACTAGAGTCAGGTGATAACCTCCTCATGTCTGGACTAGTTATCACTGACAAGATAATTTAAATATTCCTACAAGTTGCATTCCCAGTGGGGAGAAATTTTTTTATTATGTCAAACCTGTTTACCTGATTTAATGTTTTCACTAGAGATGAGCGAACTTTTGAAAAATTCGATTCGACTGATTCGCCGAATTTTCCGACAAAAATCGTTTCGACCCGAATAAATTCGCGACGAATCGCTATTAAAAACGGCTATTTCTGAGCCTCCTAGAGCCTCAATAGGGTTGTAAACCATTCTGCCTTGCTGCAACACGCACAGGATGCGTGCTGGGTTAGTTAAATAATACTTTGAATAAATATCACATGCAGATCAGAGGCATCGCTAATAGAATCGCAGAGCGGCACAATTGCAGAGAGTTGAAGTGGCATCACTATGAGGGGCAGGAGCCCAAACATTGCTTTAAAGAGACACTGGAGTTGGCAGCAGCAGGAGCCCAAAAATTGGATGAATCACACCCTGGAGTTGGTAGCAGCAGCAGCAGGAGCCCAAATATTACTTTAAAGAGACACTGGAGTTGGCTTCAGGAGCCCAAAGATTGGATGAATCACACCCTGGAGTTGGCAGCAGCAGGAGCCCAAATATTACTTTAAAGAGACACTGGAGTTGGCTTCAGGAGCCCAAAAATTGGATGATTCACACCCTGGAGTTGGCAGCAGCAGCAGCAGGAGTCCAAATATTACTTTAAAGAGACCCTGGGGTTGGCTTCAGGAGCCCAAAAATTGGATGAATCACACCCTGGAGTTGGCAGCAGCAGCAGGAGCCCAAATATTACTTTAAAGAGACCCTGGGGTTGGCTTCAGGAGCCCAAAAATTGGATGAATCACACCCTGGAGTTGGCAGCAGCAGCAGGAGCCCAAACATTACTTTAAAGAGACACTGGGGTTGGCTTCAGTAGCCCAAAAATTGAATGATTCACACCCTGGAGTTGGCAGCAGCAGCAGGAGCCCAAACATTACTTTAAAGAGACACTGGGGTTGGCTTCAGTAGCCCAAAAATTGGATGAATCACACCCTGGAGTTGGCAGGAGTTGGCAGCAGCAGCAGCAACAGGAGCCCAAACATTACTTTAAAGAGACCCTGGGGTTGGCTTCAGGAGCCCAAAAATTGGATGAACCACACCCTGGAGTTGGCAGCAGCAGCAGCAGGAGCCCAAACATTACTTTAAAGAGACCCTGGGGTTGGCTTCAGGAGCCCAAAAATTGGATGAATCACACCCTGGAGTTGGCAGCAGCAGCAGCAGGAGCCCAAATATTACTTTAAAGAGACACTGGAGTTGCATTCAGGAGCCCAAAAATTGGATGATTCACACCCTGGAGTTGGCAGCAGCAGCAGCAGCCGGAGCCCAAACATTACTTTAAAGAGACCCTGGGGTTGGCTTCAGGAGCCCAAAAATTCGGATGATTCACACCCTGGAGTTTGCAGCAGCAGCAGCAGCAGGAGCCCAAATATTACTTTAAAGAGACCCTGGGGTTGGCTTCAGGAGCCCAAAAATTGGATGAATCACACCCTGGAGTTGGCAGCAGCAGCAGGAGCCCAGACATTACTTTAAAGAGACCCTGGGGTTGGCTTCAGGAGCCCAAAAATTGGATGAATCACACCCTGGAGTTGGCAGCAGCAGCAGAAGCCAAAACATTACTTTAAAGCGACCCTGGGGTTGGCTTCAGTAGCCCAAAAATTGGATGAATCACACCCTGGAGTTGGCAGCAGCAGCAGGAGCCCAAACATTACTTTAAAGAGACACTGGGGTTGGCTTCAGGAGCCCAAAAATTGGATGAATCACACCCTGGAGTTGGCAGCAGCAGGAGCCCAAACATTACTTTAAAGAGACCCTGGGGTTGGCTTCAGGAGCCCAAAAATTGGATGAATCACACCCTGGAGTTGGCAGCAGCAGCAGAAGCAGCAGGAGCCCAGACATTACTTTAAAGAGACACTGGGGTTGGCTTCAGGAGCCCAAAAATTGGATGAATCACACCCTGGAGTTGGCAGCAGCAGGAGCCCAAACATTACTTTAAAGAGACCCTGGGGTTGGCTTCAGGAGCCCAAAAATTGGATGAATCACACCCTGGAGTTGGCAGCAGCAGCAGCAGGAGCCCAAACATTACTTTAAAGAGACCCTGGGGTTGGCTTCAGGAGCCCAAAAATTGGATGAATCACACCCTGGAGTTGGCAGCAGCAGCAGGAGCCCAAACATTACTTTAAAGAGACACTGGGGTTGGCTTCAGGAGCCCAAAAATTGGATGAATCACACCCTGGAGTTGGCAGCAGCAGCAGCAGCAGGAGCCCAAACATTACTTTAAAGAGACCCTGGGGTTGGCGTCAGGAGCCCAAAAATTGGATGAATCACACCCTGGAGTTGGCAGCAGCAGCAGCAGGAGCCCAAACATTACTTTAAAGAGACACTGGGGTTGGCTTCAGGAGCCCAAAAATTGGATGAATCACACCCTGGAGTTGGCAGCAGCAGCAGCAGGAGCCCAAACATTACTTTAAAGAGACCCTGGGGTTGGCTTCAGGAGCCCAAAAATTGGATGAATCACACCCTGGAGTTGGCAGGAGTTGGCAGCAGCAGCAGCAGCAACAGGAGCCCAAACATTACTTTAAAGAGACCCTGGGGTTGGCTTCAGGAGCCCAAAAATTGGATGAATCACACCCTGGAGTTGGCAGCAGCAGCAGCAGGAGCCCAAACATTACTTTAAAGAGACCCTGGGGTTGGCTTCAGGAGGCCAAAAATTGGATGAATCACACCCTGGAGTTGGCAGCAACAGGAGCCCAAATATTACTTTAAAGAGATCCTGGGGTTGGCTTCAGGAGCCCAAAAATTCGGATGATTCACACCCTGGAGTTTGCAGCAGCAGCAGGAGCCCAAACATTACTTTAAAGAGACCCTGGGGTTGGCTTCAGGAGCCCAAAAATTGGATGAATCACACCCTGGAGTTGGCAGCAGCAGCAGGAGCCCAAACATTACTTTAAAGAGACCCTGGGGTTGGCTTCAGGAGCCCAAAAATTGGATGAATCACACCCTGGAGTTGGCAGCAACAGCAGGAGCCCAAACATTACTTTAAAGAGACACTGGGGTTGGCTTCAGGAGCCCAAAAATTGGATGAATCACACCCTGGAGTTGGCAGCAGCAGCAGCAGGAGCCCAAACATTACTTTAAAGAGACCCTGGGGTTGGCTTCAGGAGGCCGAAAATTGGATGAATCACACCCTGGAGTTGGCAGCAGCAGCAGGAGCCCAAATATTACTTTAAATAGACCCTGGGGTTGGCTTCAGGAGCCCAAAAATTGGATGAATCCCACCCTGGAGTTGGCAGCAGCAGGAGCCCAAACATTACTTTAAAGAGACACTGGGGTTGGCTTCAGGAGCCCAAAAATTGGATGAATCACACCCTGGAGTTGGCAGCAGCAGCAGGAGCCCAAACATTACTTTAAAGAGACACTGGGGTTGGCTTCAGGAGCCCAAAAATTGGATGAATCACACCCTGGAGTTGGCAGCAGCAGCAGCAGGAGCCCAAACATTACTTTAAAGAGACCCTGGGGTTGGCGTCAGGAGCCCAAAAATTGGATGAATCACACCCTGGAGTTGGCAGCAGCAGCAGCAGGAGCCTAAACATTACTTTAAAGAGACACTGGAGTTGGCTTCAGGAGCCCAGAAATTGTATGATTCACACCCTGGAGTTGGCATCAGCAGGAGCCCAAAAATTGGCCTAAAGACATAAATATGTTTTGCACCATTTGGAAAGTGTAAAACGTGGCACCATGCTGAATCTAGTCGCATGCATCAGGCATTGGTGGGTGGAAATCCTGGCTGATCCATCCCTGATTCATTTTGACAAAGGTGAGTCTCTCCACATTTTTAGTTGACAGACGAGTTCTCCTCGCCGTAACTATGGCCCCCACCGCACTAAACACCCGCTCAGATGGCACGCTACTTGCCGGGCAGGACAGCTTTTCCAGGGCAAACTCTGCTAGTTGCGGCCACAAATCAAGTTTGGCTGCCCAGAAGTCCAGCGGATCCTCAAGGTGTGTTGGCATGGTCATGTCAAAGTATGACATGACCTGCTGGTTCAGGTCCTGCTCCAGGTCTTCCTGCTGCTCATGAGTAGCCTCACTATGCGGGTGTAGAAAGCTACTCATTAGCGACTGAAGACTGAGGCTGCTGCTGCTGATGGAGCTGCTGCTGCTGCTCCTGCCAACCCCCCCAGCGGCCATGACAGTGGAAGGTGAGCGCAGAGGTCCCCTCGAGTCAGACCTGCGAGAGTATGGAACATGGCGCAGATAGGCATCGGCCAACTGCCTACGTAGAATGTCTTTGTAGTAGTTCAGTTTGTCCTCCCTCTCGGTGGGTTTAAAAAATGCCCCCATTTTGTGCCGGAAGCGAGGGTCCAATAAGGTGGACAGCCAGAAGTCATCCCGCCGACAGATGGAAACAATTCTGGGGTCACTACGCAAGCACGTGAGCATGCTTCGTGCCATTTGCGCAAGTGACTCGGATGGACTACCTGTCTCCATCTCCACTGCATACTGCCACGGTGTGCCCGGGTCCTCTGTCTCGCCTTCCTCAAAAACCTCTAGCTCCTCTGGCTGCTCCTGCTCCTCCTCTCCTGTCCGCTGATTAGATAAACCAGCCATTTTGCCAAGCCTAAACTGTGTTTCGCTGGGCAACTCCACCTCCTCCTCTTCCTCCTCCTCCTCCAGTTCAGCTCCAACGGGGTTCATGTGGCCGTAAGATGTAAATGCCATGTCTCCAGTGCCCTGACCAGCCATGGTTTCCAACATGTGCTGTAGTACATGAAGCAGTGGAATCACGTCGTTCATCCCGTAATCCTGCCGACTGACAAATAAAGTGGTTTCCTCAAAGGGCCTGAGCAAACGGCAGGTGTCACGTATGAGCTGCCACTGGTTGACATTGAAGTTACACAGGGGAGTCCCCCTATCTGCTTGGATCCTCAGGAAATCCGTGATGGCTTTTCTCTGTTCATATAAATCGGTCCAACATGTGAAGGGTGGAATTCCAACGTGTGGAAACATCGCAAATCAGACTATGTTGGGGGATACCGTTCTGACGCTGTAGCTCAAGAAGGGTGTGTTTGGCGGTGTATGAGTGGCTGAAGTGCATGCAAAGTTTCCTTGAAGTTGTTAGGATGTCTTGCAGATGGGGGGAACACTTCAGAAACCGCTTGACAACCAGATTGAAGACGTGAGCCATGCAGGGGGCATGGGTCAGGCTTCCTTGGCGCAGCGCAGACAAAATGTTCTTCCCATTGTCGGTAACCATGATTCCCATTTTAAGTTTTCTTGGAGTAAGCCATGTTTGGATTTCCTGATTAATACATTTAAGCAGTTCCTCCCCTGTGTGACTCCGTTCGCCAAGACAAACCATGTGAAGCACTGCGTGACACCTCCGTGCCCTGCACACATGGTAGACTGGAGGGGCACTGAGACTTGAGCCTACAGTGGAGGGTGAGGAGATGGCGGAGGATGAGGAGGCTGAGTCGCACGGTGTCACAGGCCCAACGGGCAGGGAGCGCGGAGGCCGAAGCGGCGTGACCTATCCAAGTTGCTGCTGCAAAGGGACTACATTCACCCAGTGGGCCATAAACGACATGTACTGTCCCTGACCATAGTTACAGCTCCAGATGTCGGCGCTGCCATGCACTTTGCTACACACCGACAGGCTCAAGGACTGGCCCACCTTCTGTTCAACAAAAGTGTGCAGCGCTGGTACTGCCTTCTTGGCAAAGAAATGATGGCTTGGGACTCTCCACCTCGGCTCGGCACAAGCCATCAGTTCTCTGAAAGGTGCAGATTCCACTACCTGAAAAGGGAGCGACTGCAGCACCAGCAACTTGGACAGGAGCACATTCAGCTTCTGCGCCGTAGGATGAGTGGGCGTATACTGCTGTCTCTTGGACATGGCTTCGCTGATGGATTGCTGGCGGGATGCATGACTTGGAGGAGGAGGAGGAGGAGCAGGAGCGACAGAGGATGGGTATGACGCACAGCTGCCTTCGGCTGAGGTGCTGGAGCCTTGGCTGGCAGAAATTGGGAGCGGCGTACCAATTGGTGAGGAAACAGACTGGACCACCCCTTGGGAGCCTCGGTTCTCCCAGGTCGCTTTATGGGGACGCATTATATGTTGACGCAGGGCCGTGGTGCCAACATTTGGACCCTGGACACGCTTCACCTTCTGCCTACATATCTTGCATGTGGCCATGTTACCCTCCTGCGGATGCTTCAGGAAAAACTGCCACACTGCCGAGTAGCTACTTTTCCCACCCCCTGGCCTCACTGATTCACTGCTGCTGTTGCCAACTCCAGGAACCCCTGCTCCACTACCTCCCGATAAGGTAGACTGCCGCACAGCAGGTGCTCTACCCCGGCCCCGGCCCCGGCCGGCTCCAGCCTTTGGAATTGTGCCCCCATGCTGACTGCTACCACCTTGCTGCCTCAGCCGCTGACTCCAGGGCAACCTGCGCCCCTCTTCTCCTGATGATGACGATGAAGCCCCTTCATCACCCGGCTCCCAAGTGCGATCGGCTTCATCGTCATCATCATTATCACTAGGGATGAGCGAATCGATCCGGACGAACCCGGATTCGATCCGAATTTCAGGAAAAATTCGATTCGGATCGAATCCGAATTTCCCCGCGATTCGATCGCTCGAAGTTTTCCTTTAACATCCATTCATTTACATTACAGGCATTCTAATATGGCGGACGGGACATGTCCAGACATCAACCCCGCGCCAGTGCAAGCTGGGACAGTCACATGCAGCCTATCAGCAGCCAGCAAGCCCGGTGACGTCACAGCGGTATTTAAGGCCGGCCATCTTGCTTTCCTGCCTCATTTCTCTATTGCATTCGTGAGAGACAGAACGTTGTGTAGCTGAGGGAGAGAGGCAGTTAGACAGGCAGGGACAGACAGGGACAGGCTGGAGACAGGCAGGAGACAGACAGGAGACAGACAGAAAGTCAGCGAAAAAACAGGGAAAGGTAGAAAAATCGGAGGCTGTCACAGGGAGTTTTTTTTTTTTTTCATCCAGCCTGACAGGCTTTGCTAGCGTTTTCAGGCTGCTTATACTAACTAACTGTGCATATATACTGAACTGATCTTAAGTCTGCTATGAGGCATCCCATTCTGTGACTACAGCAGCCTCTGTTTAAGACCATATAACCATTTGCTCTTATTATAATTGAAATTAGCCTGATAAAGACACTTTTGCTGGGCATAGTACTTCTGGACCCTGCCAGGTGCACTTCTGTTGTGGCATCCCATTCTGTGACTACAGCAGCCTCTGTTTAAGACCATATAGCCATTTGCTCTTATTATAATTGAAATTAGCCTGATAAAGACACTTTTGCTGGGCATAGTACTTCTGGACCCTGCCAGGTGCACTTCTGTTGTGGCATCCCATTCTGTGACTACAGCAGCCTCTGTTTAAGACCGTATAACCATTTGCTCTTATTATAATTGAAATTAGCCTGATAAAGACACTTTTGCTGGGCATAGTACTTCTGGACCCTGCCAGGTGCACTTCTGTTGTGGCATCCCATTCTGTGACTACAGCAGCCTCTGTTTAAGACCATATAACCATTTGCTCTTATTATAATTGAAATTAGCCTGATAAAGACACTTTTGCTGGGCATAGTACTTCTGGACCCTGCTAGGTGCACTTCTGTTGTGGCATCCCATTCTGTGACTACAGCAGCCTCTGTTTAAGACCATATAACCATTTGCTCTTATTATAATTGAAATTAGCCTGATAAAGACACTTTTGCTGGGCATAGTACTTCTGGACCCTGCCAGGTGCACTTCTGTTGTGGCATCCCATTCTGTGACTACAGCAGCCTCTGTTTAAGACCATATAACCATTTGATCTTATTATAATTGAAATTAGCCTGATAAAGACACTTTTGCTGGGCATAGTACTTCTGGACCCTGCCAGGTGCACTTCTGTTGTGGCATCCCATTCTGTGACTACAGCAGCCTCTGTTTAAGACCATATAACCATTTGCTCTTATTATAATTGAAATTAGCCTGATAAAGACACTTTTGCTGGGCATAGTACTTCTGGACCCTGCCAGGTGCACTTCTGTTGTGGCATCCCATTCTGTGACTACAGCAGCCTCTGTTTAAGACCATATAACCATTTGCTCTTATTATAATTGAAATTAGCCTGATAAAGACACTTTTGCTGGGCATAGTACTTCTGGACCCTGCCAGGTGCAGTTCTGTTGTGGCATCCCATTCTGTGACTACAGCAGCCTCTGTTTAAGACCATATAACCATTTGCTCTTATTATAATTGAAATTAGCCTGATAAAGACACTTTTGCTGGGCATAGTACTTCTGGACCCTGCCAGGTGCACTTCTGTTGTGGCATCCCATTCTGTGACTACAGCAGCCTCTGTTTAAGACCATATAACCATTTGCTCTTATTATAATTGATATTAGCCTGATAAAGACACTTTTGCTGGGCATAGTACTTCTGGACCCTGCCAGGTGCACTTCTGTTGTGGCATCCCATTCTGTGACTACAGCAGCCTCTGTTTAAGACCATATAACCATTTGATCTTATTATAATTGAAATTAGCCTGATAAAGACACTTTTGCTGGGCATAGTACTTCTGGACCCTGCCAGGTGCACTTCTGTTGTGGCATCCCATTCTGTGACTACAGCAGCCTCTGTTTAAGACCATATAACCATTTGCTCTTATTATAATTGAAATTAGCCTGATAAAGACACTTTTGCTGGGCATAGTACTTCTGGACCCTGCCAGGTGCACTTCTGTTGTGGCATCCCATTCTGTGACTACAGCAGCCTCTGTTTAAGGCCATATAACCATTTGATCTTATTATAATTGAAATTAGCCTGATAAAGACACTTTTGCTGGGCATAGTACTTCAGGACCCTGCCAGGTGCACTTCTGTTGTGGCATCCCATTCTGTGACTACAGCAGCCTCTGTTTAAGACCATATAACCATTTGCTCTTATTATAATTGAAATTAGCCTGATAAAGACACTTTTGCTGGGCATAGTACTTCTGGACCCTGCCAGGTGCACTTCTGTTGTGGCATCCCATTCTGTGACTACAGCAGCCTCTGTTTAAGACCATATAACCATTTGCTCTTATTATAATTGAAATTAGCCTGATAAAGACACTTTTGCTGGGCATAGTACTTCTGGACCCTGCCAGGTGCACTTCTGTTGTGGCATCCCATTCTGTGACTACAGCAGCCTCTGTTTAAGACCATATAACCATTTGCTCTTATTATAATTGAAATTAGCCTGATAAAGACACTTTTGCTGGGCATAGTACTTCTGGACCCTGCCAGGTGCACTTCTGTTGTGGCATCCCATTCTGTGACTACAGCAGCCTCTGTTTAAGACCATATAACCATTTGCTCTTATTATAATTGAAATTAGCCTGATAAAGACACTTTTGCTGGGCATAGTACTTCTGGACCCTGCCAGGTGCACTTCTGTTGTGGCATCCCATTCTGTGACTACAGCAGCCTCTGTTTAAGACCATATAACCATTTGCTCTTATTATAATTGATATTAGCCTGATAAAGACACTTTTGCTGGGCATAGTACTTCAGGACCCTGCCAGGTGCACTTCTGTTGTGGCATCCCATTCTGTGACTACAGCAGCCTCTGTTTAAGACCATATAACCATTTGATCTTATTATAATTGAAATTAGCCTGATAAAGACACTTTTGCTGGGCATAGTACTTCTGGACCCTGCCAGGTGCACTTCTGTTGTGGCATCCCATTCTGTGACTACAGCAGCCTCTGTTTAAGACCATATAACCATTTGCTCTTATTATAATTGAAATTAGCCTGATAAAGACACTTTTGCTGGGCATAGTACTTCTGGACCCTGCCAGGTGCACTTCTGTTGTGGCATCCCATTCTGTGACTACAGCAGCCTCTGTTTAAGAGCATATAACCATTTGATCTTATTATAATTGAAATTAGCCTGATAAAGACACTTTTGCTGGGCATAGTACTTCAGGACCCTGCCAGGTGCACTTCTGTTGTGGCATCCCATTCTGTGACTACAGCAGCCTCTGTTTAAGACCATATAACCATTTGCTCTTATTATAATTGAAATTAGCCTGATAAAGACACTTTTGCTGGGCATAGTACTTCTGGACCCTGCCAGGTGCACTTCTGTTGTGGCATCCCATTCTGTGACTACAGCAGCCTCTGTTTAAGACCATATAACCATTTGCTCTTATTATAATTGAAATTAGCCTGATAAAGACACTTTTGCTGGGCATAGTACTTCTGGACCCTGCCAGGTGCACTTCTGTTGTGGCATCCCATTCTGTGACTACAGCAGCCTCTGTTTAAGACCATATAACCATTTGCTCTTATTATAATTGAAATTAGCCTGATAAAGACACTTTTGCTGGGCATAGTACTTCTGGACCCTGCCAGGTGCACTTCTGTTGTGGCATCCCATTCTGTGACTACAGCAGCCTCTGTTTAAGACCATATAACCATTTGCTCTTATTATAATTGAAATTAGCCTGATAAAGACACTTTTGCTGGGCATAGTACTTCTGGACCCTGCCAGGTGCACTTCTGTTGTGGCATCCCATTCTGTGACTACAGCAGCCTCTGTTTAAGACCATATAACCATTTGCTCTTATTATAATTGAAATTAGCCTGATAAAGACACTTTTGCTGGGCATAGTACTTCTGGACCCTGCCAGGTGCACTTCTGTTGTGGCATCCCATTCTGTGACTACAGCAGCCTCTGTTTAAGACCATATAACCATTTGATCTTATTATAATTGAAATTAGCCTGATAAAGACACTTTTGCTGGGCATAGTACTTCTGGACCCTGCCAGGTGCACTTCTGTTGTGGCATCCCATTCTGTGACTACAGCAGCCTCTGTTTAAGACCATATAACCATTTGCTCTTATTAAAATTGAAATTAGCCTGATAAAGACACTTTTGCTGGGCATAGTACTTCTGGACCCTGCCAGGTGCACTTCTGTTGTGGCATCCCATTCTGTGACTACAGCAGCCTCTGTTTAAGACCATATAACCATTTGCTCTTATTATAATTGAAATTAGCCTGATAAAGACACTTTTGCTGGGCATAGTACTTCTGGACCCTGCCAGGTGCACTTCTGTTGTGGCATCCCATTCTGTGACTACAGCAGCCTCTGTTTAAGACCATATAACCATTTGCTCTTATTATAATTGAAATTAGCCTGATAAAGACACTTTTGCTGGGCATAGTACTTCTGGACCCTGCCAGGTGCACTTCTGTTGTGGCATCCCATTCTGTGACTACAGCAGCCTCTGTTTAAGACCATATAACCATTTGCTCTTATTATAATTGAAATTAGCCTGATAAAGACACTTTTGCTGGGCATAGTACTTCTGGACCCTGCCAGGTGCACTTCTGTTGTGGCATCCCATTCTGTGACTACAGCAGCCTCTGTTTAAGACCATATAACCATTTGCTCTTATTATAATTGAAATTAGCCTGATAAAGACACTTTTGCTGGGCATAGTACTTCTGGACCCTGCCAGGTGCACTTCTGTTGTGGCATCCCATTCTGTGACTACAGCAGCCTCTGTTTAAGACCATATAACCATTTGATCTTATTATAATTGAAATTAGCCTGATAAAGACACTTTTGCTGGGCATAGTACGTCTGGACCCTGCCAGGTGCACTTCTGTTGTGGCATCCCATTCTGTGACTACAGCAGCCTCTGTTTAAGACCATATAACCATTTGCTCTTATTATAATTGAAATTAGCCTGATAAAGACACTTTTGCTGGGCATAGCACTTCTGGACCCTGCCAGGTGCACTTCTGTTGTGGCATCCCATTCTGTGACTACAGCAGCCTCTGTTTAAGACCATATAACCATTTGATCTTATTATAATTGAAATTAGCCTGATAAAGACACTTGCTGGGCATAGTACTTCTGGACCCTGCCAGGTGCACTTCTGTTGTGGCATCCCATTCTGTGACTGCAGCAGCCTCTGTTTAAGACCATATAACCATTTGCTCTTATTATAATTGAAATTAGCCTGATAAAGACACTTTTGCTGGGCATAGTACTTCTGGACCCTGCCAGGTGCACTTCTGTTGTGGCATCCCATTCTGTGACTACAGCAGCCTCTGTTTAAGACCATATAACCATTTGCTCTTATTATAATTGAAATTAGCCTGATAAAGACACTTTTGCTGGGCATAGTACTTCTGGACCCTGCCAGGTGCACTTCTGTTGTGGCATCCCATTCTGTGACTACAGCAGCCTCTGTTTAAGACCATATAACCATTTGATCTTATTATAATTGAAATTAGCCTGATAAAGACACTTTTGCTGGGCATAGTACTTCTGGACCCTGCCAGGTGCACTTCTGTTGTGGCATCCCATTCTGTGACTACAGCAGCCTCTGTTTAAGACCATATAACCATTTGATCTTATTATAATTGAAATTAGCCTGATAAAGACACTTGCTGGGCATAGTACTTCTGGACCCTGCCAGGTGCACTTCTGTTGTGGCATCCCATTCTGTGACTACAGCAGCCTCTGTTTAAGACCATATAACCATTTGCTCTTATTATAATTGAAATTAGCCTGATAAAGACACTTTTGCTGGGCATAGTACTTCTGGACCCTGCCAGGTGCACTTCTGTTGTGGCATCCCATTCTGTGACTACAGCAGCCTCTGTTTAAGACCATATAACCATTTGCTCTTATTATAATTGAAATTAGCCTGATAAAGACACTTTTGCTGGGCATAGTACTTCTGGACCCTGCCAGGTGCACTTCTGTTGTGGCATCCCATTCTGTGACTACAGCAGCCTCTGTTTAAGACCATATAACCATTTGCTCTTATTATAATTGAAATTAGCCTGATAAAGACACTTTTGCTGGGCATAGTACTTCTGGACCCTGCCAGGTGCACTTCTGTTGTGGCATCCCATTCTGTGACTACAGCAGCCTCTGTTTAAGACCATATAACCATTTGCTCTTATTATAATTGAAATTAGCCTGATAAAGACACTTTTGCTGGGCATAGTACTTCTGGACCCTGCCAGGTGCACTTCTGTTGTGGCATCCCATTCTGTGGCTACAGCAGCCTCTGTTTAAGACCATATAACCATTTGCTCTTATTATAATTGAAATTAGCCTGATAAAGACACTTTTGCTGGGCATAGTACTTCTGGACCCTGCCAGGTGCACTTCTGTTGTGGCATCCCATTCTGTGACTACAGCAGCCTCTGTTTAAGACCATATAACCATTTGATCTTATTATAATTGAAATTAGCCTGATAAAGACACTTTTGCTGGGCATAGTACTTCTGGACCCTGCCAGGTGCACTTCTGTTGTGGCATCCCATTCTGTGACTACAGCAGCCTCTGTTTAAGACCATATAACCATTTGCTCTTATTATAATTGAAATTAGCCTGATAAAGACACTTTTGCTGGGCATAGTACTTCTGGACCCTGCCAGGTGCACTTCTGTTGTGGCATCCCATTCTGTGACTACAGCAGCCTCTGTTTAAGACCATATAACCATTTGATCTTATTATAATTGAAATTAGCCTGATAAAGACACTTTTGCTGGGCATAGTACTTCTGGACCCTGCCAGGTGCACTTCTGTTGTGGCATCCCATTCTGTGACTACAGCAGCCTCTGTTTAAGACCATATAACCATTTGATCTTATTATAATTGAAATTAGCCTGATAAAGACACTTGCTGGGCATAGTACTTCTGGACCCTGCCAGGTGCACTTCTGTTGTGGCATCCCATTCTGTGACTACAGCAGCCTCTGTTTAAGACCATATAACCATTTGCTCTTATTATAATTGAAATTAGCCTGATAAAGACACTTTTGCTGGGCATAGTACTTCTGGACCCTGCCAGGTGCACTTCTGTTGTGGCATCCCATTCTGTGACTACAGCAGCCTCTGTTTAAGACCATATAACCATTTGCTCTTATTATAATTGAAATTAGCCTGATAAAGACACTTGCTGGGCATAGACTTACTGCTGCCTGCCAGGTGCACTTCTGTTGGGGCATCCCATTCTGTAACATAGCATACCCCTCTTTATTTACACTAAGCAGCTCTCTTATTTACACTAAGCAGGCCTGTTGGAGGCTGAGTGTTACTGCTTGTAGCGATAACCCTTATCGCCGGAGGGCTTCACCGCCCGAGACGTCCTTTTCCCAATCGTAAGAGGTGCTGCTGGAATTCCAGAGTCGTCCGTGAGGAAACAGGAACAGCCCTTACAAGGGCTAGTGAATTGTAATATAGCGTTTCCCCCAATAAGAGACAAAACTTCAGTATTGAGGGTGAAGATGAAGTGTACTTTATTAGTGCCACACTGGGCCTTATATACACAAGTCTCTATTGCATGACACACACACCGACCAATAGCAGCAGGGCAAACAATCCCTCAACTCTGCCGGTGACGCAATCAGTAGAACAATAGCAGGCCGTAATACAATCAATCAGGACAATGCCATTGACTGTGACGTAATCAAAAATACACAATGGCAGTCAAAATACAATGACATTGCCTGTAACAGTATCAAAATACAATGACCTAATTAAGAAAAGGCCAGTGAATGACCCGGTGGACAACTGAATAGTGATGACATCCAAAAGACAGAGCGTATGTCACAATGCCCCCTTTTTGTGGAACACCCGGCAGACCCGGATTGACCCTGTTCGGGTTAACGTGGGGCTATCCGGACTCTTGTTATGGGCAGAGTTCTGTTTGCCAGGATAATCCATCTGCATTACTGGTTTGTCTACAGGGCCTGTATACACACACACACACACACACACACACACACACATACAGTTGTACTCACAGGGTGCTGGTCTTGTACACACACAGTTGTACTCACAGGGTGCTGGTCTTGTACACACACATGTACTCACAGGGTGCTGGTCTGGTACACACACAGTTGTACTCACAGGGTGCTGGTCTTGTCATTTCCCCCCAATAAGAGACAGAACTCAGTATTGAGGGTGAAGATGATACACCCACACACACATACAGTTGTACTCACAGGGTGCTGGTCTTGTACACACATACAGTTGTACTCACAGGGTGCTGGTCTTGTACACACATACAGTTGTACTCACAGGGTGCTGGTCTTGTACACACATACAGTTGTACTCACAGGGTGCTGGTCTTGTACACACATACAGTTGTACTCACAGGTTGCTGGTCTTGTACACACATACAGTTGTACTCACAGGTTGCTGGTCTTGTACACACATACAGTTGTACTCACAGGTTGCTGGTCTTGTACACACATACAGTTGTACTCACAGGGTGCTGGTCTTGTACACACATACAGTTGTACTCACAGGGTGCTGGTCTTGTACACACACACACACACACACACACACACACACACAGTTGTACTCACAGGGTGCTGGTCTTGTACACACACATGTACTCACAGGGTGCTGGTCTTGTACTTTTCCCCCCAATAAGAGACAGAACTCAGTATTGAGGGTGAAGATGATACACACACACATACATACAGTTGTACTCCCAGGGTGCTGGTCTTGTACACACACATGTACTCACAGGGTGCTGGTCTTGTACACACACATGTACTCACAGGGTGCTGATCTTGTACACACACATGTACTCACAGGGTGCTGGTCTTGTCCTTTCCCCCCAATAAGAGACAGAACTCAGTATTGAGGGTGAAGATGATACGCACACACACACATACAGTTGTACTCACAGGGTGCTGGTCTTGTACACACACACAGTTGTACTCACAGGGTGCTGGTATTGTACACACACACAGTTGTACTCACAGGGTGCTGGTCTTGTACACACACAGTTGTACTCACAGGGTGCTGGTCTTGTCATTTCCCCCCAATAAGAGACAGAACTCAGTATTGAGGGTGAAGATGATACACCCACACACACATACAGTTGTACTCACAGGGTGCTGGTCTTGTACACACATACAGTTGTACTCACAGGGTGCTGGTCTTGTACACACATACAGTTGTACTCACAGGGTGCTGGTCTTGTACACACATACAGTTGTACTCACAGGGTGCTGGTCTTGTACACACAAACAGTTGTACTCACAGGGTGCTGGTCTTGTACACACACATGTACTCACAGGGTGCTGGTCTTGACTTTTCCCCCCAATAAGAGACAGAACTCAGTATTGAGGGTGAAGATGATACACACACACACACATACAGTTGTACTCACAGGGTGCTGGTCTTGTACACACATACAGTTGTACTCACAGGGTGCTGGTCTTGTACACACATACAGTTGTACTCACAGGGTGCTGGTCTTGTACACACATACAGTTGTACTCACAGGGTGCTGGTCTTGTACACACATACAGTTGTACTCACAGGTTGCTGGTCTTGTACACACATACAGTTGCACTCACAGGGTGCTGGTCTTGTACACACATACAGTTGTACTCACAGGGTGCTGGTCTTGTACACACACACACACACACACACACACACACACACACACACACACACAGTTGTACTCACAGGGTGCTGGTCTTGTACACACACATGTACTCACAGGGTGCTGGTCTTGTACTTTTCCCCCCAATAAGAGACAGAACTCAGTATTGAGGGTGAAGATGATACACACACACATACATACAGTTGTACTCCCAGGGTGCTGGTCTTGTACACACACATGTACTCACAGGGTGCTGGTCTTGTACACACACATGTACTCACAGGGTGCTGATCTTGTACACACACATGTACTCACAGGGTGCTGGTCTTGTCCTTTCCCCCCAATAAGAGACAGAACTCAGTATTGAGGGTGAAGATGATACGCACACACACACACATACAGTTGTACTCACAGGGTGCTGGTCTTGTACACACACACAGTTGTACTCACAGGGTGCTGGTCTTGTACACACACACAGTTGTACTCACAGGGTGCTGGTCTTGTACACACACAGTTGTACTCACAGGGTGCTGGTCTTGTCATTTCCCCCAATAAGAGACAGAACTCAGTATTGAGGGTGAAGATGATACACCCACACACACATACAGTTGTACTCACAGGGTGCTGGTCTTGTACACACATACAGTTGTACTCACAGGGTGCTGGTCTTGTACACACATACAGTTGTACTCACAGGGTGCTGGTCTTGTACACACATACAGTTGTACTCACAGGGTGCTGGTCTTGTACACACAAACAGTTGTACTCACAGGGTGCTGGTCTTGTACACACACATGTACTCACAGGGTGCTGGTCTTGACTTTTCCCCCCAATAAGAGACAGAACTCAGTATTGAGGGTGAAGATGATACACACACCCACACACATACAGTTGTACTCACAGGGTGCTGGTCTTGTACACACACGCATGTACTCACAGGGTGCTGGTCTTGTACACACACATGTACTCACAGGGTGCTGGTCTTGTACACACTCTCTTAGCTCTGGTTGCAAGGCATTGAGAAAATGTTCTAGTAAAAACAACTGTAGGCTTCCGGGGTGACAGCGTGCCGGGCTAACAAAGCCTCCTTTACCAGATGGTAGTGTGGTATGTCCGCATCAGGGATGGCCCGGAAAGCATCGTAAGCTTTCCCAGATTTTCCCTGATAATATGGTGACCCATTCCTCCGTGGGTACCCGGTGTAAATCGCACTGCCGTTCAAAATCGGCCAAAAATCCATCAATCTCATTGTCACTTTCCTGGATGGACTTAAATGCTGCAAATGGAATCTTTTTCCCCCCAGTGTAACTGAGGCTCAGAGACACAGGGGCGCTGAGAGGCTGCTGGGTTGCGAGTCGTTGATCTTCCCTTCGCTTACTGGCCTCTGCCTCCGCTGCGGCGAAGACTTGGTCGATCAGTTCTTGTGATGGATTCGCCCATAGACCGACAATCTGTTCCGAACCGCTTGAACGAGAGCAGCGTCTTCATTGATCTCTATATTGGTTTCGGTCCTCACTGCTGCACGATCCATTTTGATCAGCTCGGCTATCAGTTCCTGACGTAGGCGGTTGCTAGCTGACCTTCCCCGGCTCTCGAGTAGATCCTCCAGGGTCAGCCTTTTCAACTTGTCCTACTGACCCTCCATCAGGGTAGCACTCTCTCTGGGTACAAAGGACCATCCCACCGCTTGCCACCAATTGTAGCGATAACCCTTATCGCCGGAGGGCTTCACCGCCCGAGACGTCCTTTTCCCAATCGTAAGAGGTGCTGCTGGAATTCCAGAGTCGTCCGTGAGGAAACAGGAACAGCCCTTACAAGGGTTAGTGAATTGTAATATAGCGTTTCCCCCAATAAGAGACAGAACTTCAGTATTGAGGGTGAAGATGAAGTGTACTTTATAAGTGCCACACTGGGCCTTATATACACAAGTCTCTATTGCATTCACACACACACCGACCAATAGCAGCAGGGCAAACAATCCCTCAACTCTGCCGGTGACGCAATCAGTAGAACAATAGCAGGCCGTAATACAATCAATCAGGACAATGCCATTGACTGTGACGTAATCAAAAATACACAATGGCAGTCAAAATAGAATGACATTGCCTGTAACAGTATCAAAATACAATGACCTAATTAAGAAAAGGCCAGTGAATGACCCGGTGGGCAACTGAATAGTGATGACATCCAAAAGACAGAGCGTATGTCACACTGCTCACTTTTGGTGTGCATTATATTCGGTTTCATATAGACCCACCGCTGCCCGGGGGTTCTTTAAATATCACCTACTACCACGCCAGTTAGACTATGTCGGGCAGACAAGTGCCTGGAAGTGAAAAGAGGAGTGGCAGAGGCCAAGATTCCGCAGGCAGAGCTCGCAGCAGACTGGGGGCCAGTAGCAGCAGGAGTCACGCTGAGAGACCTAATCTGCCAGTATCTGCTAGCGGTCGGGTCTCCACCAGTAACGCATCTGCCGTGGTAGATTGGTTGACGCGCTCATCAACAACATCATCACAACTTACGTCTGAGACCCCCAGTCTAGGGTCGGTAGGTTCCTCTGACACAACCCTGAGTTGGCATGCCCCGAGAGCAGTCCCTGTCCTCCCATTGCCTCTGTCCTACGCCGTTCCCTCCCCCAGCGACGTATCCTATGCTTTGGGTTCAGCTCCACTCTTTAGTGAGGAGGACGATCAGATACAGGAGGACAGTCAGCAGCTACTGCCCAGCCAAGAAATGGAGGTGGCTTCTTTAGCTAGGCAGACAAATAGTGATGTGGACAGTGTCGTGGGTGCTGCGAGCGTTCCAGCTCCTGCGCCAGACACTGTTGACGAATCCACGAACATCAGTGACGTACAGCCACAACTCGGTGATGATGATGATGACGATGAAGCCGATCGCACTTGGGAGCCGGGTGATGAAGGGGCTTCATCGTCATCATCAGGAGAAGAGGGGCGCAGGTTGCCCCGGAGTCAGCAGCTGAGGCAGCAAGGTGGTAGCAGTCAGCATGGGGGCACAATTCCAAAGGCTGGAGCCAGCCGGGGCCGGGGTAGAGCACCTGCTGTGCGGCAGTCTACCTTATCGGGAGGTAGTGGAGCAGGGGTTCCTGGAGTTGGCAACAGCAGCAGTGAATCAGTGAGGCCAGGGGGTGGGAAAAGTAGCTACTCGGCAGTGTGGCAGTTTTTCCTGAGGCATCCGCAGGAGGGTAACATGGCCACATGCAAGATATGTAGGCAAAAGGTGAAGCGTGGCCAGGGTCCAAATGTTGGCATCACGGCCCTGCGTCAACATATGATGCGTCACCATAAAACGACCTGGGAGAACCGAGGCTCCCAAGGGGTGGTTCAGTCTGCTTCCTCACCAAGTGAGCTCCCAATTTCTGCCAGCCAAGGCTCCAGCACCTCAGCCGAAGGTAGCTGTGCGTCATACCCATCCTCTGTCGCTCCTGCTCCTCCTCCTCCAAGTCATGCATCCCGCCAGCAATCCATCAGCGAAGCCATGTCCAAGAGACAGCAGTATGCGCCCACTCATCCTACGGCGCAGAAGTTGAATGTGCTCCTGTCCAAGTTGCTGGTGCTGCAGTCGCTCCCTTTTCAGGTGGTGGAATCTGCACCTTTCAGAGAACTGATGGCTTGTGCTGAGCCGAGGTGGAGAGTCCCAAGCCGTCATTTCTTTGCCAAGAAGGCAGTACCAGCGCTGCACACTTTTGTTGAACAGAAGGTGGGCCAGTCCTTGAGCCTGTCGGTGTGTAGCAAAATACATGGCAGCGCCGACATCTGGAGCTGTAACTACGGTCAGGGGCAGTACATGTCGTTTACGGCCCACTGGGTGAATGTGGTCCCTTTGCAGCAGCAGCAGCAACCTGGACAGGTCACGCCGCTTCGGCCTCCGCGCTCTCTGCCCATTGGGCCTGTGACACCGTGCGACTCGGCCTCCTCATCCTCCGCCATCTCCTCACCCTCCACTGTAGGCTCAAGTCTCAGTGCCCCTACAGTCTACCATGTGTGCAGGGCACGGAGGTGTCACGCAGTGCTTCACATGGTTTGTCTTGGCGAACGGAGTCACACAGGGAAGGAACTGCTTAAATGTATTCATCAGGAAATCCAAACATGGCTTACTCCGAGAAAACTTAAAATGGGAATCATGGTTACCGACAATGGGAAGAACATTTTGTCTGCGCTGCGCCAAGGAAGCCTGACCCATGCCCCCTGCATGGCTCACGTCTTCAATCTGGTTGTCAAGCGGTTTCTGAAGTGTTCCCCCCATCTGCAAGACATCCTAACAACTTCAAGGAAACTTTGCATGCACTTCAGCCACTCCTACACCGCCAAACACACCCTTCTTGAGCTACAGCGTCAGAATGGTATCCCCCAACTGATTTGCGATGTTTCCACCCGTTGGAATTCCACCCTTCACATGTTGGACCGATTATATGAACAGAGAAAAGCCATCACGGATTTCCTGATGATCCAAGCAGATAGGGGGACTCCCCTGTGTAACTTCAATGTCAACCAGTGGCAGCTCATACGTGACACCTGCCGTTTGCTCAGGCCCTTTGAGGAAGCCACTTTATTTGTCAGTCGGCAGGATTACGGGATGAACGACGTGATTCCACTGCTTCATGTACTACAGCACATGTTGGAAACCATGGCTGGTCAGGGCACTGGAGACATGGCGTTTACATCTTACGGCCACATGAACCCCGTTGGAGCTGAACTGGAGGAGGAGGAGGAAGAGGAGGAGGAGGAGGAAGAGGAGGAGGAGTTGCCCAGCGAAACACAGTTTAGGCTTGGCGAAATGGCTGGTTTATCTAGTCAGCGGACAGGAGAGGAGGAGCAGGAGCAGCCAGAGGAGCTAGAGGTTTTTGAGGAAGGCAAGACAGAGGACCCGGGCACACCGTGGCAGTATGCAGTGGAGATGGAGACAGGTAGTCCATCCAAGTCACTTGCGCAAATGGCACGAAGCATGCTCACGTGCTTGCGTAGTGACCCCAGAATTGTTTCCATCTGTCGGCGGGATGACTTCTGACTGTCCACCTTATTGGACCCTCGTTTCCGGCACAAAATGGGGGCATTTTTTAAACCCACTGAGAGGGAGGACAAACTCAACTACTACAAAGACATTCTACGTAGGCAGTTGGCCGATGCCTATCTGCGCCATGGTCCATACTCTCGCAGGTCTGACTCGAGGGGACCTCTGCGCTCACCTTCCACTGCCATGGCCGCTGGGGGGGTTGGCAGGAGCAGCAGCAGCAGCTCCATCAGCAGCAGCAGCCTCAGTCTTCAGTCGCTAATGAGTAGCTTTCTACACCCGCATAGTGAGGCTACTCATGAGCAGCAGGAAGACCTGGAGCAGGACCTCAACCAGCAGGTCATGTCATACTTTGACATGACCATGCCAACACATCTTGAGGATCCGCTGGACTTCTGGGCAGCCAAACTTGATTTGTGGCCGCAACTAGCAGAGTTTGCCCTGGAAAAGCTGTCCTGCCCGGCAAGTAGCGTGCCATCGGAGCTGGTGTTTAGTGCTGCGGGGGCCATAGTTACGGCAGGGAGAACTCGTCTGTCAACTAAAAATGTGGAGAGACTCACCTTTGTCAAAATAAATCAGGGATGGATCAGCCAGGATTTCCACCCACCAATGCCTGATGCATGCGACTAGATTCAGCATGGTGCCACGTTTTACACTTTCCAAATGGTGCAAAACATATTTATGTCTTTAGGCCATTTTTTGGGCTCCTGCTGCTGCTGCTGCCAACTTCTGCCAACTCCAGGGTGTGATTCATCCAATTTTTGGGCTCCTGAAGCCAACCCCAGGGTCTCTTTAAAGTAATGTTTGGGCTCCTGCTGCTGCCAACTTCTGCCAACTCCAGGGTGTGATTCATCCAATTTTTGGGCTCCTGAAGCCAACCCCAGGGTCTCTTTAAAGTAATATTTGGGCTCCTGCTGCTGCTGCCAACTCCTGCCAACTCCAGGGTGTGATTCATCCAATTGTTAGGCTCCTGAAGCCAACCCCAGTGTCTCTTTAAAGTAATATTTGGGCTCCTGCTGCTGCTGCTGCCAACTCCAGGGTGTGATTCATCCAATTTTTGGGCTCCTGAAGCCAACCCCAGGGTCTCTTTAAAGTAGTGTTTGGGCTCCTGCTGGTGCTGCCAACTCCAGGGTGTGAATCATCCAATTGTTGGGCTCCTGAAGCCAACCCCAGGGTCTCTTTAAAGTAATATTTGGGCTCCTGCTGCTGCTGCTGTCAACTCCTGCCAACTCCAGGGTGTGATTCATCCAATTGTTGGGCTCCTGAAGCCAACCCCAGGGTCTCTTTAAAGTAATGTTTGGGCTCCTGCTGCTGCTGCTGCCAACTTCTGCCAACTCCAGGGTGTGATTCATCCAATTTTTGGGCTCCTGAAGCCAACCCCAGGGTCTCTTTGAAGTAATGTTTGGGCTCCTGCTGCTGCCAACTTCTGCCAACTCCAGGGTGTGATTCATCCAATTTTTGGGCTCCTGAAGCCAACCCCAGGGTCTCTTTGAAGTAATGTTTGGGCTCCTGCTGCTGCCAACTTCTGCCAACTCCAGGGTGTGATTCATCCAATTTTCGGGCTCCTGAAGCCAACCCCAGGGTCTCTTTAAAGTAATGTTTGGGCTCCTGCTGCTGCTGCTGCCAACTTCTGCCAACTCCAGGGTGTGATTCATCCAATTTTCGGGCTCCTGAAGCCAACCCCAGGGTCTCTTTAAAGTAATATTTGGGCTTCTGCTGCTGCTGCTGTCAACTCCTGCCAACTCCAGGGTGTGATTCATCCAATTGTTGGGCTCCTGAAGCCAACCCCAGGGTCTCTTTAAAGTAATGTTTGGGCTCCTGCTGCTGCTGCTGCTGCCAACTTCTGCCAACTCCAGGGTGTGATTCATCCAATTTTTGGGCTCCTGAAGCCAACTCCAGTGTATATTTGGGCTCCTGCTGCTGCCAACTCCAGTGTGTGATTCATCCAATTTTTGGGCTCCTGAAGCCAACCCCAGGGTCTCTTTGAAGTAATATTTGGGCTCCTGCTGCTGCTGCTGCCAACTTCTGCCAACTCCAGGGTGTGAATCATCCAATTTTTGGGCTCCTGAAGCCAACCCCAGGGTCTCTTTAAAGTAATATTTGGGCTCCTGCTGCTGCCAACTCCAGGGTGTGATTCATCCAATTTTTGGGCTCCTGAAGCCAACTCCAGTGTCTCTTTAAAGCAATGTTTGGGCTCCTGCCCCTCATAGTGGTGCCACTTCAACTCTCTTGAATTCAATTGTGCCGCTCTGCGATTCTATTAGCGATGCCTCTGATCTGCATGTGATATTTATTCAAAGTATTATTTAACTTACCCAGCACGCATCCTGTACTTGTTACAGCAAGGCAGAATGGTTTACAACCCTATTGAGGCTCTAGGAGGCTCAGAAATAGCCGTTTTTAATAGCGATTCGTCGCGAATTTATTCGGGTCGAAACGATTTTTGTCGGAAAATTCGGCGAATCAATCAAATCGAATTTTTCAAAAGTTCGCTCATCTCTAATTATCACCGAGTTGTGGCTGTACGTCACTGATGTTCGTGGATTCGTCAACAGTGTCTGGCGCAGGAGCTGGAACGCTCGCAGCACCCACGACACTGTCCACATCACTATTTGTCTGCCTAGCTAAAGAAGCCACCTCCATTTCTTGGCTGGGCAGTAGCTGCTGACTGTCCTCTATCTGATCGTCCTCCTCACTAAAGAGTGGAGCTGAACCCAAAGCATTGGATACGTCGCTGGGGGAGGGAACGGCGTAGGACAGAGGCAATGGGAGGACAGGGACTGCTCTCGGGGCATGCCAACTCAGGGTTGTGTCAGAGGAACCTACCGACCCTAGACTGGGGGTCTCAGACGTAAGTTGTGATGATGTTGTTGATGAGCGCGTCAACCAATCTACCACGGCAGATGCGTTACTGGTGGAGACCCGACCGCTAGCAGATACTGGCAGATTAGGTCTCTCAGCGTGACTCCTGCTGCTACTGGCCCCCAGTCTGCTGCGAGCTCTGCCTGCGGAATCTTGGCCTCTGCCACTCCTCTTTTCACTTCCAGGCACTTGTCTGCCCGACATAGTCTAACTGGCATGGTAATAGGTGATATTTTAAGAACCCCCGGGCAGCGGTGGGTCTATAAGAAACAGAATATAATGCACACCAAAAGTGAGCAGTAACACTCAGCCTCCAACAGGCCTGCCTAGTGTAAATAAGAGAGCTGCTTAGTGTAAATAAAGAGGGGTATGCTATGTTACAGAATGGGATGCCCCAACAGCCAGCAGTGCACCTGTGAGCAGTACTACTTTGCACAGCAAAAGTGTCTTTATCAGGCCTAATTTCAATTAGAATAAGTGCAAATGGTTATGGTCTTAAATAGAGGCTGGTGTAGTCACAGAATGGGATGCCACAAAAACCAGAGAGCATGCACAGCAAAAGTGTCTTTATCACGCCTAATTTCAATTAGAATAAGTGCAAATGGTTATGGTCTTAAATAGAGGTTGGTGTAGTCACAGAATGGGATGCCTCACAGCAGAGTGCACCTGGGACCAGTAGTGCTATGCACAGCAAAAGTGTCTTTATCAGGCCTAATTTCAATTAGAATAAGTGCAAATGGTTATGGTCTTAAATAGAGGCTGGTGTAGTCACAGAATGGGATGCCACAAAAACCAGAGAGCATGCACAGCAAAAGTGTCTTTATCAGGCCTAATTTCAATTAGAATAAGTGCAAATGGTTATGGTCTTAAATAGAGGCTGGTGTAGTCACAGAATGGGATGCCTCACAGCAGAGTGCACCTGGGACCAGTAGTGCTATGCACAGCAAAAGTGTCTTTATCAGGCCTAATTTCAATTAGAATAAGTGCAAATGGTTATGGTCTTAAATAGAGGCTGGTGTAGTCACAGAATGGGATGCCCCAACAGGAGTGCACCTGGCAGGCAGCAGTAAGTCTATGCACAGCAAAAGTGTCTTTATCAGGCCTAATTTCAATTAGAATAAGTGCAAATGGTTATGGTGTTAAATAGAGGCTGGTGTAGTCACAGAATGGGATGCCACAAAAAACAGAGAGCATGCACAGCAAAAGTGTCTTTATCAGGCCTAATTTCAATTAGAATAAGTGCAATTGGTTATGGTCTTAAATAGAGGCTGGTGTAGTCACAGAATGGGATGCCTCACAGCAGAGTGCACCTGGGACCAGTAGTGCTATGCACAGCAAAAGTGTCTTTATCAGGCCTAATTTCAATTAGAATAAGTGCAAATGGTTATGGTCTTAAATAGAGGCTGGTGTAGTCACAGAATGGGATGCCACAAAAACCAGAGAGCATGCACAGCAAAAGTGTCTTTATCAGGCCTAATTTCAATTAGAATAAGTGCAAATGGTTATGGTCTTAAATAGAGGCTGGTGTAGTCACAGAATGGGATGCCCCAACAGGAGTGCACCTGGCAGGGAGCAGTAAGTCTATGCACAGCAAAAATGTCTTTATCAGGCCTAATTTCAATTAGAATAAGTGCAAATGGTTATGGTCTTAAATAGAGGCTGGTGTAGTCACAGAATGGGATGCCACAAAAACCAGAGGAGCATGCACAGCAAAAGTGTCTTTATCAGGCCTAATTTCAATTAGAATAAGTGCAAATGGTTATGGTGTTAAATAGAGGCTGGTGTAGTCACAGAATGGGATGCCACAAAAACCAGAGAGCATGCACAGCAAAAGTGTCTTTATCAGGCCTAATTTCAATTAGAATAAGTGCAAATGGTTATGGTGTTAAATAGAGGCTGGTGTAGTCACAGAATGGGATGCCACAACAGGAGTGCACCTGGGACCAGTAGTGCTATGCACAGCAAAGTGTCTTTATCAGGTCTAATTTCAATTAGAATAAGTGCAAATGGTTATGGTCTTAAATAGAGGCTGGTGTAGTCACAGAATGGGATGCCACAAAAACCAGAGAGCATGCACAGCAAAAGTGTCTTTATCAGGCCTAATTTCAATTAGAATAAGTGCAAATGGTTATGGTCTTAAATAGAGGCTGGTGTAGTCACAGAATGGGATGCCCCAACAGGAGTGCACCTGGCAGGGAGCAGTAAGTCTATGCACAGCAAAAATGTCTTTATCAGGCCTAATTTCAATTAGAATAAGTGCAAATGGTTATGGTCTTAAATAGAGGCTGGTGTAGTCACAGAATGGGATGCCTCACAGCAGAGTGCACCTGGGACCAGTAGTGCTATGCACAGCAAAAGTGTCTTTATCAGGCCTAATTTCAATTAGAATAAGTGCAAATGGTTATGGTCATAGAGGCTGGTGTAGTCACAGAATGGGATGCCTCACAGCAGAGTGCACCTGGGACCAGTAGTGCTATGCACAGCAAAAGTGTCTTTATCAGGCCTAATTTCAATTAGAATAAGTGCAAATGGTTATGGTCTTAAATAGAGGCTGGTGTAGTCACAGAATGGGATGCCTCACAGCAGAGTGCACCTAGGACCAGTAGTGCTATGCACAGCAAAAGTGTCTTTATCAGGCCTAATTTCAATTAGAATAAGTGCAAATGGTTATGGTCTTAAATAGAGGCTGGTGTAGTCACAGAATGGGCTGCCACAAAAACCAGAGAACATGCACAGCAAAAGTGTCTTTATCAGGCCTAATTTCAATTAGAATAAGTGCAAATGGTTATGGTCTTAAATAGAGGCTGGTGTAGTCACAGAATGGGCTGCCACAAAAACCAGAGAGCATGCACAGCAAAAGTGTCTTTATCAGGCCTAATTTCAATTAGAATAAGTGCAAATGGTTATGGTCTTAAATAGAGGCTGGTGTAGTCACAGAATGGGCTGCCACAAAAACCAGAGAGCATGCACAGCAAAGGTGTCTTTATCAGGCCTAATTTCAATTAGAATAAGTGCAAATGGTTATGGTCTTAAACAGAGGCTGGTGTAGTCACAGAATGGGATGCCACAACAGGAGTGCACCTGGGACCAGTAGTGCTATGCACAGCAAATGTGTCTTTATCAGGCCTTATTTCAATTAGAATAAGTGCAAATGGTTATGGTCTTAAATAGAGGCTGGTGTAGTCACAGAATGGGCTGCCACAAAAACCGGAGAGCATGCACAGCAAAAGTGTCTTTATCAGGCCTAATTTCAATTAGAATAAGTGCAAATGGTTATGGTCTTAAATAGAGGCTGGTGTAGTCACAGAATGGGATGCCTCACAGCAGAGTGCACCTGGGACCAGTAGTGCTATGCACAGCAAAAGTGTCTTTATCAGGCCTAATTTCTATTAGAATAAGTGCAAATGGTTATGGTCTTAAATAGAGGCTGGTGTAGTCACAGAATGGGATGCCCCAACAGGAGTGCACCTGGCAGGCAGCAGTAAGTCTATGCACAGCAAAAGTGTCTTTATCAGGTCTAATTTCAATTAGAATAAGTGCAAATGGTTATGGTCTTAAATAGAGGCTGGTGTAGTCACAGAATGGGCTGCCACAAAAACCAGAGAGCATGCACAGCAAAAGTGTCTTTATCAGGCCTAATTTCTATTAGAATAAGTGCAAATGGTTATGGTGTTAAATAGAGGCTGGTGTAGTCACAGAATGGGATGCCCCAACAGGAGGGCACCTGGCAGGCAGCAGTAAGTCTATGCACAGCAAAAGTGTCTTTATCAGGCCTAATTTCAATTAGAATAAGTGCAAATGGTTATGGTCTTAAATAGAGGCTGGTGTAGTCACAGAATGGGCTGCCACAAAAACCAGAGAGCATGCACAGCAAAAGTGTCTTTATCAGGCCTAATTTCAATTAGAATAAGTGCAAATGGTTATGGTCTTAAATAGAGGCTGGTGTAGTCACAGAATGGGATGCCACAACAGGAGTGCACCTGGGACCAGTAGTGCTATGCACAGCAAAAGTGTCTTTATCAGGCCTAATTTCAATTAGAATAAGTGCAAATGGTTATGGTCTTAAATAGAGGCTGGTGTAGTCACAGAATGGGATGCCACAAAAACCAGAGAGCATGCACAGCAAAAGTGTCTTTATCAGGCCTAATTTCAATTAGAATAAGTGCAAATGGTTATGGTCTTAAATAGAGGCTGGTGTAGTCACAGAATGGGATGCCCCAACAGGAGGGCACCTGGCAGGCAGCAGTAAGTCTATGCACAGCAAAAGTGTCTTTATCAGGCCTAATTTCAATTAGAATAAGTGCAAATGGTTATGGTCTTAAATAGAGGCTGGTGTAGTCACAGAATGGGCTGCCACAAAAACCAGAGAGCATGCACAGCAAAAGTGTCTTTATCAGGCCTAATTTCAATTAGAATAAGTGCAAATGGTTATGGTCTTAAATAGAGGCTGGTGTAGTCACAGAATGGGATGCCTCACAGCAGAGTGCACCTGGGACCAGTAGTGCTATGCACAGCAAATGTGTCTTTATCAGGCCTAATTTCAATTAGAATAAGGGCAAATGGTTATGGTCTTAAATAGAGGCTGGTGTAGTCACAGAATGGGATGCCACAAAAACCAGAGGAGCATGCACAGCAAAAGTGTCTTTATCAGGCCTAATTTCAATTAGAATAAGTGCAAATGGTTATGGTGTTAAATAGAGGCTGGTGTAGTCACAGAATGGGATGCCACAAAAACCAGAGAGCATGCACAGCAAAAGTGTCTTTATCAGGCCTAATTTCAATTAGAATAAGTGCAAATGGTTATGGTCTTAAATAGAGGCTGGTGTAGTCACAGAATGGGATGCCCCAACAGGAGTGCACCTGGCAGGGAGCAGTGAGTCTATGCACAGCAAAAATGTCTTTATCAGGCCTAATTTCAATTAGAATAAGTGCAAATGGTTATGGTCTTAAATAGAGGCTGGTGTAGTCACAGAATGGGATGCCTCACAGCAGAGTGCACCTGGGACCAGTAGTGCTATGCACAGCAAAAGTGTCTTTATCAGGCCTAATTTCAATTAGAATAAGTGCAAATGGTTATGGTCATAGAGGCTGGTGTAGTCACAGAATGGGATGCCTCACAGCAGAGTGCACCTGGGACCAGTAGTGCTCTGCACAGCAAAAGTGTCTTTATCAGGCCTAATTTCAATTAGAATAAGTGCAAATGGTTATGGTCTTAAATAGAGGCTGGTGTAGTCACAGAATGGGATGCCTCACAGCAGAGTGCACCTAGGACCAGTAGTGCTATGCACAGCAAAAGTGTCTTTATCAGGCCTAATTTCAATTAGAATAAGTGCAAATGGTTATGGTCTTAAATAGAGGCTGGTGTAGTCACAGAATGGGCTGCCACAAAAACCAGAGAACATGCACAGCAAAAGTGTCTTTATCAGGCCTAATTTCAATTAGAATAAGTGCAAATGGTTATGGTCTTAAATAGAGGCTGGTGTAGTCACAGAATGGGCTGCCACAAAAACCAGAGAGCATGCACAGCAAAAGTGTCTTTATCAGGCCTAATTTCAATTAGAATAAGTGCAAATGGTTATGGTCTTAAATAGAGGCTGGTGTAGTCACAGAATGGGCTGCCACAAAAACCAGAGAGCATGCACAGCAAAAGTGTCTTTATCAGGCCTAATTTCAATTAGAATAGGTGCAAATGGTTATGGTCTTAAACAGAGGCTGGTGTAGTCACAGAATGGGATGCCACAACAGGAGTGCACCTGGGACCAGTAGTGCTATGCACAGCAAATGTGTATTTATCAGGCCTAATTTCAATTAGAATAAGTGCAAATGGTTATGGTCTTAAATAGAGGCTGGTGTAGTCACAGAATGGGCTGCCACAAAAACCGGAGAGCATGCACAGCAAAAGTGTCTTTATCGGGCCTAATTTCAATTAGAATAAGTGCAAATGGTTATGGTCTTAAATAGAGGCTGGTGTAGTCACAGAATGGGATGCCTCACAGCAGAGTGCACCTGGGACCAGTAGTGCTATGCACAGCAAAAGTGTCTTTATCAGGCCTAATTTCTATTAGAATAAGTGCAAATGGTTATGGTCTTAAATAGAGGCTGGTGTAGTCACAGAATGGGATGCCCCAACAGGAGTGCACCTGTCAGGCAGCAGTAAGTCTATGCACAGCAAAAGTGTCTTTATCAGGTCTAATTTCAATTAGAATAAGTGCAAATGGTTATAGTCTTTAATAGAGGCTGGTGTAGTCACAGAATGGGCTGCCACAAAAACCAGAGAGCATGCACAGCAAAAGTGTCTTTATCAGGCCTAATTTCAATTAGAATAAGTGCAAATGGTTATGGTCTTAAATAGAGGCTGGTGTAGTCACAGAATGGGATGCCACAACAGGAGTGCACCTGGGACCAGTAGTGCTATGCACAGCAAAAGTGTCTTTATCAGGCCTAATTTCAATTAGAATAAGTGCAAATGGTTATGGTCTTAAATAGAGGCTGGTGTAGTCACAGAATGGGATGCCACAAAAACCAGAGAGCATGCACAGCAAAAGTGTCTTTATCAGGCCTAATTTCTATTAGAATAAGTGCAAATGGTTATGGTCTTAAATAGAGGCTGGTGTAGTCACAGAATGGGATGCCCCAACAGGAGGGCACCTGGCAGGCAGCAGTAAGTCTATGCACAGCAAAAGTGTCTTTATCAGGCCTAATTTCAATTAGAATAAGTGCAAATGGTTATGGTCTTAAATAGAGGCCGGTGTAGTCACAGAATGGGCTGCCACAAAAACCAGAGACCATGCACAGCAAAAGTGTCTTTATCAGGCCTAATTTCAATTAGAATAAGTGCAAATGGTTATGGTCTTAAATAGAGGCTGGTGTAGTCACAGAATGGGATGCCTGACAGCAGAGTGCACCTGGGACCAGTAGTGCTATGCACAGCAAATGTGTCTTTATCAGGCCTAATTTCAATTAGAATAAGTGCAAATGGTTATGGTCTTAAATAGAGGCTGGTGTAGTCACAGAATGGGATGCCACAAAAACCAGCAGTGCCCATGGCAGGGAACAGTAGTGCTATGCACAGCAAAAGTGTCTTTATCAGGCCTAATTTCAATTAGAATAAGTGCAAATGGTTATATGGTCTTAAATAGAGGCTGGTGTAGTCACAGAATGGGATGCCTCACAGCAGACTTAAGATCAGTTCAGTATATATGCACAGTTAGTGTATAAGCAGCCTGAAAACGCTAACAAAGCCAGTCAGCCAGCCAGTAACAAACACTCAGGCTGGATGAAAAAAAAAAAATCTTCCTGTGACTGCCTCCGATTTTTTCTAACTTTCCCTGTTTTTCGCTGACTTTCTGTCTGTCTCCTTCCTGTCTCCAGCCTGTCCCTGTCTGTCCCTGTCTGTCTAACTGTCTCTCTCCCTGCCTACAGCAGCGTTCTGTCTCTTACGAATGCAATACAGAAATAAGGAAAAGCAAGATGGCCGCCGGCCTTAAATAGCGCTGTGACGTCACCGGGCTTGCTGGCTGCTGACAGGCTGCATGTGACTGTCCCAGCATACACTGCCCCAGCTTACATGTCTGGACATGTCACGTAGACCATCCTAGAATGCCTGTCATTGAAATGAATGGATTTTAGAAAAAAACTTCGCTCGATCGAATCGCGGGGAAATTCGGATTCGATCCAATTCGAATTTTCCATGAAATTCGGATCGAATCCGGGTTCGTCCGGATCGATTCGCTCATCCCTAGTTTTCACACAAATGAATGTAGGTTTTATACAGTATTAGAAGGAGATTTTTATATATAACTTTTTATCCTTAACTTTAGGATTTTCTAGCTACAGATTTTGATTGTCTGACTTGATTGTTTGTATTTTCCTAACAGAAAACACCCTGACACCCCCACAAACTAGTGTAATTGCTGCCTATAGTAACCTATAGCCACTTTCACATCTGTGTTTGCCAAGTGATCACATCACCCAGCAAAAACCTTGCCAGCAGCGTTTTGAAGGATGCTGCAATTGCAATTCCACTCCATTGAGTGCCTTTGTCCTGAAAATGCGATTACCCCACAATTGCTAGGTGTGAACACAGAGATGCCTGGTCATGAACTGATTTCATATGCAGCACCCTGTTAAGACTACTAATATGAGCCACAACCCCCAGCCAGGTGCAGCAGGATTTTGTTCAGTTAGTCAGAGATTCTGCATGGTCTGCCTCCCATGCTGTATATTAAAGCTCCTCCATTCCTAGTCAAGTCTAGTGAGCTGGAGGCCTCCTCCTGGCAGTTCCTCAGACACTACTAGGCTCCTTTTCTATTCCGCAACTGGTAGACTCCTTGTATCCAAGAGCTACCAGGCTGTCATCCTTAGCCAGTGCCATGTTCATTTGGGCTCTCCATTTCACCCCTCATTAGTTGAAGTCTTGAATATTGCTTTGTTTGTTTTTTTACAAGTGAACCTCCAGGTTGCAAGAAGGGTACATCCCCCTCAAGCCAAACTAATTGGTTCCTGATCAGTGTGATGTTTTTTTATCTGGTCCTGCACCTCATCCTTCTAACCAAGGATAACTTAGAAAATTCAGACCAGTGCCAGACCAGAGAAAGAAATCACACTAATCGATTGGCTTAAATGTGACCTGTTGACAATCAACAATGCTCACCACCAGGATTTCTGTGGTCACAAGACCATGTCCATGCCTAGCTGGCAAACCTCAATGGTCATCAGCAGGTCACATGGGCAATGTTCATTTTGCAATAGCACAGAGTAGAGATGAGCGAACTTTTGAAAAATTCGATTCGACTGATTCGCCGAATTTTCCGACAAAAATCGTTTCGACCCGAATAAATTCGCGACGAATCGCTATTAAAAACGGCTATTTCTGAGCCTCCTACAGCCTCAATAGGGTTGTAAACCATTCAGCCTTGCTGTAACACGCACAGGATGCGTGCTGGGTTTGTTAAATAATACTTTGAAGAAATATCACATGCAGATCAGAGGCATCGCTAATAGAATCGCAGAGCGGCACAATTGCAGAGAGTTGAAGTGGCATCACTATGAGGGGCAGAAGGAGCCCAAATATACACTGGAGTTGGCCTCAGGAGCCCAAAAATTGGATGAATCACACCCTGGAGTTGGCAGAAGTTGGCAGCAGCAGCAGCAGCAGGAGCCCAAATATACACTGGAGTTGGCTTCAGGAGCCCAAAAATTGGATGAATCACACCCTGGAGTTGGCAGAAGTTGGCAGCAGCAGCAGCAGGAGCCCAAATATACACTGGAGTTGGCCTCAGGAGCCCAAAAATTGGATGAATCACACCCTGGAGTTGGCAGAAGTTGGCAGCAGCAGGAGCCCAAATATACACTGGAGTTGGCCTCAGGAGCCCAAAAATTGGATGAATCACACCCTGGAGTTGGCAGAAGTTGGCAGCAGCAGCAGCAGCAGGAGCCCAAATATACACTGGAGTTGGCTTCAGGAGCCCAAAAATTGGATGAATCACACCCTGGAGTTGGCAGAAGTTGGCAGCAGCAGCAGCAGGAGCCCAAATATACACTGGAGTTGGCTTCAGGAGCCCAAAAATTGGATGAATCACACCCTGGAGTTGGCAGGAGTTGACAGTAGCAGCAGCAGGAGCCCAAATATACACTGGAGTTGGCTTCAGGAGCCCAAAAATTGGATGAATCACACCCTGGAGTTGGCAGGAGTTGACAGCAGCAGCAGCAGGAGCCCAAATATACACTGGAGTTGGCCTCAGGAGCCCAAAAATTGGATGAATCACACCCTGGAGTTGGCAGAAGTTGGCAGTAGTAGCAGCAGGAGCCCAAATATACACTGGAGTTGGCCTCAGGAGCCCAAAAATTGGATGAATCACACCCTGGAGTTGGCAGAAGTTGGCAGTAGTAGCAGCAGGAGCCCAAATATACACTGGAGTTGGCTTCAGGAGCCCAAAAATTGGATGAATCACACCCTGGAGTTGGCAGAAGTTGGCAGTAGCAGCAGCAGGAGCCCAAATATACACTGGAGTTGGCTTCAGGAGCCCAAAAATTGGATGAATCACACCCTGGAGTTGGCAGAAGTTGGCAGCAGCAGCAGCAGGAGCCCAAATATACACTGGAGTTGGCCTCAGGAGCCCAAAAATTGGATGAATCACACCCTGGAGTTGGCAGAAGTTGGCAGTAGTAGCAGCAGGAGCCCAAATATACACTGGAGTTGGCTTCAGGAGCCCAAAAATTGGATGAATCACACCCTGGAGTTGGCAGAAGTTGGCAGCAGCAGCAGCAGGAGCCCAAATATACACTGGAGTTGGCCTCAGGAGCCCAAAAATTGGATGAATCACACCCTGGAGTTGGCAGAAGTTGGCAGTAGTAGCAGCAGGAGCCCAAATATACACTGGAGTTGGCTTCAGGAGCCCAAAAATTGGATGAATCACACCCTGGAGTTGGCAGAAGTTGGCAGTAGCAGCAGCAGGAGCCCAAATATACACTGGAGTTGGCTTCAGGAGCCCAAAAATTGGATGAATCACACCCTGGAGTTGGCAGAAGTTGGCAGCAGCAGCAGCAGGAGCCCAAATATACACTGGAGTTGGCCTCAGGAGCCCAAAAATTGGATGAATCACACCCTGGAGTTGGCAGAAGTTGGCAGTAGTAGCAGCAGGAGCCCAAATATACACTGGAGTTGGCCTCAGGAGCCCAAAAATTGGATGAATCACACCCTGGAGTTGGCAGAAGTTGGCAGTAGTAGCAGCAGGAGCCCAAATATACACTGGAGTTGGCTTCAGGAGCCCAAAAATTGGATGAATCACACCCTGGAGTTGGCAGAAGTTGGCAGCAGCAGCAGCAGGAGCCCAAATATACACTGGAGTTGGCCTCAGGAGCCCAAAAATTGGATGAATCACACCCTGGAGTTGGCAGGAGTTGACAGTAGTAGCAGCAGGAGCCCAAATATACACTGGAGTTGGCTTCAGGAGCCCAAAAATTGGATGAATCACACCCTGGAGTTGGCAGAAGTTGGCAGCAGCAGCAGCAGGAGCCCAAATATACACTGGAGTTGGCCTCAGGAGCCCAAAAATTGGATGAATCACACCCTGGAGTTGGCAGAAGTTGGCAGTAGTAGCAGCAGGAGCCCAAATATACACTGGAGTTGGCTTCAGGAGCCCAAAAATTGGATGAATCACACCCTGGAGTTGGCAGAAGTTGGCAGTAGCAGCAGCAGGAGCCCAAATATACACTGGAGTTGGCCTCAGGAGCCCAAAAATTGGATGAATCACACCCTGGAGTTGGCAGGAGTTGACAGTAGCAGCAGCAGGAGCCCAAATATACACTGGAGTTGGCTTCAGGAGCCCAAAAATTGGATGAATCACACCCTGGAGTTGGCAGAAGTTGGCAGCAGCAGCAGCAGCAGGAGCCCAAATATACACTGGAGTTGGCTTCAGGAGCCCAAAAATTGGATGAATCACACCCTGGAGTTGGCAGAAGTTGGCAGCAGCAGCAGCAGGAGCCCAAATATACACTGGAGTTGGCCTCAGGAGCCCAAAAATTGGATGAATCACACCCTGGAGTTGGCAGAAGTTGGCAGTAGTAGCAGCAGGAGCCCAAATATACACTGGAGTTGGCTTCAGGAGCCCAAAAATTGGATGAATCACACCCTGGAGTTGGCAGAAGTTGGCAGTAGCAGCAGCAGGAGCCCAAATATACACTGGAGTTGGCTTCAGGAGCCCAAAAATTGGATGAATCACACCCTGGAGTTGGCAGGAGTTGACAGTAGCAGCAGCAGGAGCCCAAATATACACTGGAGTTGGCCTCAGGAGCCCAAAAATTGGATGAATCACACCCTGGAGTTGGCAGGAGTTGACAGTAGCAGCAGCAGGAGCCCAAATATACACTGGAGTTGGCTTCAGGAGCCCAAAAATTGGATGAATCACACCCTGGAGTTGGCAGAAGTTGGCAGCAGCAGCAGCAGCAGGAGCCCAAATATACACTGGAGTTGGCTTCAGGAGCCCAAAAATTGGATGAATCACACCCTGGAGTTGGCAGCAGCAGCAGCAGGAGCCCAAATATACACTGGAGTTGGCCTCAGGAGCCCAAAAATTGGATGAATCACACCCTGGAGTTGGCAGAAGTTGGCAGTAGTAGCAGCAGGAGCCCAAATATACACTGGAGTTGGCTTCAGGAGCCCAAAAATTGGATGAATCACACCCTGGAGTTGGCAGAAGTTGGCAGTAGCAGCAGCAGGAGCCCAAATATACACTGGAGTTGGCTTCAGGAGCCCAAAAATTGGATGAATCACACCCTGGAGTTGGCAGGAGTTGACAGTAGCAGCAGCAGGAGCCCAAATATACACTGGAGTTGGCCTCAGGAGCCCAAAAATTGGATGAATCACACCCTGGAGTTGGCAGGAGTTGACAGTAGCAGCAGCAGGAGCCCAAATATACACTGGAGTTGGCTTCAGGAGCCCAAAAATTGGATGAATCACACCCTGGAGTTGGCAGAAGTTGGCAGCAGCAGCAGCAGGAGCCCAAATATACACTGGAGTTGGCTTCAGGAGCCCAAAAATTGGATGAATCACACCCTGGAGTTGGCAGGAGTTGACAGTAGCAGCAGCAGGAGCCCAAATATACACTGGAGTTGGCCTCAGGAGCCCAAAAATTGGATGAATCACACCCTGGAGTTGGCAGAAGTTGGCAGTAGTAGCAGCAGGAGCCCAAATATACACTGGAGTTGGCTTCAGGAGCCCAAAAATTGGATGAATCACACCCTGGAGTTGGCAGAAGTTGGCAGTAGCAGCAGCAGGAGCCCAAATATACACTGGAGTTGGCCTCAGGAGCCCAAAAATTGGATGAATCACACCCTGGAGTTGGCAGGAGTTGACAGTAGCAGCAGCAGGAGCCCAAATATACACTGGAGTTGGCTTCAGGAGCCCAAAAATTGGATGAATCACACCCTGGAGTTGGCAGAAGTTGGCAGCAGCAGCAGCAGGAGCCCAAATATACACTGGAGTTGGCCTCAGGAGCCCAAAAATTGGATGAATCACACCCTGGAGTTGGCAGAAGTTGGCAGTAGTAGCAGCAGGAGCCCAAATATACACTGGAGTTGGCTTCAGGAGCCCAAAAATTGGATGAATCACACCCTGGAGTTGGCAGAAGTTGGCAGTAGCAGCAGCAGGAGCCCAAATATACACTGGAGTTGGCCTCAGGAGCCCAAAAATTGGATGAATCACACCCTGGAGTTGGCAGGAGTTGACAGTAGCAGCAGCAGGAGCCCAAATATACACTGGAGTTGGCTTCAGGAGCCCAAAAATTGGATGAATCACACCCTGGAGTTGGCAGGAGTTGACAGTAGCAGCAGCAGGAGCCCAAATATACACTGGAGTTGGCTTCAGGAGCCCAAAAATTGGATGAATCACACCCTGGAGTTGGCAGGAGTTGACAGTAGCAGCAGCAGGAGCCCAAATATACACTGGAGTTGGCCTCAGGAGCCCAAAAATTGGATGAATCACACCCTGGAGTTGGCAGGAGTTGACAGTAGCAGCAGCAGGAGCCCAAATATACACTGGAGTTGGCTTCAGGAGCCCAAAAATTGGATGAATCACACCCTGGAGTTGGCAGGAGTTGACAGTAGCAGCAGCAGGAGCCCAAATATACACTGGAGTTGGCCTCAGGAGCCCAAAAATTGGATGAATCACACCCTGGAGTTGGCAGGAGTTGACAGTAGTAGCAGCAGGAGCCCAAATATACACTGGAGTTGGCTTCAGGAGCCCAAAAATTGGATGAATCACACCCTGGAGTTGGCAGAAGTTGGCAGTAGCAGCAGCAGGAGCCCAAAAAATGGCCTAAAGACATAAATATGTTTTGCACCATTTGTAAAGTGTAAAACGTGGCACCAATGTGAATCTAGTCGCATGCATCAGGCATTGGTGGGTGGAAATCCTGGCTGATCCATCCCTGATTCATTTTGACAAAGGTGAGTCTCTCCACATTTTTAGTTGACAGACGAGTTCTCCTCGCCGTAACTATGGCCCCCGCCGCACTAAACACCCGCTCAGATGGCACGCTACTTGCCGGGCAGGACAGCTTTTCCAGGGCAAACTCTGCTAGTTGCGGCCACAAATCAAGTTTGGCTGCCCAGAAGTCCAGCGGATCCTCAAGGTGTGTTGGCATGGTCATGTCAAAGTATGACATGACCTGCTGGTTCAGGTCCTGCTCCAGGTCTTCCTGCTGCTCATGAGTAGCCTCACTATGCGGGTGTAGAAAGCTACTCATTAGCGACTGAAGACTGAGGCTGCTGCTGCTGATGGAGCTTCTGCTGCTGCTGCTGCCAACCCCCCCAGCGGCCATGGCAGTGGAAGGTGAGCGCAGAGGTCCCCTCGAGTCAGACCTGCGAGAGTATGGACCATGGCGCAGATAGGCATCGGCCAACTGCCTACGTAGAATGTCTTTGTAGTAGTTGAGTTTGTCCTCCCTCTCGGTGGGTTTAAAAAATGCCCCCATTTTGTGCCGGAAGCGAGGGTCCAATAAGGTGGACAGCCAGAAGTCATCCCGCCGACAGATGGAAACAATTCTGGGGTCACTACGCAAGCATGTGAGCATGCTTCGTGCCATTTGCGCAAGTGACTCGGATGGACTACCTGTCTCCATCTCCACTGCATACTGCCACGGTGTGCCCGGGTCCTCTGTCTCTCCTTCCTCAAAAACCTCTAGCTCCTCTGGCTGCTCCTGCTCCTCCTCTCCTGTCCGCTGACTAGATAAACCAGCCATTTCGCCAAGCCTAAACTGTGTTTCGCTGGGCAACTCCTCCTCCTCCTCTTCCTCCTCCTCCTCCTCCAGTTCAGCTCCAACGGGGTTCATGTGGCCGTAAGATGTAAACGCCATGTCTCCAGTGCCCTGACCAGCCATGGTTTCCAACATGTGCTGTAGTACATGAAGCAGTGGAATCACGTCGTTCATCCCGTAATCCTGCCGACTGACAAATAAAGTGGCTTCCTCAAAGGGCCTGAGCAAACGGCAGGTGTCACGTATGAGCTGCCACTGGTTGACATTGAAGTTACACAGGGGAGTCCCCCTATCTGCTTGGATCATCAGGAAATCCGTGATGGCTTTTCTCTGTTCATATAATCGGTCCAACATGTGAAGGGTGGAATTCCAACGGGTGGAAACATCGCAAATCAGACTATGTTGGGGGATACCATTCTGACGCTGTAGCTCAAGAAGGGTGTGTTTGGCGGTGTAGGAGTGGCTGAAGTGCATGCAAAGTTTCCGTGAAGTTGTTAGGATGTCCTGCAGATGGGGGGAACACTTCAGAAACCGCTTGACAACCAGATTGAAGACGTGAGCCATGCAGGGGGCATGGGTCAGGCTTCCTTGGCGCAGCGCAGACAAAATGTTCTTCCCATTGTCGGTAACCATGATTCCCATTTTAAGTTTTCTCGGAGTAAGCCATGTTTGGATTTCCTGATGAATACATTTAAGCAGTTCCTCCCCTGTGTGACTCCGTTCGCCAAGACAAACCATGTGAAGCACTGCGTGACACCTCCGTGCCCTGCACACATGGTAGACTGGAGGGGCACTGAGACTTGAGCCTACAGTGGAGGGTGAGGAGATGGCGGAGGATGAGGAGGCCGAGTCGCACGGTGTCACAGGCCCAATGGGCAGAGAGCGCGGAGGCCGAAGCGGCGTGACCTGTCCAAGTTGCTGCTGCAAAGGGACCACATTCACCCAGTGGGCCGTAAACGACATGTACTGCCCCTGACCGTAGTTACAGCTCCAGATGTCGGCGCTGCCATGTATTTTGCTACACACCGACAGGCTCAAGGACTGGCCCACCTTCTGTTCAACAAAAGTGTGCAGCGCTGGTACTGCCTTCTTGGCAAAGAAATGACGGCTTGGGACTCTCCACCTCGGCTCGGCACAAGCCATCAGTTCTCTGAAAGGTGCAGATTCCACCACCTGAAAAGGGAGCGACTGCAGCACCAGCAACTTGGACAGGAGCACATTCAGCTTCTGCGCCGTAGGATGAGTGGGCGCATACTGCTGTCTCTTGGACATGGCTTCGCTGATGGATTGCTGGCGGGATGCATGACTTGGAGGAGGAGGAGGAGGAGCAGGAGCGACAGAGGATGGGTGTGACGCACAGCTGCCTTCGGCTGAGGTGCTGGAGCCTTGGCTGGCAGAAATTGGGAGCTCACTTGGTGAGGAAGCAGACTGGACCACCCCTTGGGAGCCTCGGTTCTCCCAGGTCGTTTTATGGTGACGCATCATATGTTGACGCAGGGCCGTGGTGCCAACATTTGGACCCTGGCCACGCTTCACCTTTTGCCTACATATCTTGCATGTGGCCATGTTACCCTCCTGCGGATGCCTCAGGAAAAACTGCCACACTGCCGAGTAGCTACTTTTCCCACCCCCTGGCCTCACTGATTCACTGCTGCTGTTGCCAACTCCAGGAACCCCTGCTCCACTACCTCCCGATAAGGTAGACTGCCGCACAGCAGGTGCTCTACCCCGGCCCCGGCCCCGGCCGGCTCCAGCCTTTGGAATTGTGCCCCCATGCTGACTGCTACCACCTTGCTGCCTCAGCTGCTGACTCCGGGGCAACCTGCGCCCCTCTTCTCCTGATGATGACGATGAAGCCCCTTCATCACCCGGCTCCCAAGTGCGATCGGCTTCATCGTCATCATCATCACCGGGTTGTGGCTGTACGTCACTGATGTTCGTGGATTCGTCAACAGTGTCTGGCGCAGGAGCTGGAACGCTCGCAGCACCCACGACACTGTCCACATCACTATTTGTCTGCCTAGCTAAAGAAGCCACCTCCATTTCTTGGCTGGGCAGTAGCTGCTGACTGTCCTCCTGTATCTGATCGTCCTCCTCACTAAAGAGTGGAGCTGAACCCAAAGCATAGGATACGTCGCTGGGGGAGGGAACGGCGTAGGACAGAGGCAATGGGAGGACAGGGACTGCTCTCGGGGCATGCCAACTCAGGGTTGTGTCAGAGGAACCTACCGACCCTAGACTGGGGGTCTCAGATGTAAGTTGTGATGATGTTGTTGATGAGCGCGTCAGCCAATCTACCACGGCAGATGCGTTACTGGTGGAGACCCGACCGCTAGCAGATACTGGCAGATTAGGTCTCTCAGCGTGACTCCTGCTGCTACTGGCCCCCAGTCTGATGCGAGCTCTGCCTGCGGAATCTTGGCCTCTGCCACTCCTCTTTTCACTTCCAGGCACTTGTCTGCCCGACATACCCCTCGATTCAAAGAGCAAAAGTTAAGTGATTTCGTATCGAGAATCGTAAGTTTGGGTGGGTGTTTGTCATTTTTTCTGGTTTTTTTGGCCATTTCGTATTCGTACGATCGTTCGCGCATAGACGTATATGAACATACGCATTTCGTACGAGAATCGTATAATTTGCGTTAGTTCGTGTGTTTTTCCCGTCCAAATCGTATTATTTGCGTTAGTTCGTGTGTTTTTCCCGTCCAAATCGTATTATTTGCGTCCGATCCTATTTTTTACGTCCTTCACATGGGCTTGCGACCAATTCAGAGAGGTGATTGCTAATTGTTTTGAAGCCCATTAAAGAGCTGCTTTACGAAATGTTTGCCGGCAGCTATTTGGCCTCGGGAGTAGGATGGAGCGGAGCGAGTTTGTGGCACATCAAGGGCTTATGCTTTTTGGCATTGAGTTGATCGAGATGTCTGAGAGCAGATTGCCCCTGCGTCGTCGCATGAACATCGATAGCATGAATGATGTTGAGCTGTTCGAGCTGACCAGGCTTAATCGCGCTTCCCTCCATAAATTATATAGTGAGCTGCGGCCATGGTTAGCCCGCACCACAAGGAAGGGGCATGCAATTTCAGGTATGACCAAGATGCTTGGCTGCCTGCAATTTTTGGCGAACGGCTCGTTCCAGAGGCTGGGTGCCCTCTCCGTGGGGATGTCACAGCCTACGCTGAGCCGCGCACTATCTAAATTTTTGGAAGGCATGGCTGCCATAACTCAAAAATATATTTATTTTCCTGATGATATGGCAGCCAGAAACGCCATTAAGCTTGGGTTTTATAATGTGGCCGACATGCCCAACGTTATTGGTGCAATTGACTGCACACATGTGGCACTCGTACCTAGGGCAGCCGACGAGTATATATATAGGTATTGAGATTGGTTATTATGTTGCCCAACGTGTCATGTCACCTGTTTTCCTTTGCGGCAGCATATTTGTTTATCCCTCATTTGTGTAGCTGCTTTATCTCGGCTTTTCATTAGTATTTCCCAATAGAGTGCAGACATGTTTTGTGTTTAATTTATTATTTTGGGTCAAATATCAATTACCCTTTTTGTATGTTTTTGCCTTAAGGAATCGTAAAATGGGACACTCACTTAATGTCCAGGCCGTGGTTGGTCCGGATATGCGGTTTATGAGTGTCCTTGCCGGCTACCCCGGATCGTCCCACGACTCCTATATCCTCCGGCGATCTGGGTTGTTTCGGAGATTTGAGGCAGGTGAATTTTCGGGGGCATGGCTGCTTGGTAAGTGTGTCCTATTTGTGTGTTATTAAATGTGGCATTAATCTTGTATTTGTTGATCTGTTTGTTTTGGAAAACTTGACAGAAGCGTCCAACTGCCTTTTTCTTGGCTCATATATTAGGAACTTACCCAAAAAATCCTTGTCTCGCTTTGGCCTTCAGAATGTTTTCCCTTTAGTTAGGATGTCTGTAAGTTCCTTGTGCCTAAATATATTGGTTTGGAGTTTATACCCAAGGATCTTTGACATTTGGCTCCTTTTGTACTATTGGTCGTTAAATGTCAAAGTGGACTTAAACTGCATACATTGTAGTTTCCAGAGAAATGTGGCTAGGGAACTTTGACATTTGGCTCCTTTTGTACTATTGGTCGTTAAATGTCAAAGTGGACTTAAACTGCATACATTGTAGTTTCCAGAGAAATGTGGCTAGGGATCTTTGACATTTGGCTCCTTTTGTACTATTGGTCGTTAAATGTCAAAGTGGACTTAAACTGCATACATTGTAGTTTCCAGAGAAATGTGGCTAGGGATCTTTGACATTTGGCTCCTTTTGTACTATTGGTCGTTAAATGTCAAAGTGGACTTAAACTGCATACATTGTAGTTTCCAGTGAAATGTGGCTAGGGATCTTTGACATTTGGCTCCCTTTTGTACTATTGGTCGTTAAATGTCAAAGTGGACTTAAAATGCATACATTGTAGTTTCTAGAGAAATGTGGATAGGCCCTCAGCAGCATCCTAATTGTAACATGTCTGAAAACTACAAATATATGTAAAATACAAATACCCTTGGCCGTGCAGATGTTTGTTAATTAATTGGTATATAGAAGTTCCATTTTTATTTAGGTTATACCTTAGTGCAATTTTTGGGGGCCCTAATGTGCCCTGTTTTTTTTGGGGAACACTTTACCTTACATCATTATGATATCTGTGAATTTTTTGGTGTTGGTTGTGTTGCCTTTTTAATTTTGATTACATTTAATTCTCTGTTTAAGGTGATTCCGGGTACCCACTTCTACCCTGGCTCATGACGCCTGTGCTGCGGCCCCAGGATGCCTCTCAGGAAGCGTATAACCGTGCGCATCGCAAGACCCGGGCTGTTGTGGAGAGGGCCTTTGGTCTGCTGAAGACACGTTTTCGTTGCCTTGACCATACTGGGGGGGCCCTGCAATATGATCCCAAGAAAGTGATCGACATTATAATGGCATGTGCTGTTTTGCACAATTTTGCCATCCTGGAACGTGTCCCACGTTATGTGGACAGCCTGCCCTCTTCAGCCGTCGAGGATGAAGCCGAGAATTTTGAGGGGCCCCCCAGTGAGTCTGGCCAATCTGTTAGAGCCAACCTGATCAGCCAGCATTTTAGTTAACTTTTTTCCCTGTCTCACCATTCTGTATGTGTGTGTTATCCTTTTGGAAACATATGTTGTTTTGCCCTAATGTGGCATTACCTCTAAGTAAAACATTTCGACCTTAATTGTTGCCTAATGTATTTCATGTAGTTTCCTTAGCTTTCGCTGTGCATTGTTACACCTCTTCCAACCAAAATTATCTGGTTTAGGCCAAGCTGTTACAAAAGTCTTCCCACTAAAAACGCCACAAGTATTGGAAGTTAAATTTTTGTTTTACTTTGCAAATGAAAAATTATAGTGGTTAACAGAAATCAGTCCACATACATCTGTGGTAACAAATGGATAACATTAAAAAAAACATCGAGCACATCTACACCTGGAAGTGAGTGGCACAACCAAACAAGGACACCCAGTCCAAAGGCCAGCCTAGTCCAGTCATTAATATTGCCTGTGCCCAGGGATATTTGGGCATGGCCATAATGTCACACAAACATGTCTGCAAACAGGAGGAGCACCAACCAAATACATAGGTAAAGCCATAAGTGGCCAGATAAACTCCACATAGACCTATGGCATTGGCTAGTGGCCTTAAGCATTACTCTAAGGAGCTATATGGGAGCAAATACAAAACACAACCTGCCAGAGCAACACAAAATGGATTGTTTGAAACCTCAAAGGACAAGTAAATACAGTGGGGGTTAAGAGAAAAGATGTCCCACACACCCATGGCTTAATAGGGTGGCTGCCCATAATACCCAGGTGGAGGTCCAGGTGGAGGTCCATGGGAATGGGACCTAGCCTGGGCCATGGCAGCATTGTGAATTTGAAACTGCTCCACAATGTTTCTCTGCATATTGGTCATCTCAGCCATGGCTGACTGGATGCCATTACTTGAATTGGCCACGTTGCTGTTGAGGGTACGCAACTCCGCGAGGATGCCCTGTAGACTGGTATGGATGTTCACCATGTCGGCATGCCTTTGCTCACGCTCTGTAACGAGCTGGGCGTCATAAGAGTCCCTTTGTTGGGTCCATAATTGAAGCAGGGCACTCTGCCTCCCCTGGGAAATTGTGGGGCGGCGTAATGGAGTCCGCCGCACAATTACCCTGGCTCTTGGGCGTGCCCTGCCGCGTGGTGTCGTACCCTCAACAGCAACCGGCCTGCTTTGCAAATCCTCAGCAGCAGAGTGAACACTGGGGACTGTAGTGTCAGTCTCCCCATGTGCAAGCACAATGGATGGAGATTCACTCTGCTGCTGAGGATTGGCCAGAGAAACATTATCGAGCAGTTCCAAATTGGGACCCAGGGGGAGTTCATCCGACGTGCCCTGTACGGAGACATCATCATCTTCCTCCATGTCCTGGATCTCTTCCATGAGTGTGCGGGTCTGTAGGGACATATCCAAAAAAAAAAGGCTAAGTTTGCGTCCCAATTTAGGATTTCAACAGTTTAACACATTCTTAAGCACTTGTTAGTATTTATGCTACTAAATAAACTTACCGAAAATCTCTGATCTGGGCTCCGATGCTGTACGGACCTGGTAGGCATAACCAAACTGGGGGGTGAGTTTACCCTTGCTGAGGGATCATGCTGGGCTGAAGAAGAGAAAAAAATACCACGTAAACACACACACATAACCTTTTTTTGGATAGGTAATCAAATATAGCTCTATTTGTAATATTATTCAACTCTAGAGCAATGGTGACCTTTGTTCAAACCCACGCAAGTTTACAGAGGTGCAATGGCTCGGACAAACTGCTAAGTGACCTCAGTTCTAAGTCATGAAGTGTACCCATTCAGCATCCAACTTTCAGGGCACATTTTTGGATTTAGCCTACCATTCGCTAGGTCCGGGGTACTCAAACAATTGTTTGAAACGCCCATTTAAAGGTATGTGGTGAGAGGTGAATGTCTGGCCATGGTGCTGACGCAGGGGGTGTCTAGTTAAAAATAAAGACACTGGTGGAGGTGCTGGAGCTTTCAAAGTGCCAACTAATAAAGGCTGCTTGCCCTTGCTGGGCTGGATGGGCCAGAGCTGAGGGGACAGGGATTGGATGTCTAAAGGGGGGAGTTAACGTATTGATGGTGATGTGATGGATGGAGCCAATCTGTAACAAATGTATGGGGCTTATGTGGGGGGGGGGGCATGGGGGGACTGTGGCACATGGGCCAGAGCAGGGGCAGCGGGACACGATTGTGGCCAGTGAAAATTTAAATAAGTTACTGTGTACCTTGCAATGCCACTTCCTGGGCAGTACTTCATATTGCAATGCTATGTTTCACGGAGCCATGACATTGGGCAGGAGACCAACCACTACATGGCCGATCAAGGGGGCAGCTCTGAGCACGTCAACACAGAAGTAACTGAGTGCAGGGCTGTCTGGGCAGGGGTCCTTGAATGTGGTGGCAAGGCCCGCATTGGGACCCCGGGCCGCCAGTTGAGTCTCGCTGCTCTTGGTCACATATGTTTGTGGGTGGCTAATTAAATAGTTAACTCAAACACAACTCACACAACCAAAAGGCAAGCCATACATAATGATGTGTGTTTTGTGATTGCTTCAAAATATCTCACTTATCTTGCGAAACTTCATGACTTTAACAATACAATTGGACATTTGATCTTTGCCATAATGGCTGTGGGCCTAAATGTGTGATTCCCAGGGACCAAAAGAGGACACAAACAGCCACAGTAGTGCGAGGCCAAGCAAGGCAAACCATAGGGGCATCCCGTTATCTTGTTACTAGTGAACTGTAGATTATTTAGCAAACAGGCAAACATGCAGATTTAAGAGTACTCACCGTGGGTACGGGTCGGGGAGTCTGTGTCCCTTAGACCAGCATGTCCACCGACCGCGACCGGATGGAGAAGTCCAAGCACAATCTCCTCAGCAGGGGTAAACTCCAATTTAGATGGAAAGCCACCTCCAGTTTTCATGCTGAAAAGAGAAAATCGTTTGGTATTCAGAAAAGGGGCATACAGCACATCCCAAACATTATATTTTGCGAAAACATTTATTTACCTGTAATTATGCCTTTTAATTTCTTTTTGCCGTACAGCATACTTCAGATCAGAGATTTTCTTCTGAATTTGGGACACATCTTTCCTCTCTTCCCCCGCTGCATTTACTTGTCGGAGGATGGTTTCAAACAATTCCATCTTGCGCTGCTTGGTGGTGTGTTTGGATTTGCTCCCATATAGCTCGTCATAGTATAATGTAAGGCCACTAGCCAATGCCATATTTTGGTCATGGGAGAATCTCCCACTCAACTGGCCGCGGCGCAATGTGCGGCCAGATGGTTGGCTTGGCTGCTCCTCCATGTGTGCAGACACATGTGGTGACATTATGGCCTGGGGCTGGGTAGGGGAATGGCCGGATTGGTGGCTTCCCAATGACTGGACTGGACTGGCCAAGGGACTGGGTGTTCTGGCGTGGCTGGCCACCGAACTTCCAGGTGTAGATGTGGTCATGGTTGCAATTCGGGGCCCTCTTGGGGGGCTAGGTTCCCGGCTGGTGCCAGGTCGGGGGCTCTGTTCCCGGCTGGTGCCAGGTCGGGGGCTTCTGGCCCTGGATGGGGTTCGGGCCCTGTAGGGGCTTCTGGCCCTGGCTGGGCTTCGGGCCCTGGATGGGGTTCTTCTGGCCCTGGATGGGGTTCGGGGCCTGTAGGGGCTTCTGGCCCTGGATGGGGTTCTTCTGGCCCTGGATGGGGTTCTTCTGGCCCTGGATGGGGTTCGGGGCCTGTAGGGGCTTCTGGCCCTGGATGGGGTTCTTCTGGCCCTGGATGGGGTTCGGGCCCTGTAGGGGCTTCTGGCCCTGGATGGGCTTCTGGCCCTGGATGGGGTTCTTCTGGCCCTGGATGGGGTTCTTCTGGCCCTGGATGGGCTTCGGGCCCTGGATGGGGTTCTTCTGGCCCTGGATGGGGTTCGGGGCCTGTAGGGGCTTCTGGCCCTGGCTGGGCTTCTGGCCCTGGCTGGGCTTCTGGCCCTGGATGGGGTTCTTCTGGCCCTGGATGGGGTTCGGGCCCTGTAGGGGCTTCTGGCCCTGGATGGGCTTCGGGCCCTTCTGCGCGGCCTGGAGGGGCTTCGGGCCCTTCTGTGCGGGCTGGAGGGGCTTCGGGCCCTTCTGTGTGGGCTGGATGTGCTTCGGGCACTGCTGTGGGGCCTGGGTTGGCTAAGTGCCCGGCTTGAAAGCATGGGTGGTGTGGGCTCCCTTGGGCGGCCTCTTCTGGGGGCAGAGGTGGTGGTGGCTGCTGTGGCCTGTTTTTTGGCCGCAGGGGCACGTGCCTTTGGGGCCCTTTTTTGGGAAAGGGAGGGTCCAGTGTCCCTTGGTGGGGCCGAGGTGGTACTTGCCTTCTGGGCCTTCTGGGACCTTAGCTTCTTCGGTCGTTGCTGGGACCTGGTTGTTGGGCCCTCAGAGGTCTGGCTTTGCTGGCCGCGTTTAGCTGCTGCCTTTTTTGGTGCCATTTTGTCCAAAAGCTCAAAGAGAATGAGCTTTGGGTGCAGGGACCTTTAAATCATGCGCCCAGCGTCTGACGCCTATGCGCACGACTACGCGCTCGTACGGACGTACGTTCGTGCGGAACCAGGAAACCGCTGGGGTTTCACTTATCTGCTGCCTGGAAGAAGACTAAAGATGGCGCCCACTATCTTCACCCGTCAACAGGAAGAGATCCTCATGCTGGTAAGTGGCTGCCTGTGCATTTTAATAGAATAGTCAATGATGGCCTAAATGTAAATGATGCGTTGGGAACTAGTTTGGGGTCTCTTAATGTTTAATCACTGGCTCCTCACACTTCATCCTCAAGGGCCGAGCCTGGCCACGTTTTCACCTGTCTATGCTGATGTCCTAATTCGGCCAATTGCTCCGGCTTAGCAACAGTTAATTAACCTGTGGAGTAGCGGGGCGAGCTGTCAAACCTGGCCTGTCTCGGACCTTGATGCGGATGTTTGCGGAACACTGTTTTCCTAAGCCATAAAAACACAACGGGAAGCCACACACGTGGGCCAAAAGCCTAAGCATTAGGCTACATCTTGGATCTTTAAAACATCCTAACATGCCATAGATGCAGGTGGCCTGATTCTTGATGTTGGCTATTATCTGTATGTACATGGTGTGTGATACATATAACATAAGACCAGACTGTCAATCACAGTCAACGTCCTCTTTAAGGCACTCCCCAAAAATGGCGGCCATTCGAAATGTGTGTGTTAATGACATTAAATACTCAACTTGTGATGCAACACATATGGGTCTGTGTGTAAAAGTAAAAGCTCTGTGTCCATTATGTTTTCCAGATCATGCTTCAGCGCCGGTATGACTTCGCGCCCAATGTGTGCGAGAAAAGGGACATCGCCCGGGAGATCATCGCCGAGATCCACCGTGTCACCAGCACCACCTTCACTCACACCCAGATCATGCAGCATTGGTCGGACCTGAAGCGTCTGCACATGCCCCGGGTGCGGAGGTTTTTTGGGATCCATTTCCCAAGTAAGTACCAAGCAATTGCATGTTATATGTTCCAAATGTCTAAGTTATGCCTTTATTTATAATGACTTTTCTTTGGTAGTGTTGGAAATGGATTTCAGAATTCGCCGCACCCGGAGACGTACAGGCCGACCAGTGCTGCATGACTCTGCATCTGTGAGTGAAGGTGGTGGATCTCCCGGGCGACGGACCTACCCCTCCTCTGTGGCCTCCTCAGACCAGCCCCTGGACCTTACCACAGAGGAGGGGCCAAGGCGCGTGGGCGTGGAGTCATACCTGGCCACGCATGGGGAAGGCTCTGGTATGTCACTCTTCATGTATAGGCACAAAGATATACATGGCAGGCCAAAAACTAAGTTATCCTTTATTATGTATTTGTAGAAGCTTCTGGAGCGGGTGAGATAGTGGAGGAGGAGGCAGCAGAGATGCTTGAAGTCGATCCTGGCGAAGGTGAGTGATGTCAGCCAGACTGGGAGCCAGATATGTTGGGAATAGTGACTCTCTACAAGTACTAACCAAATGTCACATGTTTCTCCAGGGACTTCTTCACAGCAGAGCCAGGACCAAGGGCAGCCTGTTGGCCCCAACCAGCCATCTGTCGGCCACCAACTCCGTAAGTCTCCATGCCATTATTCATATTAATGTTTGCTTAGCTAATAACACACACATAACTAAAGGCGTAGCCAATGTGTAGTTCACACTTTCATGTGGGCACTTCGTTAGCTTAAAGAGGACCCTAACTAGTATTAAGAACCAAAGACTTAGCCATCACACTGTACCTACAGATTAGAAACATGGAAAAACACCCTTCACCCATCTAATGCATGTTATTAGACTGAACAAAACCAATATTGGGGAATATGGAATGCACAATATTTACAGGCAGCATGGGATACAGATTGAAAAAAGGAAGGTGCTGCCATGCATTGTGTGAGTGATGACCTTTCCCTCAACCCAGCTATGCTCGGGATTCCCAACGCACCACTGTAACCTACTCCCCTGTACTTTATCCAACTCTCCACTCCTCATTAAGTGTTATGCTTCAGAGTCCAGATGGCGGCGCTGTAATCCAAAAACCTCCAAAATGTACTTTGATCTGGTGCAGAATCATTTGGGAATAGTTATTGGTTTTCATTAAATAATGTTGAAGGTCCGGTGTCAGGAGTTAAAAGACTTACCTGTGGGAAATGCATTAACTTTATCCCTTGGAAGAATGACATATGTCATGCATTTACATGTATTTGATTAACCCCAAATCTATTTCCAGCATACAAACCGGTCTGGGACTCCTATTTATGTTTATTTCTCTATTGCTTACAGGGATTATCCCAAAAACCGTGCATGAAAAAAAAAAAAGAATGAAGGAGTTGGTGGCCGAGCTGCTGGCCATACAGGCGACGTTGGGGCCAACAGATGAAGAAGAGGAGGATGATTAGTGCCCTTGGTCCTGGCTACTTTTGTTAACTCGGTTAACATTTTTTAATCTATTGGAAACGTTTTAATGTTTTTTATAAAAAAAAAATATTTTGCTATGTTTTTAAAAAAAAAAAAAAAAGTTTACTATGTTTGGAAAAAACAAAATCAAACATTTTACTATGTTTTGAAAAAAAAAAAAAAAAAAAAAATTTACTATGTTTGTAAAAAAAAGAAAAAAACCTTTTACTATGTTTGGAAAAAATAAAAAAAAAAAACATTTTACTATGGAAAAAAGAAAACAAAAAATTTTACTAAGTTTGGAAAAAAAAGTAAAAAACATTTTACTATGGAAAAAAGAAAACAAAAAATTTTACTAAGTTTTGAAAAAAAAGTAAAAAACATTTTACTATGTTTGAAAATCCCCAAAAAAAAAAAAAACAAAATAATTTAAATAAATTATATTTGAAGCCTTCATAAATGTGTCTTTTATAATATGCGCACCCAAAAACAATTACACAAAACAGAAAAAACACGCTTATAAACATATAGACATATGTACATTATGTGGTTTGGGTAAGTTTTAGGGTCGTCAACATGAAGAAGGGTGCAAGCGCTAAGGGGTTTAGGTAAGTTTTAGAGACCGAGAAATGAAGTTGGATGCAGGCGCTACGGGGTTTAGGTAAGTTTAAGGGACCGAGAAATGAAGTTGGATGCAGGCGCTAAGGGGTTTAGGTAAGTTTAAGGGACCGAGAAATGAAATTGGATGCAGGCGCTACGGGGTTTAGGTAAGTTTAAGGGACCGAGAAATGAAGTTGGATGCAGGCGCTAAGGGGTTTAGGTAAGTTTAAGGGACCGAGAAATGAAATTGGATGCAGGCGCTAAGGGGTTTAGGTAAGTTTAAGGGACCGAGAAATGAAGTTGGATGCAGGCGCTAAGGGGTTTAGGTAAGTTTAAGGGACCGAGAAATGAAATTGGATGCAGGCGCTAAGGGGTTTAGGTAAGTTTAAGGGACCGAGAAATGAAGTTGGATGCAGGCGCTACGGGGTTTAGGTAAGTTTGAGGGACCGAGAAATGAAATTGGATGCAGGCGCTACGGGGTTTAGGTAAGTTTAAGGGACCGAGAAATGAAATTGGATGCAGGCGCTACGGGGTTTAGGTAAGTTTAAGGGACCGAGAAATGAAGTTGGATGCAGGCGCTAAGGGGTTTAGGTAAGTTTGAGGGACCGAGAAATGAAATTGGATGCAGGCGCTAAGGGGTTTAGGTAAGTTTAAGGGACCGAGAAATGAAGTTGGATGCAGGCGCTACGGGGTTTAGGTAAGTTTGAGGGACCGAGAAATGAAATTGGATGCAGGCGCTACGGGGTTTAGGTAAGTTTAAGGGACCGAGAAATGAAATTGGATGCAGGCGCTAAGGGGTTTAGGTAAGTTTAAGGGACCGAGAAATGAAATTGGATGCAGGCGCTAAGGGGTTTAGGTAAGTTTGAGGGACCGAGAAATGAAATTGGATGCAGGCGCTACGGGGTTTAGGTAAGTTTAAGGGACCGAGAAATGAAATTGGATGCAGGCGCTAAGGGGTTTAGGTAAGTTTGAGGGACCGAGAAATGAAGTTGGATGCAGCCGCTACGGGGTTTATGTAAGTTTCTGGTTGAGGGTGCGCATGCGCAAGATCTTATAAACATAAGAACGCACGAATCTAAGAGGCCAAAAACCAATGAAAACCAGAGGCAAACGCAAGTAATTGGAAGAGCTGGACGATGGAAGCCGCCGACAAAACAGGCTGCCGCCGCAACAGGTGAGCACATGAACGTGATTTTTACGATTGGCAACTGACTGAGGCAAGTTCGGGAGATATCATACGAACGGACGTATCTTTTAGGATAGAAACGTATTTGCTTATTGAATCACTCGCAAGTTCATACGAACGCACGAGCGGACGTAAAAAATAGGATGATCGTGAGCAAAATCCAAGCTGTTACATGTTTCTTTGAATCAACCTGATAGTCTAACTGGCGTGGTAGTAGGTGATATTTTAAGAACCCCCAGGCAGCAGTGGGTCTATATAAAACAGAATATAATGCACACCAAAAGTGAGCAGTAACACTCAGCCTCCAACAGGCCTGCTTAGTGTAAATAAGAGAGCTGCTTAGTGTAAATAAAGAGGGGTATGCTATGTTACAGAATGGGATGCCTCAACAGAAGTGCACCTGGCAGGCAGCAGTAAGCCTATGCCCAGCAAAAGTGTCTTATAATATAAATATAATAAGAGCAAATGCTTATATGGTCTTAAACAGAGGCTGCTTTAGTCACAGAATGGGATGCCCTGGGCAGGAATGGACCTGGCAGGGTCCAGTAGGGCTTTGGCCAGCAAAAGTGTCTTTATCAGGCTAATTTCAAATATGATAAGAGCAAATGCTTATATGGTCTTAAACAGAGGCTGCTGTAGTCACAGAATGGGATGCCCCGGGCAGGAATCGACCTGGCAGGGTCCAGTAGGGCTTTGGCCAGCAAAAGTGTCTTTGTCAGGCCTGATTTCTATGAGAATAAGTGCAAATGTTTATTATGCTATTAAATAGAGGCTGCTTTAGTCACAGAATGGGATGCCAGTGCCACAAAAACCAGAGAGCATGCACAGCAAAAGTGTCTTTATCAGGCCTGATTTCTATGAGAATAAGTGCAAATGTTTATTATGCTATTAAATAGAGGCTGCTTTAGTCACAGAATGGGATGCCAGTGCCACAAAAACCAGAGAGCATGCACAGCAAAAGTGTCTTTATCAGGCCTGATTTCTATGAGAATAAGTGCAAATGTTTATTATGCTATTAAATAGAGGCTGCTTTAGTCACAGAATGGGATGCCAGTGCCACAAAAACCAGAGAGCATGCACAGCAAAAGTGTCTTTATCAGGCCTGATTTCTATGAGAATAAGTGCAAATGTTTATTATGCTATTAAATAGAGGCTGCTTTAGTCACAGAATGGGATGCCAGTGCCACAAAAACCAGAGAGCATGCACAGCAAAAGTGTCTTTATCAGGCCTGATTTCTATGAGAATAAGTGCAAATGGTTATTATGCTATTAAATAGAGGCTGCTTTAGTCACAGAATGGGATGCCAGTGCCACAAAAACCAGAGAGCATGCACAGCAAAAGTGTCTTTGTCAGGCCTGATTTCTATGAGAATAAGTGCAAATGTTTATTATGCTATTAAATAGAGGCTGCTTTAGTCACAGAATGGGATGCCAGTGCCACAAAAACCAGAGAGCATGCACAGCAAAAGTGTCTTTATCAGGCCTGATTTCTATGAGAATAAGTGCAAATGTTTATTGTGCTATTAAATAGAGGCTGCTTTAGTCACAGAATGGGATGCCAGTGCCACAAAAACCAGAGAGCATGCACAGCAAAAGTGTCTTTATCAGGCCTGATTTCTATGAGAATAAGTGCAAATGTTTATTATGCTATTAAATAGAGGCTGCTTTAGTCACAGAATGGGATGCCAGTGCCACAAAAACCAGAGAGCATGCACAGCAAAAGTGTCTTTATCAGGCCTGATTTCTATGAGAATAAGTGCAAATGTTTATTGTGCTATTAAATAGAGGCTGCTTTAGTCACAGAATGGGATGCCAGTGCCACAAAAACCAGAGAGCATGCACAGCAAAAGTGTCTTTATCAGGCCTGATTTCTATGAGAATAAGTGCAAATGTTTATTATGCTATTAAATAGAGGCTGCTTTAGTCACAGAATGGGATGCCAGTGCCACAAAAACCAGAGAGCATGCACAGCAAAAGTGTCTTTATCAGGCCTGATTTCTATGAGAATAAGTGCAAATGTTTATTATGCTATTAAATAGAGGCTGCTTTAGTCACAGAATGGGATGCCAGTGCCACAAAAACCAGAGAGCATGCACAGCAAAAGTGTCTTTATCAGGCCTGATTTCTATGAGAATAAGTGCAAATGTTTATTATGCTATTAAATAGAGGCTGCTTTAGTCACAGAATGGGATGCCAGTGCCACAAAAACCAGAGAGCATGCACAGCAAAAGTGTCTTTATCAGGCCTGATTTCTATGAGAATAAGTGCAAATGTTTATTATGCTATTAAATAGAGGCTGCTTTAGTCACAGAATGGGATGCCAGTGCCACAAAAACCAGAGAGCATGCACAGCAAAAGTGTCTTTGTCAGGCCTGATTTCTATGAGAATAAGTGCAAATGTTTATTATGCTATTAAATAGAGGCTGCTTTAGTCACAGAATGGGATGCCAGTGCCACAAAAACCAGAGAGCATGCACAGCAAAAGTGTCTTTATCAGGCCTGATTTCTATGAGAATAAGTGCAAATGGTTATTATGCTATTAAATAGAGGCTGCTTTAGTCACAGAATGGGATGCCAGTGCCACAAAAACCAGAGAGCATGCACAGCAAAAGTGTCTTTGTCAGGCCTGATTTCTATGAGAATAAGTGCAAATGTTTATTATGCTATTAAATAGAGGCTGCTTTAGTCACAGAATGGGATGCCAGTGCCACAAAAACCAGAGAGCATGCACAGCAAAAGTGTCTTTATCAGGCCTGATTTCTATGAGAATAAGTGCAAATGTTTATTATGCTATTAAATAGAGGCTGCTTTAGTCACAGAATGGGATGCCAGTGCCACAAAAACCAGAGAGCATGCACAGCAAAAGTGTCTTTATCAGGCCTGATTTCTATGAGAATAAGTGCAAATGTTTATTATGCTATTAAATAGAGGCTGCTTTAGTCACAGAATGGGATGCCAGTGCCACAAAAACCAGAGAGCATGCACAGCAAAAGTGTCTTTATCAGGCCTGATTTCTATGAGAATAAGTGCAAATGTTTATTATGCTATTAAATAGAGGCTGCTTTAGTCACAGAATGGGATGCCAGTGCCACAAAAACCAGAGAGCATGCACAGCAAAAGTGTCTTTATCAGGCCTGATTTCTATGAGAATAAGTGCAAATGTTTATTATGCTATTAAATAGAGGCTGCTTTAGTCACAGAATGGGATGCCAGTGCCACAAAAACCAGAGAGCATGCACAGCAAAAGTGTCTTTATCAGGCCTGATTTCTATGAGAATAAGTGCAAATGTTTATTATGCTATTAAATAGAGGCTGCTTTAGTCACAGAATGGGATGCCAGTGCCACAAAAACCAGAGAGCATGCACAGCAAAAGTGTCTTTATCAGGCCTGATTTCTATGAGAATAAGTGCAAATGTTTATTATGCTATTAAATAGAGGCTGCTTTAGTCACAGAATGGGATGCCAGTGCCACAAAAACCAGAGAGCATGCACAGCAAAAGTGTCTTTGTCAGGCCTGATTTCTATGAGAATAAGTGCAAATGTTTATTATGCTATTAAATAGAGGCTGCTTTAGTCACAGAATGGGATGCCAGTGCCACAAAAACCAGAGAGCATGCACAGCAAAAGTGTCTTTATCAGGCCTGATTTCTATGAGAATAAGTGCAAATGGTTATTATGCTATTAAATAGAGGCTGCTTTAGTCACAGAATGGGATGCCAGTGCCACAAAAACCAGAGAGCATGCACAGCAAAAGTGTCTTTGTCAGGCCTGATTTCTATGAGAATAAGTGCAAATGTTTATTATGCTATTAAATAGAGGCTGCTTTAGTCACAGAATGGGATGCCAGTGCCACAAAAACCAGAGAGCATGCACAGCAAAAGTGTCTTTATCAGGCCTGATTTCTATGAGAATAAGTGCAAATGTTTATTATGCTATTAAATAGAGGCTGCTTTAGTCACAGAATGGGATGCCAGTGCCACAAAAACCAGAGAGCATGCACAGCAAAAGTGTCTTTATCAGGCCTGATTTCTATGAGAATAAGTGCAAATGTTTATTATGCTATTAAATAGAGGCTGCTTTAGTCACAGAATGGGATGCCAGTGCCACAAAAACCAGAGAGCATGCACAGCAAAAGTGTCTTTGTCAGGCCTGATTTCTATGAGAATAAGTGCAAATGTTTATTATGCTATTAAATAGAGGCTGCTTTAGTCACAGAATGGGATGCCAGTGCCACAAAAACCAGAGAGCATGCACAGCAAAAGTGTCTTTATCAGGCCTGATTTCTATGAGAATAAGTGCAAATGTTTATTATGCTATTAAATAGAGGCTGCTTTAGTCACAGAATGGGATGCCAGTGCCACAAAAACCAGAGAGCATGCACAGCAAAAGTGTCTTTGTCAGGCCTGATTTCTATGAGAATAAGTGCAAATGTTTATTATGCTATTAAATAGAGGCTGCTTTAGTCACAGAATGGGATGCCAGTGCCACAAAAACCAGAGAGCATGCACAGCAAAAGTGTCTTTATCAGGCCTGATTTCTATGAGAATAAGTGCAAATGGTTATTATGCTATTAAATAGAGGCTGCTTTAGTCACAGAATGGGATGCCAGTGCCACAAAAACCAGAGAGCATGCACAGCAAAAGTGTCTTTGTCAGGCCTGATTTCTATGAGAATAAGTGCAAATGTTTATTATGCTATTAAATAGAGGCTGCTTTAGTCACAGAATGGGATGCCAGTGCCACAAAAACCAGAGAGCATGCACAGCAAAAGTGTCTTTATCAGGCCTGATTTCTATGAGAATAAGTGCAAATGTTTATTATGCTATTAAATAGAGGCTGCTTTAGTCACAGAATGGGATGCCAGTGCCACAAAAACCAGAGAGCATGCACAGCAAAAGTGTCTTTATCAGGCCTGATTTCTATGAGAATAAGTGCAAATGTTTATTATGCTATTAAATAGAGGCTGCTTTAGTCACAGAATGGGATGCCAGTGCCACAAAAACCAGAGAGCATGCACAGCAAAAGTGTCTTTGTCAGGCCTGATTTCTATGAGAATAAGTGCAAATGTTTATTATGCTATTAAATAGAGGCTGCTTTAGTCACAGAATGGGATGCCAGTGCCACAAAAACCAGAGAGCATGCACAGCAAAAGTGTCTTTATCAGGCCTGATTTCTATGAGAATAAGTGCAAATGTTTATTATGCTATTAAATAGAGGCTGCTTTAGTCACAGAATGGGATGCCAGTGCCACAAAAACCAGAGAGCATGCACAGCAAAAGTGTCTTTGTCAGGCCTGATTTCTATGAGAATAAGTGCAAATGTTTATTATGCTATTAAATAGAGGCTGCTTTAGTCACAGAATGGGATGCCAGTGCCACAAAAACCAGAGAGCATGCACAGCAAAAGTGTCTTTATCAGGCCTGATTTCTATGAGAATAAGTGCAAATGTTTATTATGCTATTAAATAGAGGCTGCTTTAGTCACAGAATGGGATGCCAGTGCCACAAAAACCAGAGAGCATGCACAGCAAAAGTGTCTTTATCAGGCCTGATTTCTATGAGAATAAGTGCAAATGTTTATTATGCTATTAAATAGAGGCTGCTTTAGTCACAGAATGGGATGCCAGTGCCACAAAAACCAGAGAGCATGCACAGCAAAAGTGTCTTTATCAGGCCTGATTTCTATGAGAATAAGTGCAAATGTTTATTATGCTATTAAATAGAGGCTGCTTTAGTCACAGAATGGGATGCCAGTGCCACAAAAACCAGAGAGCATGCACAGCAAAAGTGTCTTTATCAGGCCTGATTTCTATGAGAATAAGTGCAAATGTTTATTATGCTATTAAATAGAGGCTGCTTTAGTCACAGAATGGGATGCCAGTGCCACAAAAACCAGAGAGCATGCACAGCAAAAGTGTCTTTGTCAGGCCTGATTTCTATGAGAATAAGTGCAAATGTTTATTATGCTATTAAATAGAGGCTGCTTTAGTCACAGAATGGGATGCCAGTGCCACAAAAACCAGAGAGCATGCACAGCAAAAGTGTCTTTATCAGGCCTGATTTCTATGAGAATAAGTGCAAATGTTTATTATGCTATTAAATAGAGGCTGCTTTAGTCACAGAATGGGATGCCAGTGCCACAAAAACCAGAGAGCATGCACAGCAAAAGTGTCTTTGTCAGGCCTGATTTCTATGAGAATAAGTGCAAATGTTTATTATGCTATTAAATAGAGGCTGCTTTAGTCACAGAATGGGATGCCAGTGCCACAAAAACCAGAGAGCATGCACAGCAAAAGTGTCTTTATCAGGCCTGATTTCTATGAGAATAAGTGCAAATGGTTATTATGCTATTAAATAGAGGCTGCTTTAGTCACAGAATGGGATGCCAGTGCCACAAAAACCAGAGAGCATGCACAGCAAAAGTGTCTTTATCAGGCCTGATTTCTATGAGAATAAGTGCAAATGTTTATTATGCTATTAAATAGAGGCTGCTTTAGTCACAGAATGGGATGCCAGTGCCACAAAAACCAGAGAGCATGCACAGCAAAAGTGTCTTTATCAGGCCTGATTTCTATGAGAATAAGTGCAAATGTTTATTATGCTATTAAATAGAGGCTGCTTTAGTCACAGAATGGGATGCCAGTGCCACAAAAACCAGAGAGCATGCACAGCAAAAGTGTCTTTATCAGGCCTGATTTCTATGAGAATAAGTGCAAATGTTTATTATGCTATTAAATAGAGGCTGCTTTAGTCACAGAATGGGATGCCAGTGCCACAAAAACCAGAGAGCATGCACAGCAAAAGTGTCTTTATCAGGCCTGATTTCTATGAGAATAAGTGCAAATGTTTATTATGCTATTAAATAGAGGCTGCTTTAGTCACAGAATGGGATGCCAGTGCCACAAAAACCAGAGAGCATGCACAGCAAAAGTGTCTTTGTCAGGCCTGATTTCTATGAGAATAAGTGCAAATGTTTATTATGCTATTAAATAGAGGCTGCTTTAGTCACAGAATGGGATGCCAGTGCCACAAAAACCAGAGAGCATGCACAGCAAAAGTGTCTTTATCAGGCCTGATTTCTATGAGAATAAGTGCAAATGTTTATTATGCTATTAAATAGAGGCTGCTTTAGTCACAGAATGGGATGCCAGTGCCACAAAAACCAGAGAGCATGCACAGCAAAAGTGTCTTTGTCAGGCCTGATTTCTATGAGAATAAGTGCAAATGTTTATTATGCTATTAAATAGAGGCTGCTTTAGTCACAGAATGGGATGCCAGTGCCACAAAAACCAGAGAGCATGCACAGCAAAAGTGTCTTTATCAGGCCTGATTTCTATGAGAATAAGTGCAAATGGTTATTATGCTATTAAATAGAGGCTGCTTTAGTCACAGAATGGGATGCCAGTGCCACAAAAACCAGAGAGCATGCACAGCAAAAGTGTCTTTGTCAGGCCTGATTTCTATGAGAATAAGTGCAAATGTTTATTATGCTATTAAATAGAGGCTGCTTTAGTCACAGAATGGGATGCCTCACAGCAGACTTAAGATCAGTTCAGTATATATGCACAGTTAGTTACTATAAGCAGCCTGAAAACGCTAACAAAGGCTGGATGAAAAAAAAAAAATCTCCCTGTCACAGCCTCCGTTTTTCCTACCTTTCCCTGGCTTTCTGTCTGTCTCCTGTCTGTCTCCTGCCTGTCTCCTGCCTGTCTCCAGCCTGTCCCTGTCTGTCCCTGCCTGTCTAAGTGCCTCAGCTACACAGCGTTCTGTCTGTCACGAATGCAATAGAGAAATGAGGAAAAGCAAGATGGCCGCCGTTAAATACCGCTGTGTGACGTCACCGGGCTTGCTGGCTGCTGATAGGCTGCATGTGACTGCCCCAGCTTGCACTGGCGCGGGATACATGTCCAGACATGTCCCGCCCGCCATCTTAGAATGCCTGTAATGTAAATGAATGGATGTTAAAGGAAAACTTCGAGTGATCGAATCGCGGGGAAATTCGGATTCGATCCGAATCGAATTTTTCCTGAAATTCGGATCGAATCCGGGTTCGTCCGGATCGATTCGCTCATCCCTAGCACAGAGGGCCTTTTATCAGGCACCTAAAATGTGCAATGTTGGAAAAGAGGGGATATGTGTACCTTTAACCCTTTAAGTGCCAGCCTACCTGGAGTTTTTGTCACCCTTTGTTGCCAGACTATTTTGCGCTCCCCATGTTCAAATGTGATTTGTGAAGGGATTTCCAGGGATTTCACAGGACTTTAACATGAAATGTTAAAGCCTCCTCGCCTCACACCCGCCCTGCCCCGATCACCACCGGCATCTGACAGTACAGTCAGGGTATAGAAGGAGCGGGATGACGTCATCCCGCTCCTCCCACAAAAGGCGGGGCCGCCGCCTCCCACAAGAGGCGGCGGCCATCGCCGCCATTAGAAGCGGTGAGGACCCGGAAGAGGGTCCTCACCCGAAGCCTGCGGAGCCCAGGGGGGGGGGGGATCAGACCCCCCCCCCCCGGTGAAGAGAAGACGGCCCGGAGGGATCGGGCAACTACGTGCTTGGCATTTAAAGGGTTAAAGCAGGCAAGAACTCTGTCCACCCAGCCCCAGAGTCTAAGATACCAGTTTGGGATGCCCCGCTGTCTGAAATGACATAAATCTTACCTCGTTCCTCACTTCCACGATGCATGTGTGGGCCTCTGTCTGAAGTGCTCACCCCCAACACACATATCTCAATGGCATGCATATTGGGAGAGTAGAGGTAAGATTTGCAGTAGTCCTGGGGTTTTACACACAGGGATATACAAAATTAGGATGCTCATGTAAAGCAGACAAAACCCCAGAAGACGAAAAATCCTGGGTTTTGGTACACTTTGAACTGATTCAGCAGCCAAATGAAGCAAAAATAAAACAAAAGGGTACTCACCTTTTGCCAAACTCCCCCCCCCTCCGCAGATGATCAGTGCTTATAAAGCAATCAGCAACTCATCTGATCACTCTATCCAAGCCCGCACCTTAGGCCTCATGTCCCATGTCGCACCAGGCCTGAATTCCATTCACCAATGCTTCTATGTTGGCCTCTCCCCATCACTCACAGGAGCAGGGCCACATCCTCGGCATTCACTACAATGTAGGGGGAATATCCGGTCTCAGCACACCTCCTCTTTGCTGGAATGGTTGTCATGAATTTAATGCTGGGGTGTCATTGTTTTACTTCTAGAGGGTGGTGCCATTAATTCAATGTTGGGATTGGGGTTAATGCTAAAACATAATGTTATGCGACTTGAGCGGTAACACTTCCTGGAAACTTAGGTAGAGAGAACCTGTTAAAATATTTTAATCCCACCCCTGCAGGTCCCTACACGTCACTGGGATCTGTCTATACATATATCAAATAGAATAGTGATGCTAATCTCCCATGTGTTAAGTTAATTATATACAGTAATAGACAAGCCACTATTTTTAATATTTCAATATTCCATAATGTCAGGGACTGCTTTACAGGATTGCCACATAGCAAATGTGATGTCAATATTCAAAAAGGGGTCCAAGGGGAAACCTGGGAACTACAGACCGGTAAGTTTAACATCTATGGTGGGCAAGGTTCTTGACGGCTTTCTAAGAGATGCCATCATGAAGTATCTCTGTGAAGCTGAGCTTATTACTCCTTATCAGCATGGATTCATGGGCGATTGCTCCTGCCAGACAAACTTCATCAGCTTTTATGAGAAAGTAAGTTCAAGACTGGATCAGGTTGAGTCATTGGGTACAATATATCTTGACTTTTCTAAAGCATTTAATACTATGCTACATAAAAGACTGGTACAAAAGAAAAGAGGACGAGCAATGTACAGTTAAAAACATTACCATTGGGAAGTAGAACTGTACCTGTTGGTAAGGGCATACCAAAATTTCACATCAGCCTGCGCTGCTCTCTGCCGGCTGGCAACTGCCAGCCGACTCCGGAAGTGACGCAGGCCGGGACCTCCAACCCGGATATGACACTCCGCCGCACACGCTCGATGAGCGCGCCCGGAAGTGTCATTACCCGGCCAGGGGAGAAATGATGACCTATTTAAACACTGCTGAGGTATTTTCAGATATCGCTGCCTTGATAAAGGAGCCGTGCGCTCCGCAACGTTGGCTCGTTATTTAGCGATCACCATTCTTGCTAGCCTGGTAACATTGTTGTTATTCTATTGAATCATGTATATACTTTACGTATGATGTGACACGTCGTGATTTTTACACTATTTCTCTGTTTTACTATGTTTGAGGTTTCCTCTGGTATGACGATTTCTGTTCAAACTGACCAGGGTCTTATGATCAGCTATCATAACCCTTGATAGGTTATTATTTTCCTTAACTATTTATACATATTGACTGTATCCTTGGGCTGCGTGCTTCATCGGGAATGACCCCCATGCACCTCTTATGCCTTTATGTTAAATATTGTTTTACCTTTCTCTAATTATCCTTGTAGATACAGTTAGTATTACTTGATTATGGCTATTCTCCCTTTTTTCTGAGATGCCATGCCATTTCTGATGACAGATGCGCTGCCTGACAGAGAAACCTCTCTATATATCCATTTGTAGTGCCACATAATAGACTTTATTATTGCTGGATATCTACCTGCACTGTTGTATAGCACTGTTTTGTGTACGTATTATCTTTGTGTACCAATACACTTTTTTTTGCATTACAAAAAAACCTTTGTCGGTATGCATTCCTCTTCCCCCTTTTTTGTTATGACATCAGACAAGTTCCACATTGCCTAATGTATGGGACAAAGACAAAATCCTTCCTCTTCTCTTCCACCTTACCAGGTGGAAATCAGCTTGGTGTAGGGAAAGTTTTAAAATAATCCTATACCCATAAAGGAAGTTTATGTCTTCACCTTCTACCCCCAGCCCAGTGCCTCAAAACAGTCTGTGTTTTTTACTTAAGCCTTTGCCCAATATTCATAACAACACAAAATGGATGCATTCGGCCATATTGCTCCCTGTTCTATTAGCCCTGCCCCTTGGTGCTTTCCAGTTATGATACATTCAGTTACAGCACACAGCTCAGAATTGGGGAGCATTACAACATGCCATTATGTGACAGTTTAGTTGTAACTGAATCAATTAGCATATGGCTGCCATTGAGACATCCTGTTTCTAGTTCATGTTGTTATCAATGATGGGCAAGGGTTTAGTAAAAAAGGTGATGACATAAACTTCCTTACTGGGTATAGGATTACTTTAATTCTCAAAGTAACCATGGGTTTTCTGCACCTGTCAGTTCTGGTAGCTGGGACAAATGTGAGCAGGCTGTTCTGAATGAATAAAACTTGACTGGCCTGGCACGTGTGAGACCCAGATAAAGTTTTAGCTGATAGATCGCCGTTCCCTTAAAGTTTTGTGCCTGTTTGTCGCTTGTAATTCATAATCAAATTGAATAACTTTCATCTCTTTGTGTCTTTGTGACTATCATTGCCCCCCACATGTTCCTGAAGGTAGCAAGGATTCCTGGCTGTGGGTGGGCATGGCCTGGTTAGGGTTGTCTTGCATTGAAAACGTTGAAAGCTGGCCTGAGTAACAGGCCACGTCCACCAGTGGCTCTAACCAGTACTAGCTCTGGGAAAATGTGTGGCGGCAGTAGATGTTGGTGAGATGTGCATGTGTGTGTCTGTGTGCCTCAGAGGTAGAAAACAGGAGACTGGCCTGGTAAAGTGGGTAGCAGGGTGTATGGGGGAGATGCTGCCCGCTGGCTGTAATGGGGAAAGCTGTCCTCTGGCTGTAATAGGGTGACTGGGAGGGGGGATTTTGGCACATTTGGACCAGAATATTTTTTTTTCTTATTTTCCTCCTCTGAAGCCTGGGTATGTCTTTTGGGCAGGTATGTCCTATGGGGCGAGAAATATGGTATATTCACTTTGAACCAAGAGCGATAAGGAAATCATGCAGCCTGTAAGAATTTTACCACAAGTTCAGGCCGCCTGGAATGGGAATCTTTTTTTCTACTGTCTCCTTTCTCATGGCTGGGCCTCTAGTTATTTGCAGCTGTGATGACATTTGAGTGTGAAGGACAGACATGTGGAATTGTCTTTTCAAGTGCAAATCACTACTGTGCAGGAAATATATATATTCTTACACTTGGGATGCATATTCCATCTTCAATTTCTCCTATGAAAGGTTAATTCAGATTTTGCTGCTAGAAGAACAAACTTATTGCTGGAATTTGCAATTAAATATTGCTGTGGGGAGAATATGTTCCCTTAACTTTAATTCTACTGTCATACATGGTTTTGCTGAACTAGAGCCAAGTAACATTTCGTAAGCCAAGTAATTATCAAGTGCAAAATTCAAAAGAGTTTAAGTAGCTTAAATTTGCTTCATAAATCATTACACTATGATATGTATAGTATTGCATGCCTGCTGGCGTTTAATATAAACTGAGAGTTTGCTGTTCATAGGTCTGTAGATTTGTATTTTAAATTCTTTAGACAGTTGAACAGGTTGGGGCTTAGATGATTAGATTGCCACATGGTTTTGTGGTACAAACTGTATTGTGGGTAAAGCTTGAAACAAACTTCTAGTACAACTGAAATGGGTGTTAGATCAGAATTAGGTACAGATGCATTTAAATGTAAAAACAAAAAACTAAGATATATATTTTAGCAGTAAAATACACCTGCAGTCATGCAACTGTGATAGGATTTGTAACAGTAGCACAAATTGAGCATTGACACAAGCTCCACTGAACTTGCAGTGGTTATCTACCAGGTTTTTGAACCACTAAAGGGCTTATATAAATGTGTTTTTGTAATATCATATTGGTGGAAAAGTGCAGTAAATAAAACTGCACTTTTCACTGGGTGCAGTTGATGAATACTAGAGATGAGCGAACTTTTGAAAAATTCGATTCGACTGATTCGCCGAATTTTCCGACAAAAATCGTTTCGACCCGAATAAATTCGCGACGAATCGCTATTAAAAACAGCTATTTCTGAGCCTCCTAGAGCCTCAATAGGGTTGTAAACCATTCTGCCTTGCTGTAACACGCACAGGATGCGTGCTGGGTTAGTTAAATAATACTTTGAATAAATATCACATGCAGATCAGAGGCATCGCTAATAGAATCGCAGAGCGGCACAATTGCAGAGAGTTGAAGTGGCATCACTATGAGGGGCAGAAGGAGCCCAAATATACACTGGAGTTGGCCTCAGGAGCCCAAAAATTGGATGAATCACACCCTGGAGTTGGCAGGAGTTGACAGTAGCAGCAGCAGGAGCCCAAATATACACTGGAGTTGGCTTCAGGAGCCCAAAAATTGGATGAATCACACCCTGGAGTTGGCAGAAGTTGGCAGCAGCAGCAGCAGGAGCCCAAATATACACTGGAGTTGGCTTCAGGAGCCCAAAAATTGGATGAATCACACCCTGGAGTTGGCAGAAGTTGGCAGCAGCAGCAGCAGGAGCCCAAATATACACTGGAGTTGGCCTCAGGAGCCCAAAAATTGGATGAATCACACCCTGGAGTTGGCAGGAGTTGACAGTAGCAGCAGCAGGAGCCCAAATATACACTGGAGTTGGCTTCAGTAGCCCAAAAATTGGATGAATCACACCCTGGAGTTGGCAGAAGTTGGCAGCAGCAGCAGCAGGAGCCCAAATATACACTGGAGTTGGCTTCAGGAGCCCAAAAATTGGATGAATCACACCCTGGAGTTGGCAGAAGTTGGCAGCAGCAGCAGCAGCAGGAGCCCAAATATACACTGGAGTTGGCCTCAGGAGCCCAAAAATTGGATGAATCACACCCTGGAGTTGGCAGGAGTTGACAGTAGCAGCAGCAGGAGCCCAAATATACACTGGAGTTGGCTTCAGGAGCCCAAAAATTGGATGAATCACACCCTGGAGTTGGCAGGAGTTGGCAGCAGCAGCAGCAGGAGCCCAAATATACACTGGAGTTGGCTTCAGTAGCCCAAAAATTGGATGAATCACACCCTGGAGTTGGCAGAAGTTGGCAGCAGCAGCAGCAGGAGCCCAAATATACACTGGAGTTGGCTTCAGGAGCCCAAAAATTGGATGAATCACACCCTGGAGTTGGCAGAAGTTGGCAGCAGCAGCAGCAGCAGGAGCCCAAATATACACTGGAGTTGGCCTCAGGAGCCCAAAAATTGGATGAATCACACCCTGGAGTTGGCAGGAGTTGACAGTAGCAGCAGCAGGAGCCCAAATATACACTGGAGTTGGCTTCAGGAGCCCAAAAATTGGATGAATCACACCCTGGAGTTGGCAGGAGTTGACAGTAGCAGCAGCAGGAGCCCAAATATACACTGGAGTTGGCTTCAGGAGCCCAAAAATTGGATGAATCACAACCTGGAGTTGGCAGGAGTTGACAGTAGCAGCAGCAGGAGCCCAAATATACACTGGAGTTGGCTTCAGGAGCCCAAAAATTGGATGAATCACACCCTGGAGTTGGCAGGAGTTGACAGTAGCAGCAGCAGGAGCCCAAATATACACTGGAGTTGGCCTCAGGAGCCCAAAAATTGGATGAATCACACCCTGGAGTTGGCAGGAGTTGACAGCAGCAGCAGCAGGAGCCCAAATATACACTGGAGTTGGCTTCAGGAGCCCCAAAATTGGATGAATCACACCCTGGAGTTGGCAGAAGTTGGCAGCAGCAGCAGGAGCCCAAACATTACTTTAAAGAGACCCTGGGGTTGGCTTCAGGAGCCCAACAATTGGATGAATCACACCCTGGAGTTGGCAGCAGCAGCAGCAGGAGCCCAAATATACACTGGAGTTGGCTTCAGGAGCCCAAAAATTGGATGAATCACACCCTGGAGTTGGCAGAAGTTGGCAGCAGCAGGAGCCCAAATATACACTGGAGTTGGCTTCAGGAGCCCAAAAATTGGATGAATCACACCCTGGAGTTGGCAGGAGTTGACAGTAGCAGCAGCAGGAGCCCAAAAAATGGCCTAAAGACATAAATATGTTTTGCACCATTTGGAAAGTGTAAAACGTGGCACCATGCTGAATCTAGTCGCATGCATCAGGCATTGGTGGGTGGAAATCCTGGCTGATCCATCCCTGATTCATTTTGACAAAGGTGAGTCTCTCCACATTTTTAGTTGACAGACGAGTTCTCCTCGCCGTAACTATGGCCCCCGCCGCACTAAACACCCGCTCAGATGGCACGCTACTTGCCGGGCAGGACAGCTTTTCCAGGGCAAACTCTGCTAGTTGCGGCCACAAATCAAGTTTGGCTGCCCAGAAGTCCAGCGGATCCTCAAGGTGTGTTGGCATGGTCATGTCAAAGTATGACATGACCTGCTGGTTCAGGTCCTGCTCCAGGTCTTCCTGCTGCTCATGAGTAGCCTCACTATGCGGGTGTAGAAAGCTACTCATTAGCGACTGAAGACTGAGGCTGCTGCTGCTGATGGAGCTGCTGCTGCTGCTCCTGCCAACCCCCCCAGCGGCCATGGCAGTGGAAGGTGAGCGCAGAGGTCCCCTCGAGTCAGACCTGCGAGAGTATGGACCATGGCGCAGATAGGCATCGGCCAACTGCCTACGTAGAATGTCTTTGTAGTAGTTGAGTTTGTCCTCCCTCTCGGTGGGTTTAAAAAATGCCCCCATTTTGTGCCGGAAGCGAGGGTCCAATAAGGTGGACAGCCAGAAGTCATCCCGCCGACAGATGGAAACAATTCTGGGGTCACTACGCAAGCACGTGAGCATGCTTCGTGCCATTTGCGCAAGTGACTCGGATGGACTACCTGTCTCCATCTCCACTGCATACTGCCACGGTGTGCCCGGGTCCTCTGTCTCGCCTTCCTCAAAAACCTCTAGCTCCTCTGGCTGCTCCTGCTCCTCCTCTCCTGTCCGCTGACTAGATAAACCAGCCATTTCGCCAAGCCTAAACTGTGTTTCGCTGGGCAACTCCTCCTCCTCCTCTTCCTCCTCCTCCAGTTCAGCTCCAGCGGGGTTCATGTGGCCGTAAGATGTAAACGCCATGTCTCCAGTGCCCTGACCAGCCATGGTTTCCAACATGTGCTGTAGTACATGAAGCAGTGGAATCACGTCGTTCATCCCGTAATCCTGCCGACTGACAAATAAAGTGGCATCCTCAAAGGGCCTGAGCAAACGGCAGGTGTCACGTATGAGCTGCCACTGGTTGACATTGAAGTTACACAGGGGAGTCCCCCTATCTGCTTGGATCATCAGGAAATCCGTGATGGCTTTTCTCTGTTCATATAATCGGTCCAACATGTGAAGGGTGGAATTCCAACGGGTGGAAACATCGCAAATCAGACTATGTTGGGGGATACCATTCTGACGCTGTAGCTCAAGAAGGGTGTGTTTGGCGGTGTAGGAGTGGCTGAAGTGCATGCAAAGTTTCCTTGAAGTTGTTAGGATGTCTTGCAGATGGGGGGAACACTTCAGAAACCGCTTGACAACCAGATTGAAGACGTGAGCCATGCAGGGGGCATGGGTCAGGCTTCCTTGGCGCAGCGCAGACAAAATGTTCTTCCCATTGTCGGTAACCATGATTCCCATTTTAAGTTTTCTCGGAGTAAGCCATGTTTGGATTTCCTGATGAATACATTTAAGCAGTTCCTCCCCTGTGTGACTCCGTTCGCCAAGACAAACCATGTGAAGCACTGCGTGACACCTCCGTGCCCTGCACACATGGTAGACTGGAGGGGCACTGAGACTTGAGCCTACAGTGGAGGGTGAGGAGATGGCGGAGGATAAGGAGGCCGAGTCGCACGGTGTCACAGGCCCAATGGGCAGAGAGCGCGGAGGCCGAAGCGGCGTGACCTGTCCAAGTTGCTGCTGCAAAGGGACCACATTCACCCAGTGGGCCGTAAACGACATGTACTGCCCCTGACCGTAGTTACAGCTCCAGATGTCGGCGCTGCCATGTATTTTGCTACACACCGACAGGCTCAAGGACTGGCCCACCTTCTGTTCAACAAAAGTGTGCAGCGCTGGTACTGCCTTCTTGGCAAAGAAATGACGGCTTGGGACTCTCCACCTCGGCTCGGCACAAGCCATCAGTTCTCTGAAAGGTGCAGATTCCACCACCTGAAAAGGGAGCGACTGCAGCACCAGCAACTTGGACAGGAGCACATTCAGCTTCTGCGCCGTAGGATGAGTGGGCGCATACTGCTGTCTCTTGGACATGGCTTCGCTGATGGATTGCTGGCGGGATGCATGACTTGGAGGAGGAGGAGGAGGAGCAGGAGCGACAGAGGATGGGTATGACGCACAGCTGCCTTCGGCTGAGGTGCTGGAGCCTTGGCTGGCAGAAATTGGGAGCTCACTTGGTGAGGAAGCAGACTGGACCACCCCTTGGGAGCCTCGGTTCTCCCAGGTCGTTTTATGGTGACGCATCATATGTTGACGCAGGGCCGTGGTGCCAACATTTGGACCCTGGCCACGCTTCACCTTTTGCCTACATATCTTGCATGTGGCCATGTTACCCTCCTGCGGATGCCTCAGGAAAAACTGCCACACTGCCGAGTAGCTACTTTTCCCACCCCCTGGCCTCACTGATTCACTGCTGCTGTTGCCAACTCCAGGAACCCCTGCTCCACTACCTCCCGATAAGGTAGACTGCCGCACAGCAGGTGCTCTACCCCGGCCCCGGCCCCGGCCGGCTCCAGCCTTTGGAATTGTGCCCCCATGCTGACTGCTACCACCTTGCTGCCTCAGCTGCTGACTCCGGGGCAACCTGCGCCCCTCTTCTCCTGATGATGACGATGAAGCCCCTTCATCACCCGGCTCCCAAGTGCGATCGGCTTCATCGTCATCATCATCATCATCACCGAGTTGTGGCTGTACGTCACTGATGTTCGTGGATTCGTCAACAGTGTCTGGCGCAGGAGCTGGAACGCTCGCAGCACCCACGACACTGTCCACATCACTATTTGTCTGCCTAGCTAAAGAAGCCACCTCCATTTCTTGGCTGGGCAGTAGCTGCTGACTGTCCTCCTGTATCTGATCGTCCTCCTCACTAAAGAGTGGAGCTGAACCCAAAGCATAGGATACGTCGCTGGGGGAGGGAACGGCGTAGGACAGAGGCAATGGGAGGACAGGGACTGCTCTCGGGGCATGCCAACTCAGGGTTGTGTCAGAGGAACCTACCGACCCTAGACTGGGGGTCTCAGATGTAAGTTGTGATGATGTTGTTGATGAGCGCGTCAGCCAATCTACCACGGCAGATGCGTTACTGGTGGAGACCCGACCGCTAGCAGATACTGGCAGATTAGGTCTCTCAGCGTGACTCCTGCTGCTACTGGCCCCCAGTCTGATGCGAGCTCTGCCTGCGGAATCTTGGCCTCTGCCACTCCTCTTTTCACTTCCAGGCACTTGTCTGCCCGACATGGTCTAACTGGCGTGGTAGTAGGTGATATTTAAAAAAACCCCGGGCAGCGGTGGGTCTATATGAAACAGAATATAATGCACACCAAAAGTGAGCAGTAACACTCAGCCTCCAACAGGCCTGCTTAGTGTAAATAAAGAGGGGTATGCTATGTTACAGAATGGGATGCCTCAACAGAAGTGCACCTGGCAGGCAGCAGTAAGCCTATGCCCAGCAAAAGTGTCTTATAATATAAATATAATAAGAGCAAATGCTTATATGGTCTTAAACAGAGGCTGCTTTAGTCACAGAATGGGATGCCCCAACAGGAATCGACCTGGCAGGGTCCAGTAGTGCTTTGCCCAGCAAAAGTGTCTTTATCAGGCCTAATTTCAAATATGATAAGAGCAAATGCTTATATGGTCTTAAACAGAGGCTGCTTTAGTCACAGAATGGGATGCCCTGGGCAGGAATGGACCTGGCAGGGTACAGTAGTGCTTTGCCCAGCAAAAGTGTCTTTATCAGGCTAATTTCAAATATGATAAGAGCAAATGCTTATATGGTCTTAAACAGAGGCTGCTTTAGTCACAGAATGGGATGCCCTGGGCAGGAATGGACCTGGCAGGGTACAGTAGTGCTTTGCCCAGCAAAAGTGTCTTTATCAGGCCTAATTTCAAATATGATAAGAGCAAATGCTTATATGGTCTTAAACAGAGGCTGCTGTAGTCACAGAATGGGATGCCCTGGGCAGGAATGGACCTGGCAGGGTCCAGTAGTGCTTTGCCCAGCAAAAGTGTCTTTATCAGGCTAATTTCAAATATGATAAGAGCAAATGCTTATATGGTCTTAAACAGAGGCTGCTGTAGTCACAGAATGGGATGCCCTGGGCAGGAATGGACCTGGCAGGGTCCAGTAGTGCTTTGCCCAGCAAAAGTGTCTTTATCAGGCTAATTTCAAATATGATAAGAGAAAATGCTTATATGGTCTTAAACAGAGGCTGCTTTAGTCACAGAATGGGATGCCCTGGGCAGGAATGGACCTGGCAGGGTACAGTAGTGCTTTGCCCAGCAAAAGTGTCTTTATCAGGCCTAATTTCAAATATGATAAGAGCAAATGCTTATATGGTCTTAAACAGAGGCTGCTTTAGTCACAGAATGGGATGCCCTGGGCAGGAATGGACCTGGCAGGGTACAGTAGTGCTTTGCCCAGCAAAAGTGTCTTTATCAGGCCTAATTTCAAATATGATAAGAGCAAATGCTTATATGGTCTTAAACAGAGGCTGCTTTAGTCACAGAATGGGATGCCCTGGGCAGGAATCGACCTGGCAGGGTCCAGTAGTGCTTTGCCCAGCAAAAGTGTCTTTATCAGGCCTAATTTCAAATATGATAAGAGCAAATGCTTATATGGTCTTAAACAGAGGCTGCTTTAGTCACAGAATGGGATGCCCTGGGCAGGAATGGACCTGGCAGGGTACAGTAGTGCTTTGCCCAGCAAAAGTGTCTTTATCAGGCTAATTTCAAATATGATAAGAGCAAATGCTTATATGGTCTTAAACAGAGGCTGCTTTAGTCACAGAATGGGATGCCCTGGGCAGGAATGGACCTGGCAGGGTCCAGTAGTGCTTTGCCCAGCAAAAGTGTCTTTATCAGGCTAATTTCAAATATGATAAGAGCAAATGCTTATATGGTCTTAAACAGAGGCTGCTTTAGTCACAGAATGGGATGCCCTGGGCAGGAATGGACCTGGCAGGGTACAGTAGTGCTTTGCCCAGCAAAAGTGTCTTTATCAGGCTAATTTCAAATATGATAAGAGCAAATGCTTATATGGTCTTAAACAGAGGCTGCTTTAGTCACAGAATGGGATGCCCTGGGCAGGAATGGACCTGGCAGGGTCCAGTAGTGCTTTGCCCAGCAAAAGTGTCTTTATCAGGCCTAATTTCAAATATGATAAGAGCAAATGCTTATATGGTCTTAAACAGAGGCTGCTTTAGTCACAGAATGGGATGCCCCAACAGGAATCGACCTGGCAGGGTCCAGTAGTGCTTTGCCCAGCAAAAGTGTCTTTATCAGGCCTAATTTCAAATATGATAAGAGCAAATGCTTATATGGTCTTAAACAGAGGCTGCTTTAGTCACAGAATGGGATGCCCTGGGCAGGAATGGACCTGGCAGGGTACAGTAGGGCTTTGCCCAGCAAAAGTGTCTTTATCAGGCTAATTTCAAATATGATAAGAGCAAATGCTTATATGGTCTTAAACAGAGGCTGCTGTAGTCACAGAATGGGATGCCCTGGGCAGGAATGGACCTGGCAGGGTCCAGTAGTGCTTTGCCCAGCAAAAGTGTCTTTATCAGGCTAATTTCAAATATGATAAGAGCAAATGCTTATATGGTCTTAAACAGAGGCTGCTGTAGTCACAGAATGGGATGCCCTGGGCAGGAATGGACCTGGCAGGGTCCAGTAGTGCTTTGCCCAGCAAAAGTGTCTTTATCAGGCTAATTTCAAATATGATAAGAGCAAATGCTTATATGGTCTTAAACAGAGGCTGCTTTAGTCACAGAATGGGATGCCCTGGGCAGGAATGGACCTGGCAGGGTACAGTAGTGCTTTGCCCAGCAAAAGTGTCTTTATCAGGCTAATTTCAAATATGATAAGAGCAAATGCTTATATGGTCTTAAACAGAGGCTGCTTTAGTCACAGAATGGGATGCCCTGGGCAGGAATGGACCTGGCAGGGTCCAGTAGTGCTTTGCCCAGCAAAAGTGTCTTTATCAGGCTAATTTCAAATATGATAAGAGCAAATGCTTATATGGTCTTAAACAGAGGCTGCTTTAGTCACAGAATGGGATGCCCTGGGCAGGAATGGACCTGGCAGGGTACAGTAGTGCTTTGCCCAGCAAAAGTGTCTTTATCAGGCCTAATTTCAAATATGATAAGAGCAAATGCTTATATGGTCTTAAACAGAGGCTGCTTTAGTCACAGAATAAGATGCCCTGGGCAGGAATGGACCTGGCAGGGTACAGTAGTGCTTTGCCCAGCAAAAGTGTCTTTATCAGGCCTAATTTCAAATATGATAAGAGCAAATGCTTATATGGTCTTAAACAGAGGCTGCTTTAGTCACAGAATGGGATGCCCTGGGCAGGAATCGACCTGGCAGGGTCCAGTAGTGCTTTGCCCAGCAAAAGTGTCTTTATCAGGCCTAATTTCAAATATGATAAGAGCAAATGCTTATATGGTCTTAAACAGAGGCTGCTTTAGTCACAGAATGGGATGCCCTGGGCAGGAATGGACCTGGCAGGGTACAGTAGTGCTTTGCCCAGCAAAAGTGTCTTTATCAGGCTAATTTCAAATATGATAAGAGCAAATACTTATATGGTCTTAAACAGAGGCTGCTTTAGTCACAGAATGGGATGCCCTGGGCAGGAATGGACCTGGCAGGGTACAGTAGTGCTTTGCCCAGCAAAAGTGTCTTTATCAGGCTAATTTCAAATATGATAAGAGCAAATGCTTATATGGTCTTAAACAGAGGCTGCTTTAGTCACAGAATGGGATGCCCTGGGCAGGAATGGACCTGGCAGGGTCCAGTAGTGCTTTGCCCAGCAAAAGTGTCTTTATCAGGCTAATTTCAAATATGATAAGAGCAAATGCTTATATTCCCCTCGATTCAAAGAGCAAAAGTTAAGTGATTTCGTATCGAGAATCGTAAGTTTGGGTGGGTGTTAGTCATTTTTTCCTGTTTTTTTGGCCATTTCCGACTCGCACGAGCCTACGTACGAATGCGTATATGCTCTTACGATCAGCGGAAGTCCGTTCCTAAATTTTAGGATCAAAACGTAAAACTTAGGATCAAAACGTAAAACTTAGGATCAAATCCTAAAACTTACGATCAAAACGTAAAACTTAGGTTAATTGGATGTGTTTAGGTGTGATTCAGAGAAACCTCTAAACGCATTTTAAAAGAAAGCCACAGCCGACACCTTTTAGCAGCCGGATTGCTGTTCGTGAACAGGTTTTTTGGCTAAGTGGAGGAGTCTGCGCGTCTTGTGCTCCAATGAACTGCATGTATCAGCATGGCCGAGGCCATAAATTGTATGGCAATGCATACCTGATTCATGTATGCCTTATAAAAGCATTTTAATGTGGACCTTAATTAGTCCTTTGCATGTAAACCTTTATTTTGCAATATATTTGCGTTAATTAAAGAAACTTATGTCCTTTGTTATTTATTTTAAAATTGAGGTACTAGAATAATATTTTTAGATTGCATTTATTGGTGTAGTTGTTTACCTTTGCTTTGTTTAATTATTTAAGCACATTTTGGTCAGATGCATCACACTTACTGAGGAGAGGAGAGCGGGATAAAGTGCAGGATGTGGGTTACTGCTGTATTTTGCACAGACACAGCAGAGCTGGGGGCATGGAAAGGTCAGAAATCAAAGAATCCAGAGCAACACAGTCACAAGGCCCTTTCTGTTTGCAGGCTGCCCGATAATACCTGAGCCGCCATCTTGGCTGTTTCTAGGCTCATAACATGCAGAAGTTGCTGGGTGTTTTTTAACATTTGTGAGCAATCTGTATGTAGAGGGTGTGGGTAACCACACTAAAAATTTAAAGTTGTACCATTTGAAGCATAAATATTAAAATTAAATCCACAAGTAAAAAATGCAAGTTAACTAAAAATTAAACAAAGTAAGATTTACTTATGCAAATGCATTCATTAATGGTTGGTTACTGCAAAATGAATGAAATAAAGAAAAATAAAAGACCAAATATTTATAATGCACTTTAATGAGGTAAGTTTGTAGTGCGGAGCCGCAAGATCAGAAGGATTTACGTCCAGACAAAAAAGGAAAAAGGGCAAAACCAATGTTGCAACCTGAGAAATGAAACGGAAAATTCAGGATGGAAACTGACATAGGTCTGATTCCCGAACTGCCATACGAACGGACGTATATTTTAGGATAGAAACGTATTTGCTTATTGAATCACTCGCAAGTTCATACGAACGCACGAGCGTTCGGGAAAAATAGGATGATCGTGAGCCAAATCCAAGCTGTTACATGTTTCTTTGAATCAACCCAATTGTCTTAAACAGAGGCTGCTTTAGTCACAGAATGGGATGCCCTGGGCAGGAATGGACCTGGCAGGGTACAGTAGTGCTTTGCCCAGCAAAAGTGTCTTTATCAGGCCTAATTTCAAATATGATAAGAGCAAATGCTTATATGGTCTTAAACAGAGGCTGCTTTAGTCACAGAATGGGATGCCCCAACAGGAATCGACCTGGCAGGGTCCAGTAGTGCTTTGCCCAGCAAAAGTGTCTTTATCAGGCCTAATTTCAAATATGATAAGAGCAAATGCTTATATGGTCTTAAACAGAGGCTGCTTTAGTCACAGAATGGGATGCCCTGGGCAGGAATGGACCTGGCAGGGTACAGTAGTGCTTTGCCCAGCAAAAGTGTCTTTATCAGGCTAATTTCAAATATGATAAGAGCAAATGCTTATATGGTCTTAAACAGAGGCTGCTTTAGTCACAGAATGGGATGCCCTGGGCAGGAATGGACCTGGCAGGGTCCAGTAGTGCTTTGCCCAGCAAAAGTGTCTTTATCAGGCTAATTTCAAATATGATAAGAGCAAATGCTTATATGGTCTTAAACAGAGGCTGCTTTAGTCACAGAATGGGATGCCCTGGGCAGGAATGGACCTGGCAGGGTACAGTAGTGCTTTGCCCAGCAAAAGTGTCTTTATCAGGCCTAATTTCAAATATGATAAGAGCAAATGCTTATATGGTCTTAAACAGAGGCTGCTTTAGTCACAGAATGGGATGCCCCAACAGGAATCGACCTGGCAGGGTCCAGTAGTGCTTTGCCCAGCAAAAGTGTCTTTATCAGGCCTAATTTCAAATATGATAAGAGCAAATGCTTATATGGTCTTAAACAGAGGCTGCTTTAGTCACAGAATGGGATGCCCTGGGCAGGAATGGACCTGGCAGGGTACAGTAGTGCTTTGCCCAGCAAAAGTGTCTTTATCAGGCTAATTTCAAATATGATAAGAGCAAATGCTTATATGGTCTTAAACAGAGGCTGCTTTAGTCACAGAATGGGATGCCCTGGGCAGGAATGGACCTGGCAGGGTCCAGTAGTGCTTTGCCCAGCAAAAGTGTCTTTATCAGGCTAATTTCAAATATGATAAGAGCAAATGCTTATATGGTCTTAAACAGAGGCTGCTTTAGTCACAGAATGGGATGCCCTGGGCAGGAATGGACCTGGCAGGGTACAGTAGTGCTTTGCCCAGCAAAAGTGTCTTTATCAGGCCTAATTTCAAATATGATGAGAGCAAATGCTTATATGGTCTTAAACAGAGGCTGCTTTAGTCACAGAATGGGATGCCCTGGGCAGGAATGGACCTGGCAGGGTACAGTAGTGCTTTGCCCAGCAAAAGTGTCTTTATCAGGCCTAATTTCAAATATGATAAGAGCAAATGCTTATATGGTCTTAAACAGAGGCTGCTTTAGTCACAGAATGGGATGCCCTGGGCAGGAATCGACCTGGCAGGGTCCAGTAGTGCTTTGCCCAGCAAAAGTGTCTTTATCAGGCCTAATTTCAAATATGATAAGAGCAAATGCTTATATGGTCTTAAACAGAGGCTGCTTTAGTCACAGAATGGGATGCCCTGGGCAGGAATGGACCTGGCAGGGTACAGTAGTGCTTTGCCCAGCAAAAGTGTCTTTATCAGGCTAATTTCAAATATGATAAGAGCAAATGCTTATATGGTCTTAAACAGAGGCTGCTTTAGTCACAGAATGGGATGCCCTGGGCAGGAATGGACCTGGCAGGGTACAGTAGTGCTTTGCCCAGCAAAAGTGTCTTTATCAGGCTAATTTCAAATATGATAAGAGCAAATGCTTATATGGTCTTAAACAGAGGCTGCTTTAGTCACAGAATGGGATGCCCTGGGCAGGAATGGACCTGGCAGGGTCCAGTAGTGCTTTGCCCAGCAAAAGTGTCTTTATCAGGCTAATTTCAAATATGATAAGAGCAAATGCTTATATGGTCTTAAACAGAGGCTGCTTTAGTCACAGAATGGGATGCCCTGGGCAGGAATGGACCTGGCAGGGTACAGTAGTGCTTTGCCCAGCAAAAGTGTCTTTATCAGGCCTAATTTCAAATATGATAAGAGCAAATGCTTATATGGTCTTAAACAGAGGCTGCTTTAGTCACAGAATGGGATGCCCCAACAGGAATCGACCTGGCAGGGTCCAGTAGTGCTTTGCCCAGCAAAAGTGTCTTTATCAGGCCTAATTTCAAATATGATAAGAGCAAATGCTTATATGGTCTTAAACAGAGGCTGCTTTAGTCACAGAATGGGATGCCCTGGGCAGGAATGGACCTGGCAGGGTACAGTAGTGCTTTGCCCAGCAAAAGTGTCTTTATCAGGCTAATTTCAAACATGATAAGAGCAAATGCTTATATGGTCTTAAACAGAGGCTGCTGTAGTCACAGAATGGGATGCCCTGGGCAGGAATGGACCTGGCAGGGTCCAGTAGTGCTTTGCCCAGCAAAAGTGTCTTTATCAGGCTAATTTCAAATATGATAAGAGCAAATGCTTATATGGTCTTAAACAGAGGCTGCTGTAGTCACAGAATGGGATGCCCTGGGCAGGAATGGACCTGGCAGGGTCCAGTAGTGCTTTGCCCAGCAAAAGTGTCTTTATCAGGCTAATTTCAAATATGATAAGAGCAAATGCTTATATGGTCTTAAACAGAGGCTGCTTTAGTCACAGAATGGGATGCCCTGGGCAGGAATGGACCTGGCAGGGTACAGTAGTGCTTTGCCCAGCAAAAGTGTCTTTATCAGGCTAATTTCAAATATGATAAGAGCAAATGCTTATATGGTCTTAAACAGAGGCTGCTTTAGTCACAGAATGGGATGCCCTGGGCAGGAATGGACCTGGCAGGGTCCAGTAGTGCTTTGCCCAGCAAAAGTGTCTTTATCAGGCTAATTTCAAATATGATAAGAGCAAATGCTTATATGGTCTTAAACAGAGGCTGCTTTAGTCACAGAATGGGATGCCCTGGGCAGGAATGGACCTGGCAGGGTACAGTAGTGCTTTGCCCAGCAAAAGTGTCTTTATCAGGCCTAATTTCAAATATGATAAGAGCAAATGCTTATATGGTCTTAAACAGAGGCTGCTTTAGTCACAGAATGGGATGCCCTGGGCAGGAATGGACCTGGCAGGGTACAGTAGTGCTTTGCCCAGCAAAAGTGTCTTTATCAGGCCTAATTTCAAATATGATAAGAGCAAATGCTTATATGGTCTTAAACAGAGGCTGCTTTAGTCACAGAATGGGATGCCCTGGGCAGGAATCGACCTGGCAGGGTCCAGTAGTGCTTTGCCCAGCAAAAGTGTCTTTATCAGGCCTAATTTCAAACATGATAAGAGCAAATGCTTATATGGTCTTAAACAGAGGCTGCTGTAGTCACAGAATGGGATGCCCTGGGCAGGAATGGACCTGGCAGGGTCCAGTAGTGCTTTGCCCAGCAAAAGTGTCTTTATCAGGCTAATTTCAAATATGATAAGAGCAAATGCTTATATGGTCTTAAACAGAGGCTGCTGTAGTCACAGAATGGGATGCCCTGGGCAGGAATGGACCTGGCAGGGTCCAGTAGTGCTTTGCCCAGCAAAAGTGTCTTTATCAGGCTAATTTCAAATATGATAAGAGCAAATGCTTATATGGTCTTAAACAGAGGCTGCTTTAGTCACAGAATGGGATGCCCTGGGCAGGAATGGACCTGGCAGGGTACAGTAGTGCTTTGCCCAGCAAAAGTGTCTTTATCAGGCTAATTTCAAATATGATAAGAGCAAATGCTTATATGGTCTTAAACAGAGGCTGCTTTAGTCACAGAATGGGATGCCCTGGGCAGGAATGGACCTGGCAGGGTCCAGTAGTGCTTTGCCCAGCAAAAGTGTCTTTATCAGGCTAATTTCAAATATGATAAGAGCAAATGCTTATATGGTCTTAAACAGAGGCTGCTTTAGTCACAGAATGGGATGCCCTGGGCAGGAATGGACCTGGCAGGGTACAGTAGTGCTTTGCCCAGCAAAAGTGTCTTTATCAGGCCTAATTTCAAATATGATAAGAGCAAATGCTTATATGGTCTTAAACAGAGGCTGCTTTAGTCACAGAATGGGATGCCCTGGGCAGGAATGGACCTGGCAGGGTACAGTAGTGCTTTGCCCAGCAAAAGTGTCTTTATCAGGCCTAATTTCAAATATGATAAGAGCAAATGCTTATATGGTCTTAAACAGAGGCTGCTTTAGTCACAGAATGGGATGCCCTGGGCAGGAATCGACCTGGCAGGGTCCAGTAGTGCTTTGCCCAGCAAAAGTGTCTTTATCAGGCCTAATTTCAAATATGATAAGAGCAAATGCTTATATGGTCTTAAACAGAGGCTGCTTTAGTCACAGAATGGGATGCCCTGGGCAGGAATGGACCTGGCAGGGTACAGTAGTGCTTTGCCCAGCAAAAGTGTCTTTATCAGGCTAATTTCAAATATGATAAGAGCAAATGCTTATATGGTCTTAAACAGAGGCTGCTTTAGTCACAGAATGGGATGCCCTGGGCAGGAATGGACCTGGCAGGGTCCAGTAGTGCTTTGCCCAGCAAAAGTGTCTTTATCAGGCTAATTTCAAATATGATAAGAGCAAATGCTTATATGGTCTTAAACAGAGGCTGCTGTAGTCACAGAATGGGATGCCCTGGGCAGGAATGGACCTGGCAGGGTACAGTAGTGCTTTGCCCAGCAAAAGTGTCTTTATCAGGCTAATTTCAAATATGATAAGAGCAAATGCTTATATGGTCTTAAACAGAGGCTGCTTTAGTCACAGAATGGGATGCCCTGGGCAGGAATGGACCTGGCAGGGTCCAGTAGTGCTTTGCCCAGCAAAAGTGTCTTTATCAGGCCTAATTTCAAATATGATAAGAGCAAATGCTTATATGGTCTTAAACAGAGGCTGCTTTAGTCACAGAAAGGGATGCCCTGGGCAGGAATGGACCTGGCAGGGTACAGTAGTGCTTTGCCCAGCAAAAGTGTCTTTATCAGGCTAATTTCAAATATGATATGAGCAAATGCTTATATGGTCTTAAACAGAGGCTGCTGTAGTCACAGAATGGGATGCCCTGGGCAGGAATGGACCTGGCAGGGTCCAGTAGTGCTTTGCCCAGCAAAAGTGTCTTTATCAGGCTAATTTCAAATATGATAAGAGCAAATGCTTATATGGTCTTAAACAGAGGCTGCTGTAGTCACAGAATGGGATGCCCTGGGCAGGAATGGACCTGGCAGGGTACAGTAGTGCTTTGCCCAGCAAAAGTGTCTTTATCAGGCTAATTTCAAATATGATAAGAGCAAATGCTTATATGGTCTTAAACAGAGGCTGCTTTAGTCACAGAATGGGATGCCCTGGGCAGGAATGGACCTGGCAGGGTACAGTAGTGCTTTGCCCAGCAAAAGTGTCTTTATCAGGCTAATTTCAAATATGATAAGAGCAAATGCTTATATGGTCTTAAACAGAGGCTGCTTTAGTCACAGAATGGGATGCCCTGGGCAGGAATGGACCTGGCAGGGTCCAGTAGTGCTTTGCCCAGCAAAAGTGTCTTTATCAGGCTAATTTCAAATATGATAAGAGCAAATGCTTATATGGTCTTAAACAGAGGCTGCTTTAGTCACAGAATGGGATGCCCTGGGCAGGAATGGACCTGGCAGGGTACAGTAGTGCTTTGCCCAGCAAAAGTGTCTTTATCAGGCCTAATTTCAAATATGATAAGAGCAAATGCTTATATGGTCTTAAACAGAGGCTGCTTTAGTCACAGAATGGGATGCCCTGGGCAGGAATGGACCTGGCAGGGTACAGTAGTGCTTTGCCCAGCAAAAGTGTCTTTATCAGGCTAATTTCAAATATGATAAGAGCAAATGCTTATATGGTCTTAAACAGAGGCTGCTGTAGTCACAGAATGGGATGCCCTGGGCAGGAATGGACCTGGCAGGGTCCAGTAGTGCTTTGCCCAGCAAAAGTGTCTTTATCAGGCTAATTTCAAATATGATAAGAGCAAATGCTTATATGGTCTTAAACAGAGGCTGCTTTAGTCACAGAATGGGATGCCCTGGGCAGGAATGGACCTGGCAGGGTACAGTAGTGCTTTGCCCAGCAAAAGTGTCTTTATCAGGCCTAATTTCAAATATGATAAGAGCAAATGCTTATATGGTCTTAAACAGAGGCTGCTTTAGTCACAGAATGGGATGCCCTGGGCAGGAATGGACCTGGCAGGGTACAGTAGTGCTTTGCCCAGCAAAAGTGTCTTTATCAGGCCTAATTTCAAATATGATAAGAGCAAATGCTTATATGGTCTTAAACAGAGGCTGCTTTAGTCACAGAATGGGATGCCCTGGGCAGGAATCGACCTGGCAGGGTCCAGTAGTGCTTTGCCCAGCAAAAGTGTCTTTATCAGGCCTAATTTCAAATATAAGAGCAAATGCTTATATGGTCTTAAACAGAGGCTGCTTTAGTCACAGAATGGGATGCCCTGGGCAGGAATGGACCTGGCAGGGTACAGTAGTGCTTTGCCCAGCAAAAGTGTCTTTATCAGGCCTAATTTCAAATATGATAAGAGCAAATGCTTATATGGTCTTAAACAGAGGCTGCTTTAGTCACAGAATGGGATGCCCTGGGCAGGAATCGACCTGGCAGGGTCCAGTAGTGCTTTGCCCAGCAAAAGTGTCTTTATCAGGCCTAATTTCAAATATGATAAGAGCAAATGCTTATATGGTCTTAAACAGAGGCTGCTTTAGTCACAGAATGGGATGCCCTGGGCAGGAATGGACCTGGCAGGGTACAGTAGTGCTTTGCCCAGCAAAAGTGTCTTTATCAGGCTAATTTCAAATATGATAAGAGCAAATGCTTATATGGTCTTAAACAGAGGCTGCTTTAGTCACAGAATGGGATGCCCTGGGCAGGAATGGACCTGGCAGGGTCCAGTAGTGCTTTGCCCAGCAAAAGTGTCTTTATCAGGCTAATTTCAAATATGATAAGAGCAAATGCTTATATGGTCTTAAACAGAGGCTGCTTTAGTCACAGAATGGGATGCCCTGGGCAGGAATGGACCTGGCAGGGTACAGTAGTGCTTTGCCCAGCAAAAGTGTCTTTATCAGGCCTAATTTCAAATATGATAAGAGCAAATGCTTATATGGTCTTAAACAGAGGCTGCTTTAGTCACAGAATGGGATGCCCCAACAGGAATCGACCTGGCAGGGTCCAGTAGTGCTTTGCCCAGCAAAAGTGTCTTTATCAGGCCTAATTTCAAATATGATAAGAGCAAATGCTTATATGGTCTTAAACAGAGGCTGCTTTAGTCACAGAATGGGATGCCCTGGGCAGGAATGGACCTGGCAGGGTACAGTAGTGCTTTGCCCAGCAAAAGTGTCTTTATCAGGCTAATTTCAAATATGATAAGAGCAAATGCTTATATGGTCTTAAACAGAGGCTGCTGTAGTCACAGAATGGGATGCCCTGGGCAGGAATGGACCTGGCAGGGTCCAGTAGTGCTTTGCCCAGCAAAAGTGTCTTTATCAGGCCTAATTTCAAATATGATAAGAGCAAATGCTTATATGGTCTTAAACAGAGGCTGCTTTAGTCACAGAATGGGATGCCCTGGGCAGGAATGGACCTGGCAGGGTACAGTAGTGCTTTGCCCAGCAAAAGTGTCTTTATCAGGCCTAATTTCAAATATGATAAGAGCAAATGCTTATATGGTCTTAAACAGAGGCTGCTTTAGTCACAGAATGGGATGCCCTGGGCAGGAATCGACCTGGCAGGGTCCAGTAGTGCTTTGCCCAGCAAAAGTGTCTTTATCAGGCCTAATTTCAAATATGATAAGAGCAAATGCTTATATGGTCTTAAACAGAGGCTGCTTTAGTCACAGAATGGGATGCCCTGGGCAGGAATGGACCTGGCAGGGTACAGTAGTGCTTTGCCCAGCAAAAGTGTCTTTATCAGGCTAATTTCAAATATGATAAGAGCAAATGCTTATATGGTCTTAAACAGAGGCTGCTGTAGTCACAGAATGGGATGCCCTGGGCAGGAATGGACCTGGCAGGGTCCAGTAGTGCTTTGCCCAGCAAAAGTGTCTTTATCAGGCTAATTTCAAATATGATAAGAGCAAATGCTTATATGGTCTTAAACAGAGGCTGCTGTAGTCACAGAATGGGATGCCCTGGGCAGGAATGGACCTGGCAGGGTCCAGTAGTGCTTTGCCCAGCAAAAGTGTCTTTATCAGGCTAATTTCAAATATGATAAGAGCAAATGCTTATATGGTCTTAAACAGAGGCTGCTTTAGTCACAGAATGGGATGCCCTGGGCAGGAATGGACCTGGCAGGGTACAGTAGTGCTTTGCCCAGCAAAAGTGTCTTTATCAGGCTAATTTCAAATATGATAAGAGCAAATGCTTATATGGTCTTAAACAGAGGCTGCTTTAGTCACAGAATGGGATGCCCTGGGCAGGAATGGACCTGGCAGGGTCCAGTAGTGCTTTGCCCAGCAAAAGTGTCTTTATCAGGCTAATTTCAAATATGATAAGAGCAAATGCTTATATGGTCTTAAACAGAGGCTGCTTTAGTCACAGAATGGGATGCCCTGGGCAGGAATGGACCTGGCAGGGTACAGTAGTGCTTTGCCCAGCAAAAGTGTCTTTATCAGGCCTAATTTCAAATATGATAAGAGCAAATGCTTATATGGTCTTAAACAGAGGCTGCTTTAGTCACAGAATGGGATGCCCTGGGCAGGAATGGACCTGGCAGGGTACAGTAGTGCTTTGCCCAGCAAAAGTGTCTTTATCAGGCCTAATTCAAATATGATAAGAGCAAATGCTTATATGGTCTTAAACAGAGGCTGCTTTAGTCACAGAATGGGATGCCCTGGGCAGGAATGGACCTGGCAGGGTCCAGTAGTGCTTTGCCCAGCAAAAGTGTCTTTATCAGGCCTAATTTCAAATATGATAAGAGCAAATGCTTATATGGTCTTAAACAGAGGCTGCTTTAGTCACAGAATGGGATGCCCTGGGCAGGAATGGACCTGGCAGGGTCCAGTAGTGCTTTGCCCAGCAAAAGTGTCTTTATCAGGCTAATTTCAAATATGATAAGAGCAAATGCTTATATGGTCTTAAACAGAGGCTGCTTTAGTCACAGAATGGGATGCCCTGGGCAGGAATGGACCTGGCAGGGTCCAGTAGTGCTTTGCCCAGCAAAAGTGTCTTTATCAGGCTAATTTCAAATATGATAAGAGCAAATGCTTATATGGTCTTAAACAGAGGCTGCTTTAGTCACAGAATGGGATGCCCTGGGCAGGAATGGACCTGGCAGGGTACAGTAGTGCTTTGCCCAGCAAAAGTGTCTTTATCAGGCCTAATTTCAAATATGATAAGAGCAAATGCTTATATGGTCTTAAACAGAGGCTGCTTTAGTCACAGAATGGGATGCCCTGGGCAGGAATGGACCTGGCAGGGTCCAGTAGTGCTTTGCCCAGCAAAAGTGTCTTTATCAGGCTAATTTCAAATATGATAAGAGCAAATGCTTATATGGTCTTAAACAGAGGCTGCTGTAGTCACAGAATGGGATGCCCTGGGCAGGAATGGACCTGGCAGGGTCCAGTAGTGCTTTGCCCAGCAAAAGTGTCTTTATCAGGCTAATTTCAAATATGATAAGAGCAAATGCTTATATGGTCTTAAACAGAGGCTGCTTTAGTCACAGAATGGGATGCCCTGGGCAGGAATGGACCTGGCAGGGTACAGTAGTGCTTTGCCCAGCAAAAGTGTCTTTATCAGGCTAATTTCAAATATGATAAGAGCAAATGCTTATATGGTCTTAAACAGAGGCTGCTTTAGTCACAGAATGGGATGCCCTGGGCAGGAATGGACCTGGCAGGGTCCAGTAGTGCTTTGCCCAGCAAAAGTGTCTTTATCAGGCCTAATTTCAAATATGATAAGAGCAAATGCTTATATGGTCTTAAACAGAGGCTGCTTTAGTCACAGAATGGGATGCCCTGGGCAGGAATGGACCTGGCAGGGTACAGTAGTGCTTTGCCCAGCAAAAGTGTCTTTATCAGGCCTAATTTCAAATATGATAAGAGCAAATGCTTATATGGTCTTAAACAGAGGCTGCTTTAGTCACAGAATGGGATGCCCTGGGCAGGAATGGACCTGGCAGGGTACAGTAGTGCTTTGCCCAGCAAAAGTGTCTTTATCAGGCCTAATTTCAAATATGATAAGAGCAAATGCTTATATGGTCTTAAACAGAGGCTGCTTTAGTCACAGAATGGGATGCCCTGGGCAGGAATGGACCTGGCAGGGTCCAGTAGTGCTTTGCCCAGCAAAAGTGTCTTTATCAGGCCTAATTTCAAATATGATAAGAGCAAATGCTTATATGGTCTTAAACAGAGGCTGCTTTAGTCACAGAATGGGATGCCCTGGGCAGGAATGGACCTGGCAGGGTACAGTAGTGCTTTGCCCAGCAAAAGTGTCTTTATCAGGCTAATTTCAAATATGATAAGAGCAAATGCTTATATGGTCTTAAACAGAGGCTGCTTTAGTCACAGAATGGGATGCCCTGGGCAGGAATGGACCTGGCAGGGTACAGTAGTGCTTTGCCCAGCAAAAGTGTCTTTATCAGGCTAATTTCAAATATGATAAGAGCAAATGCTTATATGGTCTTAAACAGAGGCTGCTTTAGTCACAGAATGGGATGCCCTGGGCAGGAATGGACCTGGCAGGGTCCAGTAGTGCTTTGCCCAGCAAAAGTGTCTTTATCAGGCTAATTTCAAATATGATAAGAGCAAATGCTTATATGGTCTTAAACAGAGGCTGCTTTAGTCACAGAATGGGATGCCCTGGGCAGGAATGGACCTGGCAGGGTACAGTAGTGCTTTGCCCAGCAAAAGTGTCTTTATCAGGCCTAATTTCAAATATGATAAGAGCAAATGCTTATATGGTCTTAAACAGAGGCTGCTTTAGTCACAGAATGGGATGCCCAGGCAGGAATCGACCTGGCAGGGTCCAGTAGTGCTTTGCCCAGCAAAAGTGTCTTTATCAGGCCTAATTTCAAATATGATAAGAGCAAATGCTTATATGGTCTTAAACAGAGGCTGCTTTAGTCACAGAATGGGATGCCCTGGGCAGGAATGGACCTGGCAGGGTACAGTAGTGCTTTGCCCAGCAAAAGTGTCTTTATCAGGCTAATTTCAAATATGATAAGAGCAAATGCTTATATGGTCTTAAACAGAGGCTGCTGTAGTCACAGAATGGGATGCCCTGGGCAGGAATGGACCTGGCAGGGTCCAGTAGTGCTTTGCCCAGCAAAAGTGTCTTTATCAGGCTAATTTCAAATATGATAAGAGCAAATGCTTATATGGTCTTAAACAGAGGCTGCTGTAGTCACAGAATGGGATGCCCTGGGCAGGAATGGACCTGGCAGGGTCCAGTAGTGCTTTGCCCAGCAAAAGTGTCTTTATCAGGCTAATTTCAAATATGATAAGAGCAAATGCTTATATGGTCTTAAACAGAGGCTGCTTTAGTCACAGAATGGGATGCCCTGGGCAGGAATGGACCTGGCAGGGTACAGTAGTGCTTTGCCCAGCAAAAGTGTCTTTATCAGGCTAATTTCAAATATGATAAGAGCAAATGCTTATATGGTCTTAAACAGAGGCTGCTTTAGTCACAGAATGGGATGCCCTGGGCAGGAATGGACCTGGCAGGGTCCAGTAGTGCTTTGCCCAGCAAAAGTGTCTTTATCAGGCTAATTTCAAATATGATAAGAGCAAATGCTTATATGGTCTTAAACAGAGGCTGCTTTAGTCACAGAATGGGATGCCCTGGGCAGGAATGGACCTGGCAGGGTACAGTAGTGCTTTGCCCAGCAAAAGTGTCTTTATCAGGCTAATTTCAAATATGATAAGAGCAAATGCTTATATGGTCTTAAACAGAGGCTGCTTTAGTCACAGAATGGGATGCCCTGGGCAGGAATGGACCTGGCAGGGTACAGTAGTGCTTTGCCCAGCAAAAGTGTCTTTATCAGGCCTAATTTCAAATATGATAAGAGCAAATGCTTATATGGTCTTAAACAGAGGCTGCTTTAGTCACAGAATGGGATGCCCTGGGCAGGAATCGACCTGGCAGGGTCCAGTAGTGCTTTGCCCAGCAAAAGTGTCTTTATCAGGCCTAATTTCAAATATGATAAGAGCAAATGCTTATATGGTCTTAAACAGAGGCTGCTTTAGTCACAGAATGGGATGCCCTGGGCAGGAATGGACCTGGCAGGGTACAGTAGTGCTTTGCCCAGCAAAAGTGTCTTTATCAGGCTAATTTCAAATATGATAAGAGCAAATGCTTATATGGTCTTAAACAGAGGCTGCTTTAGTCACAGAATGGGATGCCCTGGGCAGGAATGGACCTGGCAGGGTCAGTAGTGCTTTGCCCAGCAAAAGTGTCTTTATCAGGCTAATTTCAAATATGATAAGAGCAAATGCTTATATGGTCTTAAACAGAGGCTGCTTTAGTCACAGAATGGGATGCCCTGGGCAGGAATGGACCTGGCAGGGTACAGTAGTGCTTTGCCCAGCAAAAGTGTCTTTATCAGGCTAATTTCAAATATGATAAGAGCAAATGCTTATATGGTCTTAAACAGAGGCTGCTTTAGTCACAGAATGGGATGCCCTGGGCAGGAATGGACCTGGCAGGGTCCAGTAGTGCTTTGCCCAGCAAAAGTGTCTTTATCAGGCCTAATTTCAAATATGATAAGAGCAAATGCTTATATGGTCTTAAACAGAGGCTGCTTTAGTCACAGAATGGGATGCCCTGGGCAGGAATGGACCTGGCAGGGTACAGTAGTGCTTTGCCCAGCAAAAGTGTCTTTATCAGGCTAATTTCAAATATGATAAGAGCAAATGCTTATATGGTCTTAAACAGAGGCTGCTGTAGTCACAGAATGGGATGCCCTGGGCAGGAATGGACCTGGCAGGGTCCAGTAGTGCTTTGCCCAGCAAAAGTGTCTTTATCAGGCTAATTTCAAATATGATAAGAGCAAATGCTTATATGGTCTTAAACAGAGGCTGCTGTAGTCACAGAATGGGATGCCCTGGGCAGGAATGGACCTGGCAGGGTACAGTAGTGCTTTGCCCAGCAAAAGTGTCTTTATCAGGCTAATTTCAAATATGATAAGAGCAAATGCTTATATGGTCTTAAACAGAGGCTGCTTTAGTCACAGAATGGGATGCCCTGGGCAGGAATGGACCTGGCAGGGTACAGTAGTGCTTTGCCCAGCAAAAGTGTCTTTATCAGGCTAATTTCAAATATGATAAGAGCAAATGCTTATATGGTCTTAAACAGAGGCTGCTTTAGTCACAGAATGGGATGCCCTGGGCAGGAATGGACCTGGCAGGGTCCAGTAGTGCTTTGCCCAGCAAAAGTGTCTTTATCAGGCTAATTTCAAATATGATAAGAGCAAATGCTTATATGGTCTTAAACAGAGGCTGCTTTAGTCACAGAATGGGATGCCCTGGGCAGGAATGGACCTGGCAGGGTACAGTAGTGCTTTGCCCAGCAAAAGTGTCTTTATCAGGCTAATTTCAAATATGATAAGAGCAAATGCTTATATGGTCTTAAACAGAGGCTGCTTTAGTCACAGAATGGGATGCCCTGGGCAGGAATGGACCTGGCAGGGTACAGTAGTGCTTTGCCCAGCAAAAGTGTCTTTATCAGGCTAATTTCAAATATGATAAGAGCAAATGCTTATATGGTCTTAAACAGAGGCTGCTTTAGTCACAGAATGGGATGCCCTGGGCAGGAATCGACCTGGCAGGGTCCAGTAGTGCTTTGCCCAGCAAAAGTGTCTTTATCAGGCCTAATTTCAAATATGATAAGAGCAAATGCTTATATGGTCTTAAACAGAGGCTGCTTTAGTCACAGAATGGGATGCCCTGGGCAGGAATGGACCTGGCAGGGTACAGTAGTGCTTTGCCCAGCAAAAGTGTCTTTATCAGGCTAATTTCAAATATGATAAGAGCAAATGCTTATATGGTCTTAAACAGAGGCTGCTGTAGTCACAGAATGGGATGCCCTGGGCAGGAATGGACCTGGCAGGGTCCAGTAGTGCTTTGCCCAGCAAAAGTGTCTTTATCAGGCTAATTTCAAATATGATAAGAGCAAATGCTTATATGGTCTTAAACAGAGGCTGCTTTAGTCACAGAATGGGATGCCCTGGGCAGGAATGGACCTGGCAGGGTACAGTAGTGCTTTGCCCAGCAAAAGTGTCTTTATCAGGCCTAATTTCAAATATGATAAGAGCAAATGCTTATATGGTCTTAAACAGAGGCTGCTTTAGTCACAGAATGGGATGCCCTGGGCAGGAATGGACCTGGCAGGGTACAGTAGTGCTTTGCCCAGCAAAAGTGTCTTTATCAGGCCTAATTTCAAATATGATAAGAGCAAATGCTTATATGGTCTTAAACAGAGGCTGCTTTAGTCACAGAATGGGATGCCCTGGGCAGGAATCGACCTGGCAGGGTCCAGTAGTGCTTTGCCCAGCAAAAGTGTCTTTATCAGGCCTAATTTCAAATATAAGAGCAAATGCTTATATGGTCTTAAACAGAGGCTGCTTTAGTCACAGAATGGGATGCCCTGGGCAGGAATCGACCTGGCAGGGTCCAGTAGTGCTTTGCCCAGCAAAAGTGTCTTTATCAGGCCTAATTTCAAATATGATAAGAGCAAATGCTTATATGGTCTTAAACAGAGGCTGCTTTAGTCACAGAATGGGATGCCCTGGGCAGGAATGGACCTGGCAGGGTACAGTAGTGCTTTGCCCAGCAAAAGTGTCTTTATCAGGCTAATTTCAAATATGATAAGAGCAAATGCTTATATGGTCTTAAACAGAGGCTGCTTTAGTCACAGAATGGGATGCCCTGGGCAGGAATGGACCTGGCAGGGTCCAGTAGTGCTTTGCCCAGCAAAAGTGTCTTTATCAGGCTAATTTCAAATATGATAAGAGCAAATGCTTATATGGTCTTAAACAGAGGCTGCTTTAGTCACAGAATGGGATGCCCTGGGCAGGAATGGACCTGGCAGGGTACAGTAGTGCTTTGCCCAGCAAAAGTGTCTTTATCAGGCCTAATTTCAAATATGATAAGAGCAAATGCTTATATGGTCTTAAACAGAGGCTGCTTTAGTCACAGAATGGGATGCCCTGGGCAGGAATGGACCTGGCAGGGTACAGTAGTGCTTTGCCCAGCAAAAGTGTCTTTATCAGGCTAATTTCAAATATGATAAGAGCAAATGCTTATATGGTCTTAAACAGAGGCTGCTGTAGTCACAGAATGGGATGCCCTGGGCAGGAATGGACCTGGCAGGGTCCAGTAGTGCTTTGCCCAGCAAAAGTGTCTTTATCAGGCCTAATTTCAAATATGATAAGAGCAAATGCTTATATGGTCTTAAACAGAGGCTGCTTTAGTCACAGAATGGGATGCCCTGGGCAGGAATGGACCTGGCAGGGTACAGTAGTGCTTTGCCCAGCAAAAGTGTCTTTATCAGGCCTAATTTCAAATATGATAAGAGCAAATGCTTATATGGTCTTAAACAGAGGCTGCTTTAGTCACAGAATGGGATGCCTGGGCAGGAATCGACCTGGCAGGGTCCAGTAGTGCTTTGCCCAGCAAAAGTGTCTTTATCAGGCCTAATTTCAAATATGATAAGAGCAAATGCTTATATGGTCTTAAACAGAGGCTGCTTTAGTCACAGAATGGGATGCCCTGGGCAGGAATGGACCTGGCAGGGTACAGTAGTGCTTTGCCCAGCAAAAGTGTCTTTATCAGGCTAATTTCAAATATGATAAGAGCAAATGCTTATATGGTCTTAAACAGAGGCTGCTGTAGTCACAGAATGGGATGCCCTGGGCAGGAATGGACCTGGCAGGGTCCAGTAGTGCTTTGCCCAGCAAAAGTGTCTTTATCAGGCTAATTTCAAATATGATAAGAGCAAATGCTTATATGGTCTTAAACAGAGGCTGCTGTAGTCACAGAATGGGATGCCCTGGGCAGGAATGGACCTGGCAGGGTACAGTAGTGCTTTGCCCAGCAAAAGTGTCTTTATCAGGCTAATTTCAAATATGATAAGAGCAAATGCTTATATGGTCTTAAACAGAGGCTGCTTTAGTCACAGAATGGGATGCCCTGGGCAGGAATGGACCTGGCAGGGTACAGTAGTGCTTTGCCCAGCAAAAGTGTCTTTATCAGGCTAATTTCAAATATGATAAGAGCAAATGCTTATATGGTCTTA